>CM042555.1:1360000-1715000 GCA_023630585.1 Cranoglanis bouderius
GATAAAAGGGTAAATATTAGGACTAAAACGCCGGCTGATGTGTAGTGATGTGCAATAAACAGCTCCGTTATGCCTTGGAGCGGCGGCGCAGTGATACACACCGAACATGGCGGATTTTATGTATTACCCATCAACATTGCGTGAGCGTTGCATCACATCATCGCTGAAAGCAAACAAAAACAAAACGAAAGAAGCTGTCAGGCGAACAAACAATTGAGATAAATACATTTAAACATCAGCGTTGGGAGATGTGTCTGAAGTTCGAATTACTTCCTGCTTCAGATGGATGAAATTACTTTGCCAATAGCAATTTTTATGTTTCTGAAGCCTTTTCTCTCACTGTGTGTGTGTGTGTGTACATGTGTGTGTGTGTGTGTGTATGTTTGTGTGTATGTGTGTGTGTGTGTGGTGATTAAAAAAAAGAAAACAAGAAATAACATTAATTAAAAATGTATTAAAAATTAAATTCAAAACTTATTATAACCTTATATACAGCATTTTTTTTTTTTTTAAATCTAAGGAAATCTATCGAATGTTATAAGAATATAATATTTATTTATAATATTTATACATAAATATATAAATGTGTTGAAATAAATCTCACAGGAGTCTCGTATATCACCGGTATATCACTGCATGAATAGTCCTAGTTGTAATTCCTACATTAATCACTGGTTTAATTGAACAAAACGGCTTCCGCACTCATTTATATTTTCTTTATATTTTATATATGGAGTTACAGTTACAGTGACAGTTACTCGAGCGCAACTTAACGAGGCCACGAGATTCAAAATGGAGGTGATGTAGGAGATTTTATCACACTTTTAATTCACTCTTTTGATTTGTTTAATTAATAAAATGATGCGAGTGTTCGTGTTAATTCGATGCGCTCAGCTTTAAAGAAAACCTGCTCACGGTGTGAAGGATAATCTGACCTAGCGCTCGTCTGCTACGCTTACAGAGACACTTTAACTGCATTCGTCGCTTTATACATAAAACATTCAGTCAAGTTCAAGGACAGAATCGTCCGTAACTGAGACGCGCCTCCGTTTTAGACAAACTCCGCCTCCTGTACGGCTCACAGCGCATCAGTGTTCATTATGAAGTCAGATGAAATCTCTCAGTTAGCTGCCATTAGCTTCTGTGCCGTCATTCTGTCGTCCGTCCCTGAAATACACACTGCTTTAGTGTAATTGTGTTTCTCCTCCACGTGCTGCTTCATTCACACTCCTCAATGACAAACTGTACATCATTCCGTCATCCCTCCCTCATACACACTCATCCACGGTCAATAATCTCCCTCTCTCTCTCTCTCTCTCTCTCTCTCTCTCTCTCTCTCTCTCTCTCTCTCTCTCTCTTTATATCATTCTGTATCTTTCTCAGTCTCTCTATCTATTTCTCCCTCTCTCTCTCTCTCTCTCTCTCTCTCTCTCTCTCTCTCTCTCTCTCTCTCTCTCTCTCTCTCTTTATATCATTCTGTATCTTTCTCAGTCTCTCTATCTATTTCTCCCTCTCAGTCTCTCTCTCTCTCTCTCTCTCTCTCTCTCTCTGTATCTCTCTGACTATCTCTCTCTTTTTCTCACACTCTTTCTGCCTTTCTTTACACCATTCTGTCTTTTTCTTACTCTATCTATCTATCTATCTATCTATCTGTCTATGCATGTATCTTTTTTTTGTCATCTTTGTCTCTCAGACACTTTTTTTTCTCTCTTTCTCTTCATACCATCTGTCTCTTTCTCACTCCACAGTGATGAGTAAAGGAGTGTGTGAACTGTTCTGGAGAAAGTGCTGACTCGGGAGCAGTGCTGAACCCTACAGAGCACATCTGTGTTTTCTGCCTCCTTCAGTCCTTCAGTCCTCCCTCCTGTAAATGAAAGGTAAAAAAAAAAAATATCACACACACACACACACACACACACACACACACACACACACACACACGTATGACATTAAGCAGAGTCACTCCCGCTGTGTTGGGGTTAGTGGTGTAGTTTAGTAAATGACTTTGTGCATCATAAAACGCTTGTAAGTTCCCATTTAACAGGAAATTAACTCCATGAAAAGTTTTTCCGATTATTTTCGCTGCAAATTATTGTAAAGTTTAAATATTAAAAATGATTCAGAGGTGGATTAAAGTTCTCCTGCTATCACGTATCATTTGTAATTGCACCACCTCTGCTCTTTTTGTCTCCCAGACTCTCGTTCCTCCACATGCTCACTAATCGATAGAACAAACCAGCGTGGATTGATAACACTGAGCCCGAACTTCACGGCCCTATTAATAACCACGAGACGATTCGATGAAATAATGATTGTTGGGACGGGGTTGTGTTTTTCCTGCAGGCTGTAATCCATATTTCTGCTCCTGAACGAGCTCCAGATCTGTTTCGTGAACTGCTTTGCATTGTTAAATCATAAATAATAATTAAGTATAAGTGACTGTCGGACTCTGTGAAAAAGTTCGGTTAAGAAACATTTTTTTTTTCCCCTCCATCATACACATTTATTTTTATTTATGTTTTACTTTTTAGCTTTCACATCATTTATTTCTGGCTCTCTGTGTAAAGGCACGACTCGCGGATCTTTTTACTCAGACACGAGAGAAGGAAAACAGTATTACGGTATCGCCGCTATGTAAATATTTCACATATGCTTGACTTAATTTGACTTTCCATGAAGACTAAGCGCTTAAAAATTACCTAATTAAATGCGCCGTTCCCTTCTCCACATCCCTACGAGAAACTAAATGCAGAAGATTCAATTATGTTTTGTAGGTTTTTGTCTTTTATTTCCATAATGTAGGCTTTAATGGAATTGCTTCTCTAAGAGCAAAGCGTTGGTATTTATCATTTGAAATTCAGATGGGTGCCTTTTGGAAACTTGCTGACAAAATTGAAATCCATAAAAGTGCTACGCAAAGCGGTTTCACCTCATTTAATTAGGCAGAGAGGATCGTATGAGTAAAACAGAAGTACGGCGGCTCGAAGCTGCCGAAGATAATTGTCACGATGAGCCGGTTCTCGGCGTTCAGAGACGTGCAGACGTCCTAATCTGCTCGCTTGCCATCAGGAAATGCCTAATTACTGAAGATTGCACCACAGCGCTGCTGAATTCTGGATTGTGATTGGTCAGAAGGTGTTGATTAGTTTTATATAACAGCAGCTCTATATATAACCGTATAACTGTTTATAGCTGCTATAACATAAGTGAGAACAGGAACTAACTTGTTTCACTGACGTTCCACAGCATAAATGGCTAAAAGTATGACGTGTCATCGTAATCGTTGGCAAGTTGCTGTTGTATTAGAGGAATGAAACACTTAGGGGGGTGTGCTGTAACAGAAAAATAATCAACTCTGGGGTGTTAGGAATTTTTCTGCATATAACCGCATGCCTGGTCGTGTTTTATTCCCTGTGTAATGTACATATCATTCTTGATAAGTAATCTGAACAAGGATCTTTTTTGTTCTTTGCGTATTAATACATGGTTCTGCTTAGAACCAGAAGGAACCTCAGTCAGCACATGATGTGTAGCAGCGCACGAGAAATGATCCTCACTAAAAACACTAAACTAGACAAAACGAGACAAATGACAAGAAACAGGTGTGAACAATGATTCATGAACAGTTAATGAGCCCGTTCGGCTTCATCCAATCACGATGCGAGTGAACGCATAAGGCTGTGACATGCTTGATGTGTGATGTACACAGCAGATATTCAAGTGGCATGGCGCATGTAAGCTGGGTTTCCAAACGTTTCACAATTAAAAAATAAATAAATAAAAAAATGGAAAAAGAAAACGTGTGATGGACGGACAGCACTGTTAAATTTACGTTTATGTTCACAAACGTGACGCTTTGTGATTGGTTGGATGAAGCCACACGTGCTCGTTATGTGTTCATTCAGACACGGAAGTAAACCTGAGGCTTCAGTGATGAGCTTCTTGCTTTAACGAGTGAAACAAAGCCGTTGAGTAGCTCATAAAAAAGGCTGAAATTCAGCACCAGAAAGTCTTTGTTCAGCAAATATGCAGCTTACAGGGGCACATGACAAATCAGCATAAGAACACACACATAGTATATGTACATACATATACATATAAATATATACATGTATTCAAGTGCGAAATCCTGCCTTCGTGTTTATGTGCATGAATATTTTACCTGCATTTCAGCATTTTTCAGTGATGAGCTTCATTACTCTCTCTCTCTCTCTCTCTCTCTCTCTCTCTCTCTCTCTCTCTCTCTCACACACACTTTCAGAGACTCGGATTTCTCAATTCACATTGTAATTGTGACAAAAACTAAACTTATGGTTCTTGCGCAATTGCCCAAAATCAGACTTGCTCTTGACTTAGTTTTGAGTCAGAATTAAGTCCAGAACATAAAACATAGTATTTCTTTAAAAGTGTGTCAAGCCATGAGTCACAAGGTTTGAAGTCCAAGTCAAGCCATGAGTCATAATGTTTGGAACTGACATTGAGTCATAAGTCATAAGGTTTGAAGTCTAAATCGAGTCATGAGTCATGAATCTTAAGGTTTGAAGTCGACGTTGAGTCATGAGTCATACGTTTTGAAGTCCAAGTCGAATCATGAATCATAAGGTTTGAAGTCCAAATCGAGTCATGAGTCATAAGGTTTGAAGTTGATGTTGAGTCATGGGTCAAAAGATTTGAGGCTGACGTTGAGTCATGAGTCATAAGGTTTGTAGTCCAAATCGAGTCCTGAGTCACAAGGTTTAAAGTTAACATTGAATCATAAGTCATAAGGTTTGAAGTCCAAGTTTAGTCATGAGTCTTGAATCATAAGGTTTAAAGTTGATGTTGAGTCATGAGTCATAAGATTTGAAGTTGATATTGAGTCATGAGTTAAAAAAGTTTGAAGTCCAAATCGAGTCGAGTCATAAGGTTTGAAGTTGATGTTTAGTCATGAGTCATAAGGTTTGAAATTGATGTTGAGTCATGAGTCAAAAGATTTGAGGCTGATGTTGAGTCATGAGTCATAAGGTTTGAAGTCCAAATCGAGTCATGAGTCACAAGGTTTGAAGTTGATGTTGAGTCATGAGTCAGAAAGTCCAAATTAAGTCATGAGCCATGAATCTTAAGGTTTGAAGTTGATATTGAGTCATGAGTTAAAAAAGTTTGAAGTCCAAATCGAGTCGAGTCATAAGGTTTGAAGTTGATGTTGAGTCATGAGTCAAAAGAGTTGAGGCTGATTTTGAGTCATGAGTCATAAGGTTTGAAGTTGATGTTGAGTCATGAGTCAAAAGATTTGAGGCTGATGTTGAGTCATGAGTCATAAGGTTTGAAGTCCAAATCGAGTCATGAGTCACAAGGTTTGAAGTTGATGTTGAGTCATGAGTCAGAAAGTCCAAATTAAGTCATGAGTCATGAATCTTAAGGTTTGAAGTTGACATTGAGTCATGAGTCATAAGGTTTGAAGTCCAAATCAAGTCATGAGTCTTAAGGTTTGAAGTCCAAATCCAGTTGAGTCAAAAGATTTGAGGCTGATGTTGAGTCATGAGTCATAAGGTTTGAAGTCCAAATCAAGTCATGAGTCATAAGGTTTGAAGTCCAAATCGAGTCATGAGTCATAAGGTTTGCAGCTGACGTTGAGTCATGTGCCATAAGGTTTGAAGTCCCAGTCAAGTAGTGAATCATAAGGTTTGAAGGCCAATTCGAGTCATGAGTCACAAGGTTTGAAGTTGATGTTGAGTCATGAGTCAGAAAGTCCAAATTAAGTCATGAGTCATGAATCTTAAGGTTTGAAGTTGACATTGAGTCATGAGTCATAAGGTTTGAAGTCCAAATCAAGTCATGAGTCTTAAGGTTTGAAGTCCAAATCCAGTTGAGTCAAAAGATTTGAGGCTGATGTTGAGTCATGAGTCATAAGGTTTGAAGTCCAAATCAAGTCATGAGTCATAAGGTTTGAAGTCCAAATCGAGTCATGAGTCATAAGGTTTGCAGCTGACGTTGAGTCATGTGCCATAAGGTTTGAAGTCCCAGTCAAGTAGTGAATCATAAGGTTTGAAGGCCAATTCGAGTCATGAGTCACAAGGTTTGAAGTTGATGTTGAGTCATGAGTCAGAAAGTCCAAATTAAGTCATGAGTCATGAATCTTAAGGTTTGAAGTTGACATTGAGTCATGAGTCATAAGGTTTGAAGTCCAAATCAAGTCATGAGTCTTAAGGTTTGAAGTCCAAATCCAGTTGAGTCAAAAGATTTGAGGCTGATGTTGAGTCATGAGTCATAAGGTTTGAAGTCCAAATCGAGTCATGAGTCATAAGGTTTGCAGCTGACGTTGAGTCATGTGCCATAAGGTTTGAAGTCCCAGTCAAGTAGTGAATCATAAGGTTTGAAGGCCAATTCGAGTCATGAGTCATAAGGTTTGCGGTCCAATTCATTAGTCATAAGATGAAAAAGAAAGAGATTCAGCTTCAAGAACAATCTATGCTTGCCTTTAAGTGTGAGACTTTTTCCTTTCGTCCATTTTATAGCTAACAGTGTGTCAGAAATCACATAAAAAGCCACAATGCACAAGGCTAAACTGGTGGCTATAAGCTTCCTTTACTTAAAAAAGGAAGACTTTCCTTCACTTAAAAAGATGCCAAGTCTCTGCCGATGGATGAAACTCAGGGAAAATGGGATATTGGGGACATTTAGTTTTCTGTTTGTAGCTCCTTGCTTGGATCTCTTGCTTAACTCTCTCCATTAAAGAAACTTTTTTTTTAGAAATATAAACATAATAGATGAATTAATAATCATAATCTTGCAGATTTACTGTATTCAGCTATTTACTGGGAAACGAGCCAACCAGCTGATTCAGGAATAATATTAAATAAGTGTCTAAATAAAGAATTAAAGATCTACCTGAGGGAGGATGACACACACCTGGTGTTTCCCGTCTCACAGCACAAACCCTGTTGTTTTTCTTGCTGGCTCTCATCAGCGCTGTCCCAGTTCCCCTCCGTCGCTCCGCTCCGTTCCCAGGCAGCCGTATCATTTACCACCAACACACCAAAACCTTTTGTTTACACAAAAAGCTTCTCACTATTGCGTCTCCAGGCACTTTGTTGACACTGTTTTTGGTGTGTTTTTTTTTTTTTCCATGTGCGTTGTCATTTCTGCTGTCACGTCTCATATCTCGCATCGCTCAGAGTCTCGGCGCTGAAGTGGGTGCCGCATACATTAAAGCAGTGTCAACAGCTCCCTTAATTACGCAGGAATTCTGGGAAATCAGAGCTGTGTTTGGCACCGAGAACAATCTTACACTCATTAAAGAAAGCACGTTCAGCTTGAGGCTTTTTATTTATCTTGTGTTTTTTAACAGAAAAGTAACGTTTACCTGAATCGCCTCGTTTGAGGGAATGAAACGGAGTCTAGTGTTTTCTTTTCTGCTGCAGTTGATTTTATGAACAGTTTCAGATCAGATGCTTCCTCTAGGCTTTTTCTGTATGTACTATTAGTTTCACATTATTAAATTATACGTGAATGCCTTCTTTAGCCTTAATGCTTCTGTTGTTAGTATTGCAGCGTGCTTTTGAAAAGTTGTTAAGACTCGAGAAGAGTTTTAAATCATGATATTTATTTATCTGATGGTAAAGGGATATATCATCTACATATATAATATTTTTTCTGTCTATTTCTGTCTAATACATCCCTTGGCAACTCTATTTTAAGAAAACATATTCATGTAGATATGCTACTATTTACTTCATAAACTTACATATATTTTTTTAAATCTATATTATTTTGGATTAGTTGGGTAACTACTTTTTAAAATAATGAATTAATTTATTATCTATTATTATTTATTAGCTTATTTGTTTCCTATAAAATATTCCCATACAGCTTTAAGCAATAAATTATAGCGTGAGTCACTATGACGTCCTGTTACCGTGGAATTCTCTCTGATTTCTTCAATAAAAGCAAAGAAGGTAAAATTATTGGCCCTTTCTCTAACATCTCCCAGTATCTCGGTTACACAAAGTACAACACGCATCACTACTTGTCGTGTATCACTTTATAAATGGGATTATGTACCTATCTTAAACTTTTCTTTAATATCTAACATCATGCACCATGTTTTAATCAGTGAGCTAATTGGGAAGCTGTACGATGTTCCCGCAGCTCCCTCAAGGCCTTCTGTCTAAAGCTTCTAACCCAGACATAATGCAGGGAAGGTCGTTTAAATAAAAGCAAGAAACGTATGTGACTATAAAGCACCATGGCTCTCGATAAATTATATTGTCCACTCAGAGCACAAGATGCAAAAGGCAGACATTTTGGCACCAGGCCTTCACACCTACTGTATATGAAAATCCAGAATGCTCAATCATCTCAGCCGTAAATCCCGCACTCCTGAGATCCGAGGTCAGTCCGTGTTTTACACTCAATATGAAAACCACTCGAGCTGAAAAAGTGTGATTTTTAGACACGGTGGTACTTTTCATTTTCTTTTTTCGAGCTTTGAGCTTGAACTGAATGTTGACCGTGAAAGCTATGAATTCTTTTCATCCCCCCTCATTTCCTCAAGTAAAGCCCTTTTCATTTACGGACAAAATCATAGTGTGTGTTGCATCGATTGTTCGACTATATGGACGATGCAAAAAGCAGCTGAATGCCCTTCATTACTCTGGGAACATTTCAGAAGAAGCCGATACTACATTTACTCTTCAAAAACAAAATAAATATTTTTAAAAGTTTTTTTTTTTTTTTCCAGTCTTACTTTTTAAAATATTGTTTCTTTAGTTTTAATGGAATGTTATTACTTTCATATTAGTTTATGGTTATGTGTAGAGGTGTGCACAGGATTGTTGTTTTTTTTTTTTCCAGTCCCACTCTTGCCTGTTCCCAAAGGAATTCTGACCAATCCCATCTGCTCCCAAAGGAATTATGGCCTACCCTTCCCAGTCCAGAAGGAATTCTGGTCAATCTCAGCCACTCCCAAAGGAATTCTGACCAATCCCATCTGCTCCCAAAGGAAATATGGCCTACCCTGCCAAGTCCAGAAGGAATTCTGGTCAATCTCAGCCACTCCCAAAGGAATTCTGACCAATCCCATCTGCTCCCAACGGAATTATGGCCTACCCTGCCCAGTCCAGAAGGAATTCTGGTCAATCTCAGCCACTCCCAAAGGAATTCTGACCAATCCCATCCGCTCCCAACGGAATTATGGCCTACCCTGCCAAGTCCAGAAGGAATTCTGGTCAATCTCAGCCACTCCCAAAGGAATTCTGACCAATCCCATCCGCTCCCAACGGAATTATGGCCTACCCTGCCAAGTCCAGAAGGAATTCTGGTCAATCTCAGTCACTCCCAAAGGAATTCTGACCAATCCCATCCGCTCCCAAAGGAATTATGCCCTAACCTTCCCATTCCTGAAAGAATTCTGTCTAAATCTGTCTGCTCCTCAAAGGAATTCTGACCAATCTCTCTGCTCCTGAAAGAATTACAACCAATCTCACCCACTTTCGATGGAATTCTGACCAATCCCTTCCACTCCTGAAGGAATTCTGACCAATCCCACCCTCTGTTGAAGGAATGCTGATCAATCCCTCCACTTCTGAAGTAATTCTGACCAATTGCAATCACTCCAGAAGGAATCTCATCCACTCTTGAAAGATGACTAATCACCCTCATACTCTTGAAGGAAATCTGCTTAATCCCTCCACTCCTGAAGGAATTCTGATCGATCCCGCCCTCTGATGAAGGAATTCTGATCAATCCCTCCACTCCTGAAGGAATTCTGACCAATCCCACCCCCTGCTCAAGGAATTCTGAGCAATCCTGACTGCTCCTGAAGAATTCTGACCAATCCTATCAGCTGCCAAAAGAATTCCGACCATTCCAGCAAACTCCCGAAGGAATTCCAAGCATTCCCACCCACTTCAAATGGAATTCTGACCACTTCTTTCCATATGAGAGTAAAAACCACCCACTCCTGGCTGCATGAGAGTAAAAACTGCCTGCTCCTATGACTTCTTTGTTGTTTCCCATGGGATCCCAGTCCTTTAGTTAAGTGTTCCATGTTTAAGTGTCTAATGGTTTAAAACAGTGTAATCTGACAGATGTATTATTTTTCACATTTATTGCACTGATATATTCATTTTTGTTGTTAAGAGCGTAGCATTAAAAAAAAAAAAGCACTGAAGCTCGAAATGTAATTTGAAGCCTGTGTGTGGATTTTAATTGAAGTGCAGTTTGAGTCGTTCTCTGCTGTTGTCTATCAGCGTTTAATAAAAAAATGTATTTAAAAAAAAGCCTAAAAGCCGCAAAGCCCTGTCGGTATTGGATTTAACGATGGAAAAGACAGCTAGTCACAGAGGAAAAATGAATAATCGTGCAAGCCCTGATTCATAGTCATTCAGTGAAGAGAGAGAATGAATTGGATGTATTTGATAATAATAAAATGAAGTAATAATTTACACCCCAGCAGTGTGAGAGCTCTTTGTGTTGCGGTAGAGAGGTGAGGCTGGTAGGTGAGAGACTTACTGACCTTTCTGAACACTTCCTGTCCTGCAGCGTCGCCTCCGTCGCTCTTTATATTAACATTTCAATACATCCAGCCTGCTCTGGGAAAAAAAAAGATCTTCATATGACCTTTAGGGAGAAAAGACTTAAATGCTGCCCCCTCATTTAACCTTAAAAAAGAGAAAAAAAAAAACCTGAGGTGGTTCTCATTATCCACTGACGTGAAGAGAAATCTTTCTTTTTTTATGGTGGTGTTGTGGAGCAATCTGTGTGTGTGTGTGTGTGTGTGTGTGTATGTGTGTGTGTGTGTGTGTGTTTTGGCGCTCTCTCCTTTCTGCCTCCCGAATTTGGTAGGTCATGAAGATAAACAAGGCACCTCTAATTACAATGCACACATTCAAGCACACACACACACATACACACACACACACACACACTGAGGCACACAAACAACACCGAGACCACACATCTGCCTGGAAGGGAAACAAAATGGATTCATGCCCGTTAGGTCCCTGGCAAATGAATACTGTTGACAGAACAATTAGCATTTAAAAGGAAGAATAACCTTCGCTCAATGCATCACTTTTATTGCCGGGGACCTTCGTTTTCAGCAGAAATCGCCACTCTCGCTTCTCTCACTCGGCCTCGGGGCTCATAAACAGGCTTAGAAATGTGACATGTCTGAGGAATCTTTACTAATCAAATCAAATCAGACATTCAGAAGGAATAAAACATTGTGTGTGTGTGTGTGTGTGTGTGTGTGTGTGTGTGTGTGTTATACAGTAAAATCCGTATGGTGTGATATAGCAGAGTCACTGTCACCACCCTGATTTATTTCTCTTGCACCACGGCAGTATGTCAACAATCACAAACTTTATTCACTAAATTCACAAAATCCCACTTTTTTTTAGTTTGTAGTCGATCTTTACAGTTAATGTTGTAGAAACATCGATTAAACGAGTTCGTTCCCGTTCTCAATCACAGCTAATCTCTATTTCTGAGAATATCTGTAATGTGTAACCAGCGCCGTTGAATCCTCGACTCTGACTGGTCAGAAGGCGTTGATTAATTCTCTATAACAGCAGCTCTGACAGTAGTGCAGCTGCACATCACAGGTTTATATATGATTAATGCGTTCGTTCTGATACGTTATGGTTTCTATAGCAACGGCTCATCCACAGGGACGTGTACGGTTCTCGAAAACGTAGATTATGGTGGAGTTTCCTTGAAGTAAGGAGATGTTTACGGGACATGTATGGAAGGAGTCTCCAGTGTCAGCACTTTGTGACAGTCAGAGGTAGAGCTGTAACTTGTAATCTTCAGGAAAGACGAGTTTACGCTTTTGCGGTTTCTCGATAACATGACGAGCTGTGGGGGAAAAAAAAAAAAAGCGTAAGTGAGAACAGGAAGTAACTTCACAGAGGTTTCGCAACATTAAATGTAACTATAAATGGATAAATTGCTGTGGTATAAGAGGAATAAAACACTTGGGAATATAGGAAAATAATAGCAATAACTCCATCACTCAATAGTTTGCTTGGTGGTTTGTATGTTGATTATACATGATGTTTTCATTTCTTACTCATCTCATGATGTTACTTTGTAAATATTACTATATATATATATATATATATATATATATATATATATATATATATACCATATATACTGTATATAAATTTGCTAAAGTGCCAGAGTTGTACAGATACATGTTTTCACGCCACTCAGTGGATTTCTCTTTCAGAAGCACTCACCTTTTACTCTTCTCTTGGTCCGTCTTCACATCAGAGTACACACGCATTCCCATGATGACAGGTGTGTGTGTGTGTGTGTGTGTGTGTGTGTGTGTGTGTGTGTGTGTGTGAGTGTTTTCGCTTCTCCCACCATGCTTGATGTACCTGACCACACATTTAAGGCCTGAACGCTTTCCTTTTAGTACGATGGATTTCTATTTATTTATTTATTTATTTATTTTTTTGTCTGATCTAAAGTGAAATCTGACAGCGTGGAGGTGGAGGATGTGTGTGATGTCTTATTCCAGAAGTCAGCAGGATGCTGGGTTTAGTTCTGCTGCTGCGTGTGAGGTACATTCAGGTATTCTCTTTCTTTTCCACAGTATAACTAAAATAAAAGTCAAATAAACACAGATTTTCCAGTTAACCCACGATGTAGCTGATCTAGTTACAAATAACGAGACTCATGTAGCTGAGGGTTAGGTTAGCTCAGGTTTATGGTTTAGATTTAGAAGTGTTTTAGCATCACGCTGAAATCCTACTTTTTGCAAGTCGCACCATTTTAAATACACCATTTTATTAGCCAAATGTAGCAAACTGGCTATGTTTCAGTTTTCTTATTTAGTTTAGCTACGGTGTTACGGTGCCAGCGACTTAAGAAGCTTATGACTTACTGTTAGCTAAAAAATAAATAAATAAAAAAATGCTAGTCATAACATAATATTTCTCAGTCATTTTTGTGAAATTTCAGTTTTCAAATGCATTGCTAACATTAGCCAGTTATATTTTTGTATCTTAAGAGGACAATTGTGGTGCTCATAAAAGATGAGAAGCCATAAAATGTCATAAAGTATACAAAGCTACAGGACATATGAAAAACAAACAAACAAACAAACAAACAAAAATTTTATGCGCTTTTTGCGCTCGCTGTTTTCTGTGATAGGCACAGCGAGGTGTTTCTGACCGGCTGGAGAACGGATATTGCTTCATCTAAATACATTCATTTTATTTTATTTTATTTTATTTTATTTTATTTTATTTTTAAATTTGGTCCAAAATAAAGCCTAATTGTTGACCTGTGTGTTTAAATGGACCTACACTGAGGAAAAAGATATCTTAGGAAGTTCTTGGGTGAATTTGTGTAATATTTCTAATTATTAGATTATTATAAATTAAATAGAAGATCATTCAGACTGTTTTGAGATACTTTTACACAGTTAAAGCTTTAAATGTTCTTGTTTTTTTAGCAGATCATTTTGTATCTTTTTGGAAATAACTGCTTAAAATTAGAAGAAAAAAATGAAAGCTTGAAATCAGTAATAAAAAAAAAAGCGTAGAAACAGGTTTAATAATCATATTTGTTTTTTGTTTTTTTGTGATCATATTATAGGAAATATTACATAAATTGGACTATATTTAAAATATTTTCACTATAATGCCATGTTTTTAATCTAAATGTAGGATTTTTAATAATGTATATGTTGTTTTTTTTTATTATTATTCGAGGTGTCAAACTCCAGAGCCTGTGATCTGAACACTGCTCCTACTTTAAAAATGTACAAAATGCAACCAATTATTTAAATATTACCCAAACAAATGGTCTAGTTTATGTGCTTCTGTATTCACTAAAAATAAATAAATCAATCAATCAATCAATCAATCAATCAATCAATCAGGTACAGCAGAAAATTACCATGATTAGGTTTCTACGCTTAAAATTCTCAATACACACAGTCTGGTGTTTTATGAATTAGTTTTCATTCAGCTGATTTGATTAATTAGACTTTACGCACGATCTTACTTTGTTCATCAACACTTCATCTTCCAGCTTTCTTAAAATAAACATCACAAACTCTAAAGCTAATCAGCATGCGATGCTAACCATCTTCTCCTACCCCATGACTCGGACCACCTTCAGACTGATTTTAATCTCCTCACATCACAGAAGAGGCCAGTCCGGGCTTCGCTATCTCTCAGAAGGCTCTGAGAGAAGATTTCAATCTTCTCACTGGTCAAGCGACCACCAAAATGAACTCCATTCCTCTGAACGAGCTCTTTAACCGAATATGCAGCCACTGACTCTGTGACATCGCTCTGTCTCTCTCTCTCTCTCTCTCTCTCTCTCTCTCCCTCCCACACGCCGTTTAGCATCACATGATATAAAAAAAAAAGTAAATACGGTCAGGATAAATCCAGCGACTCTAAAGCTGTCCCCCTTTTTTTTGTGTGTATGTGTGTATTTAATTTCACACGTATTTGCACAGCAGAATTACATTTTTACTTATCTAATACAGCCGAGTAAATATCAGGTCCATCTTCAGGATGGTGGACTGTAAACAAGCAAAACCTCCAGCTTTAAAGTTTCAGCTTGAAAAAAGAAAAAAAAGAAAAAATCAAACAGAACAGTGATACATTAATGAATATAAATAATGAACTTATCCGTCTGAAATTACGAGCAAAAAAGTTATTTAATATAATATTTTACATTATAAGCCTTTATACCACAGTGCTCTCAGGGAGTATTTTCATCCCCAGTGTTGCCTCCAGCTTGTTCATTTTGTTCCTCAGAAAGCTGCTTTGTGATGAAGTGCGTTGTTAAAATCTATATATATATATATATATATATATATAAATAAAATTCAACTGAAATACACTATATGGCCTAAAGTTTGTGCACCCTTGATCATTGAACGTCCCATTCCAGATCTGTCCCCCTATTGCTGTTATAATGAGCTCCACTCTTCAATCTGGGAAGGCTTTCCACTAGATTTTGGGGCGTGGCTGTGGGGATCTGTGTTCAATCAGCTACAAGAGCATTAGTGAGGTTGAGGTCGGACGCTGATGTTGATGTTGATGTTGATGCTGATGTGGATGTGAGGAGGCTCCAGTTCCAGCTCATCCCACAGGTGTTCAGTGGAGTTGAGGTCAGGGCTCTGTGCAGGACACTCCAGTTCTCCTACCTTCTTCTAACCTTAACACACCATGTCTTCACAGAGCTCGCTTTGTGCACTTTGTGTCATGCTGGAACAGGTTTGGGCCTCTTAGTTCCAGTGAAGGGAAACTGTAAAGCTACATCATGTAGAGACGTTCTATACAATTATGTTCTTCCAACAGTTTGGTGAAGAAGCTCCTACGTAGGGGTGTGATGGTCAGGGGTGCACATATAGTGTAACTTGTTCCATAGATGTTCCACAATAATATATGTAACTGTATACTGATTAAAAAGCATGACATGCCATCCATTAATAAATAATTAGAATTGTTGTCAAATTGCTGTTGTGTAAGAGGAATAAAACACTGCAGGACGTGCAGTTATAGGAAAAATAAATACTTCGTTGATTATTTTACTGTAACATCACTACACACGGTCGTTTATTCCTTATATCTCACACTTTGTATCATTAAACGTAAACATAAACACATTACTGTTTTAAATAGATCTGGGCTTATTTGAGACGTGTGTATGTTAAAAATGGAGACTTCCTTTCCTTCAGTGGTCGTTTGTGCTGTTTTTGGTGCTCGGGCATCGCGGCGAGTCGAGTGTCTCTCTGTGGATTTGCTGCGATAAAGAGAAATCGGTGCTGAGGAGAAGGCGTAGAAGCTGCAGGAGATCTCTCGCTTCCCTGTTGAGAAAGTTATGAACTTGTCTGGGAGACTGAATTAGAAGACCCGGGGTGAATGCAATATTTATTATTCTCTCGGCGTCAGCAGCAGACACAAACAATGTATAATGGATCAAATATCTTCGTTAAACGTGGGTTCTCGTAAAAGGAAAAAAAAAAATAGATAATTAAAGAGCCGGTGGCTTTGCTTTGCTTTGCTAAAAACAAATCAGGCAGGTCACAGGGCTTCGCTCCGGCACGTGTGTGGATATCTACACTGCTGCACTTTTATTTTTTTATTTTTTATTTTTATAGCCTGAAGTGAGTTTTCATCTTCAAAGTGTAGCCGAAGTTGTTTTGAAGTGCGAGCAGGTTTGCATCCCTGCATCCTTTGTTATACTAATCATCCCACAGGCAAACAAGGCAGATAACAAAGCCTGGAACAACAAGCCGTTATCTGGAAGGAAAAACGGGAAATAGATATCCCCAATGCGCATAATTTCCTCCTGTTCTCATTTCTCTCCCCACTTTTCCCTCTGATACGGAGCGAGTGAAAGCACCGGAGTGGATGAGACACAGGATATGAGTCTCTCTGTTCCTCTACATCGCGCCACAATTGATGATCTTTGCGTACGACTGAAATGAATGCTGGTGAATATAATCTTCAGACCTGTGGCCTGTTAGTATGTGGTGCATTGTTTTATTTTATCCCAAAGCGATGTCTAATACTGAATTCTGATTGGTCAGAAGGTGTTGATTAATTTTCTTAACTAACAGCAGCTCTGACAGTAGAAACGTTATCGTTTCTATAGTAACAGCTCATTCACAGGGATGTGTAAAGCGGACGCGCCATGTAAACGGATTAAAAAAATTGATGTGATATAGTGAAGTTTTCTGTAAGGAGAAATGTGTTTAATTAACATTTATGGAAGGAGTCTCCAGTGTCAGCGCTTTGTAACAGTCGGAGGTAAAGCTGTAACTTTAAGTTTTACGACATTTTCAGGACAGAGGAGTTTACGCTTCTTTGCGGTTTCTCAGTAACATGACAAGATGTGTTATTTTATTTTATTTTATTTTATTTTATTTTATTTGTTTTATTAACTTCAAGAGAGAGAATAAAGAGAGGGCTGGTGAGGGAACGGCTGTTTATAGCTGCTGTTTATAAGTGAGAACAGGAACTAACTTGTTTCATGGATGTTCCACATGAAACGGATAAAACATATGATGTGTTGTTCTTTAATTAGTAAAGATTTGTGATCATTGGCAAACCGTTGGGGTAGAAAAGGAATAAAACACTTTGGGATATGGAGTTTTGGGAAAATAATCTAATTCAGGTTGACTTTACGCCACGCTAGCATGGAATACTTTTGTATGA
Organism: Cranoglanis bouderius; assembly: GCA_023630585.1. Lineage (NCBI taxonomy): Eukaryota > Metazoa > Chordata > Actinopteri > Siluriformes > Cranoglanididae > Cranoglanis > Cranoglanis bouderius. The sequence continues at coordinate 1,377,181 of CM042555.1, forward strand.
CAGCACGGTCCATCGTGTCATTGCTTATGTGACATGTGGAACACAGAGAACTAACATGAACACACAGTTAAAGTTTAGAAACTATATGATATAGTATGATATAGGTGCAGAATTGTGCTCTTTATAGACAGAATTAATGTAGACTGTCTATAAAGTCTCTATAAAGTCGCTCTACTAATGTAGAGATGGTGGCTGGATGGTTGGATGGATGGATGATGATAGTAATAGTGATAGGGCTGTAGTCAAGACCACCACTGTCAAGTCCAGGACCAAAATCTGAGCTTTTACTTCGACTAGTCGGCTTCATTCGTGCATTGTGCCAATAATTAGCCTGCTTTCTAAAAGAAGAAATGACTTCTTGTTAAACGTTGTGTATGTGAAAAGAAAAGACAACAGGATCATTAATACTCCAGACTCTCAGTCAAGAGCGAGACCATATTAAGTGAGAAAAATACAAATTCCAATAAGTCCAAGACAAGTCCAAGTCACTGGTGGCGTCAGAAAAGAAGTGAAAATGTTTTCTACTGAAAGAATGGCCTGTTGCTCTGTCATAAAGATTTGGGGAAAAACAAGTACAGCTCGATACCAGTGGAATGGACAAATATGTCTCCATCGCCAACAAGTCTAGACCTTCTTGTAACTAATGTGTATGCTAAAACATCTTTAAAATATACCTCAAACAGGAAGGAATGTATTGAAGAAAGACTATTTCAGATGTTTGACCTTGCTGTGACCTTGACCCTGTTTGGATGTAATGATAATATCCCATAAATCCCACTAACACTTTTTCAACCACTTGTTCTTGAGATATCACGATAACTAGAAGCTTAGATGGATGCACGGACGGACGGAACCAAAAACATAATGCCTCCACCACTTGGAGCTGGAGGGGAAAAAATCAGTCTGAATATTCAAACAGATTTCATTATAATTTCTTCAAATTATGGACGTGTCAGTCTTAAATTGTGTTCCTGAATGAGTTCTTGCTAAATAATTAATAAATAGTTCTCAGTCGTTGGCTTTTCTACACAACTGGTTTGATTTCTATCAGTCACGATTCAGCGTCGTATCACAAACCCTACGCTGATGGAGCTGGACCAGGCTGAACTTTGAGCAGAAGGCCGACTGCTGGTGTGTGTCTGAGCGCCATCACTGCTCATCGGGGTGAAAGTGTGTGCTAAATAACAGACCTTCATACCCCCCAGGGAGGCTTGAAAAGGGCATTCGCTGCTCTCTGAGGGAGGTTTCAGGGACAGGAAGTCACTCCTATCTACGCATGACCTCCTCAGACCTGGAACTGTCTTGACTGAAAACTCCTCCATTGCGTCCCCTCCCCCGCGGAACTTCATCCAAAACCTCTCTGACATCCTGCCATCTCAGGAGATAATAAATAAATAAATAGGCGGCTGTTGTGTGGAGCGTGGTGTCGACTCGGTCCATCCTGAGGCGGAGAAGCTCCAGTTCTACTGACCTTGAGTGTGGAAGAAAGACCTGGAGGTTTGGATTGGACAGAGTCGTGAAAAGGTCACATCTTGAGAAGATGGAGAAAAATATCCCGGGGACTCGGGTCCATTTCTGTTGCATGGTTTATAATTTTTAAAATATGTTTTTTCTGAATTCATGCACACAAATGGGTTTGAAATGGAAATGGAAAATACGCTGATACAGATACTTGTTGAAGTAAGGAATGAAGTGTGATGATGCTGATACAGTAGTTGCTATAACTAACTTGTTTTACAGACGTTCCGCAACATTATATACATTATACACATTAAGTAACTGTAAATGGATAAAAAGTACACGTCGTTCTTTAACAAATAAAAAATTGCAATCATTGGTTTAAGTTGCTGTGGTGTAAGAGGAAAAAAAACAGTTCAGGGCATGCTGTTATAGGAAAATAATCAACTTCATGGAGGTAACATTAACTCTACTTCATCACACCACCATGTCGTTGATTGTTTTATGTTATATAACAGCACAACACATGCAGGGGTTTATTCCTTACTCATCACCCTTTGTATAGAAAAACACACGCTGCTAAATTCTTGTCTGTAACATTTAGATGAACTCAGATAAACTGTAACGTCTCCATCATCATTAACATTAAATATTTAATTTAATTTTACGATACAGCTGAAATAAATAACTCTTGTATTTCTAATGAATTCTGAACCCAGACACGGTTAATGCAGAGCCACAGATTGAGACTATTCATCACTTTGTGCTAGATTTCCCAGAGTTCTCGAGTAAATCAGAAAAGCCAATTTCTTTCCAGCTGACTGAAGCCTGAATAATTGGTCTTCTCTATGAAGATTGACAGGGGACGAAAGTCGGTTATTAATATGGAGTGAACCGTGGCAGATTGTTTATTAGAAGCTTGTCATTGTTTACCGCTAAAACGGCTCGGTGTTGACTTTCAGACTTCGGTGAGTGAAAAGTTGGACTGAGGTTTAAACAGCAGCCATTTGCTGTGTGCACGTTCTCCATTTCTCTACATCCATGTTCTCGAGTCCTCGATCGCAGTCTCCGCTCCGAGACGTCCATCCTCATCGCCTTGGCCTTCTGAGAGAGCGGAAATCACAGAGATGTAATGAGTTTCTTTTATCCCGTACTGTACTGCAGCTTTGAACTGTCAGAGTGAAAGAGAGCTGAGGAGGGGTGTGTAGAAGAAATCTTTGAAATGAAAGTGTAATAGCATTTCTAAAAAAAATGAATGTATGAATCAAAGAAGCTAAATTCAAATAAAACCTGCACATGGAATGAATGTGTTTGAACATAAGTAAGTAATAAAACACTGTGTGTGGTGCTGTTGTAGTAAAATAATCAGTGACAAGTCGATGTGATGAAGCGGAGTTAGTGGTACATCCCTGAAGTTGATTATTTTTTTCCTATAACAGCACATCCCCGAGTGTTTTATTCCTCTTATACCACATATATTTTACAGAATGACACATCATACTTTTTATCTGTTTATAGTTACATTTAATGTTGTGGAATGTCCAGTTCCTGTTCTCACTTACATTATAGCAGCTATAAACAGTCATTCCCTCACCCACCTCTCTTTTTCTCATTCTTCAAGTTAATAACAGCAACAACATAAAAACACAGCAATAAACCACAAAACTTAAACTCCTCTGTCCTAAAGATGTCAGAAAAAGTTACAGCTTTACCTCTGACTGTTACAAAGCGCTGACACTGGAGACTCCTTCCATAAACGGTACAGAAAACTTCACCACATCAACAATTATATGCTTTTTTTTTTTTTTTTTCTACAATAAATTCCTGTAGTACAGATGGTCTGATCAAGTTCATTCCTACTGTACCTTCTTTTAGTTTGAATATGGAGGGGAAACTGTTTTTTGGGGTTTTATTACAATATTAAAATAACATAGTAACGATTTAAACAACCGTGAAAAAGGTAAACGCCCAAACCTGACATCAGTCAGGTCAATAACAGTACCTGTTATTGTGAACACAGGGGTTTAACGTTGTATTTTTAGGATATTGTATTCTATTGTAAATACAAGCTCCCGACCTCATACTTGCACATAGACGTTATTTTGAATTGTAGTTAGAGTTTCAGAAACAATTTTGATACCTGAGAATCCAACTTGCTCATTTATACCCTTCACCAAGATTGAAGAAGGTTCAGTTTCAGTGATTGATGGTGGTTTAATATTTCCATTACAGAACTTTTTTACAATGAGGACAATACCAACTTAAACCATGTGACCACCATGTGACACTGTGTCCATTACTAATGCACTATTCTAAACTGTTATTGAGCACTAACACTAACTGTGTACAGTTTAGTGTTTGAATTATAAAAATTATAAAAATAAATAAATAAATAAATTAATTAATTAATTAATTAAACTTATTTACAGTAGCATTAAAAGCTACCAAAATGTTTATTTTGCATACCGGGCTTCGGGAATTTTGAGATTAATAAATACTTTTAAAAGTAAAGTCAGAGTCTTTCATTTGAGTCACAGCTCATGACAACAATCACGAAGACGGCGGGATGTTTTGAAGACGAACAGAGCTTGTCAGTTTGTTTTACTGTGTTTAACTACTTATTCACTATGCATGAAATCGCTAAACATTTTGCATTTGGAAATCAGATGAACAGGGATGTTTTGGCTCTGACATGGCATCTAGTGGATGCCTTAATGTTCAGTATAGACACCTAGATTTAAAAAGCAAGTGCATTCTGTATCAGTGGTACTTCAACAGTTAAGATCCTCTCGTAGTGACCAGAAGACTTGAGGTTCACATGGCACTGTTAGGCTTTAGGTTTGGATTGGATTCAGGTGTGAGTCACTTTGTGTAAAATTGCCATGCCAGTATAAAAGTTAATTAATTTCCGTGAATTATGGGTCGTCTTTTTTTTTTTTTTTGGAAAAACAACCAGAACAGATGCTAATGCAGCAACGATGCTGAAACAATGCAACTCTGCCAATAAACCTGAGTCCTCATGTTTTTTAATGCATCCTTCCCATGTATAGTTTATGAGACATCCAGGAAATGCAGCAAACCTCATAAACTAACAAAACCAACAGCCTCTTCCTCTGGGTGTTTATTTAACAAAGGACAAAGCGGCCTAAATATTGTGAGAAGTGCAGGCCAGATTAATTCCCGTGCAAAGTCCCATAAGCAACGTGCGACTCGGTGTGATATTGGATGGAGAGCTCGAGAAGCCCCGCTGTCCCTCCCCCCCCCCCTTTTTTGTCCTTCCTTTTTTTTAGTGCCAATTATCCGTTCCGAGTCCTTTAATCATATCAAGATGACAGTCATGGCTATAGTGGACTGTAGACACCTGTGTTGAGAAGCAGAGCTGTGAGAAGAAAGACCTTGGAGGACAACATTTCATGCCAGCAAACTCAATAAAGTCGAAATGTGAAAGATTTATCCGCCAAAACAAAGGCAGCAATGGAAGAGCTATAGTACGTGTTGACAACCTTGAGACCCATGAAGAATAAAGCCGGCGAGAATCAAGTGGAAGAAACATTTCTCTTTTTGTTCCTCTAAAGGACTCTGTGCCTTTTATTTATATAGTTTATTTTAAAGCACAGTCAAGGAAAAGAAATGAGAAAGAATGAAATTTTAATAAGATTTTAATTAAAAAGCTTAAAATGCCCATAATGCCCCAAATTATTCAAATCATAATAATTGCAAACATATTATCACATTTTACAGTATGCTATACGTCATGCTGCTTTTCTAAATAAGCAAGTTCAGAATATTCTACATACGCTAGACCACAATGCAGTGATCTGACAAAATGAAGAAGTTGTTCACACCACATCTGAGACTCGTGTGTATATATTTAGATTGTTTTCTTATAATATTCTAAATATTCTTATAAGTGGTTTATTCCTCTACCACATACCTCAATGGTTAAGATGATGGGCTACTGATTGAAAGGTCGTGAGTTCAAACCCCAGCACCACCAAGCTGCCACTGTGGGCCCTTGAGCAAGGCCCTTAACCCTCAACTGCTCAGATGTATAAATGAGATAAATGTACAGGTGCATCTCAATAAATTAGAATGTCGTGGAAAAGTTCATTTATTTCAGTAATTCAACTCAAATTGTGAAACTCGTGTATTAAATAAATTCAGTGCACACAGACTGAAGTAGTTTAAGTCCTTGGTTCTTTTAATTGTGATGATTTTGGCTCACATTTAACAAAAACCCACCAATTCACTATCTCAACAAATTAGAATACTTCATAAGACCAATAAAAAAAACATTTTTAGTGAATTGTTGGCCTTCTGGAAAGTATGTTCATTTACTGTACATGTACTCAATACTTGGTAGGGGCTCCTTTTGCTTTAATTACTGCCTCAATTCGGCGTGGCATGGAGGTGATCAGTTTGTGGCACTGCTGAGGTGGTATGGAAGCCCAGGTTTCTTTGACAGTGGCCTTCAGCTCATCTGCATTTTTTGGTCTCTTGTTTCTCATTTTCCTCTTGACAATACCCCATAGATTCTCTATGGGGTTCAGGTGTGGTGAGTTTGCTGGCCAGTCAAGCACACCAACACCATGGTCATTTAACCAACTTTTGGTGCTTTTGGCAGTGTGGGCAGGTGCCAAATCCTGCTGGAAAATGAAATCAGCATCTTCAAAAAGCTGGTCAGCAGAAGGAAGCATGAAGTGCTCCAAAATTTCTTGGTAAACGGGTGCAGTGACTTTGGTTTTCAAAAAACACAATGGACCAACACCAGCAGATGACATTGCACCCCAAATCATCACAGACTGTGGAAACTTAACACTGGACTTCAAGCAACTTGGGCTATGAGCTTCTCCACCCTTCCTCCAGACTCTAGGACCTTGGTTTCCAAATGAAATACAAAACTTGCTCCCATCTGAAAAGAGGACTTTGGACCACTGGTCAACAGTCCAGTTCTTCTTCTCCTTAGCCCAGGTAAGACGCCTCTGACGTTGTCTGTGGTTCAGGAGTGGCTTAACAAGAGGAATACGACAACTGTAGCCAAATTCCTTGACACGTCTGTGTGTGGTGGCTGTTGATGCCTTGACCCCAGCCTCAGTCCATTCATTGTGAAGTTCACTCAAATTCTTGAATCGATTTTGCTTGACAATCCTCATAAGGCTGCGGTTCTCTCGGTTGGTTGTGCATCTTTTTCTTCCACACTTTTTCCTTCCACTCAACTTTCTGTTAACATGCTTGGATACAGCACTCTGTGAACAGCCAGCTTCTTTGGCAATGAATGTTTGTGGCTTACCTAGTGAACCAAACTGAGAGACCATTTTGAAGGCTCAGGAAACCTTTGCAGGTGTTTTGAGTTGATTAGCTGATTGGCATGTCACCATATTCTAATTTGTTGAGATAGTGAATTGGTGGGTTTTTGTTAAATGTGAGCCAAAATCATCACAATTAAAAGAACCAAAGACTTAAACTACTTCAGTCTGTGTGCATTGAATTTATTTAATACACGAGTTTCACAATTTGAGTTGAATTACTGAAATAAACGAACTTTTCCACGACATTCTAATTTATTGAGATGCACCTGTAAGTCGATCCGGATAAGCGCATCTGCCAAATGCCATAAATGTGAATTAAAGAACGTTATAGCAGCTATATAAACAGTCTCCAGTCTCTCTTTTTCTCTCCCTCTCTTTAAGTTAATAATAAAAAACACAGCTGACACTGGAGACTCCTTCTGAAAAATGTTAAATAATTGTGTCCTAAGAACAAACTTCACCATAACAACGATGGCTCACATTTTTAAAATCTGAGTATGTGGAGCGTCTTCCGTACACGTCCCTGCGAATGAGCTGTTACTATAGAAACCATAACATTTTAGAACGAGTGCATTAATATAAACCTGAGATTTGCTGTCAGAGCTGCCGTTATAGAAAATTAATCAACACTTTCTGATAAAAAGACGTCTATCTTTACAGAGTAGTGAAGGCCCAAGTTTGCACCAGTTCAGGTTATTGATGCAGAACAGGGGCACAAATTAAACTCAGTAGACGGCCAAACATCGACCATGGAGCAGGCGTTGGTGGGCAGCGAACCCCGTGTGCTTTTGATTAATATTGAAAAATGGTTGGCGAGATCCAATCGGTTGGGCTCGGCATGTCCCGTCTGAGCTGTTGGGAGTAAATGAATGAATAAATGAGAATGAGATGAGAGAGAGAGAAAGAGAGATGTGAGGGTGATGAGGCTGATTTCTGGCTCACCTGCTACTGGAGATTTTCCACACGTGACATTTATCCTGAGGAGGGCATGGCAGATGCTTCAAAGTTGCTTTGTGAAACAGCCAAGAAAGCTAAGAACGCTCCCGTCTTTCACATCACACACAGCTGGGAAAATCATTTAGACCGTGCTGGATGACAGAAGAGCTTCAGGATTCTGTGCTGGAGTTCTGTGGATTACATAGAAATGGTGTTGCCAACTCATTTCAGGAGAAAGTTAATGCATGTTCAATAAGTAGCTAGAAGTCGCAGACAAATTTGCATATTCATGTGTCATCATGATCAAAATGTGTTGCATGAAGACATACAGTAAATAAAATATAGTATTATCAGACTATAATAGATAATAACTCATGTCTCATTGAAAAAAGTCTTTGGTCAGAATATATCAAAGTGCAGCAGTGGTACTGAGGAGTATCACCAAGAAGAGAGATTCAAATAAAGAACAAAGAAGTGTGCGGGTGGCGAAACAATGGTGATCAGTGATTGGTTGGTGGGAACAGTGATGATTGGTGTTTGTTTTTGGGAACAATGGTGATCAATGACTGGTTGTTGGGAACAATGGTGATCAGTGATTGGTTGTTGGGAACAATGATGATTGGTGTTTGTTTTTGGGAACAATGGTGATCAATGACTGGTTGTTGGGAACAATGGTGATCAGTGATTGGTTGTTGAGAACAACGGTGATCAGTGATTGGTTGTTGGGAACAATGATGATTGGTGATTGTTTTTGGGAACAATGGTGATCAATGACTGGTTGTTGGGAACAATGGTGATCAGTGATTGGTTGTTGAGAACAATGGTGATCAGTGATTGGTAGTTAGGAACAATGGTGATCAGTGAATAGTTGCTGGGAGCAACAGTGATCGGTGATTGGTTGTTGGGAACAATGGTGATCAATGATTGTTTGTTGGGAACAATGGTGATCAGTGATTGGTTGTTGGGAACAATGGTGATCAGTGATTGGTTGTTGGGAACAATGGTGATCAGTGATTGGTTGTTGGGAACAATGGTGATCAATGATTGGATGTTGGGAACAATGGTGATCAGTGATTGGTTGGCAGATTTAACTCGTATAACCAGTAGCTGTGATATGAGGCAGAGAACTGTATCTTGTGCAGGACAGTCGTTAACGTCAGCTTAAAAAGTCACAAGAATTGTTTCTCTTTTTTTAAGAGGACAAAGTCATTCAGTTGTCAAAACTGCGTACAAAACACAAAAGGCACTTCATTTTATTTCAGCACTAGCCCTCATTAGCTTTCCAGTTTTTCATTCTTACACAGCTTTTCTCCTGCAAATTCAAGTCGACATCGCCCATTAATCATCGTCTAGACAGTAGTAGAAAGCCATCAGATGCAATGAGCTACAGATGAGCAGACATACGTGACCTTCAGGTCCAGCATACCCATCAGAGTCCTGAAGGAAAAATGGGACGGTAATAATTCAGACGGTCCAGTTCGAGGGGCCAAAACAGATGGATTGATAGCACTATTTTCAAGCCATTATTTTTCAGACTCGCCAGTGGAATTCGTAAAATGCAGCACTGTGAAGCACAACAATAATATCTACAGTGATAAGTCAAAATTAGACTGTCAGGCTTTCTCTTAACACTCCTCCTGATTGGAAAAAAATATTTTTTTTTTTATAAAGCAAAAAAACAAAACAGATATCACAGCTTTTGAGATTGGATGAAGAATAAAAGGGTCGGAGAGAGAGAGAGAGAGAGAGAGAGAGAGAGAGAGAGAGAGAGAGAAAACTAAAGAAAATGCAAATAATAAAAATGCAATAAAATAAAGATGCAATAAATGATAGCAGTGACAGGCAGAATATTATTTATACACACAGCACTATGCAAAACTTTTAGGCACCCTATTTTTTTTAGTACAAACTTTGTTATAGATTTTTTATTTTATGACGTCTACATGATCAAGTCGGTACAAAAAACATTTTAGATTCCCAAACATTAGTTTTCTAGCACAAAATGAAATGTTACAGTAAAATGTTTGTATGTCATTAAAGAAAGCAGCGTATTACAGTAAGAGACACTTTTCAGACAGTAAACACAATGAAGGCTGCTGGGTTTCACTGCAGAAATAAGAAGCGAGTGCGAAAGTCAAAGTGTCCAGAAGAACTGTGTCTGGTTCTGCAAGATGCTCAATAAAACTTACCAGCTCATTTCCTTATAAAACTGCACACATTGTACCGGAGACTACTGTTTTATTTTTATTTTTATTTTTTTGACACACCAAATATTGACTTTGTTTCATTTATTACTACTTACTGCTATTTGTGGTATTTTTTTAAATTGTAGAAACAGTTAATTTCATATATATATATATATATATATATATAAAACACATAAAAAGCCAAAACTGCCAGAGTCATACTGTAGATGTAGACATTGCCTCCATGAGCCAGCATTTAGCCTGTAGTCAGCAGTCTGTCACACACCTGCTGTCAGTGCGGCTCTGTCTCCGGTGGTTATTTGTAAATAAATCACACTGAAAAGGTCTATCTTTCTGTTTCTGTCACAATCACGGTACATCTGAAGGTCTGTTTTGAGCAGTCACGACCGTCGCCCTGCAACGCTACAAGGCAGGACTTCAGTGACATGGTGGATGCTGTCAAAAGTCAGGAGCAAATGCTGGACGGCTGGACTGGACAGCCAAATGCAAAAACCAGTTGTAGTCAGTGTTCCTGTCCTACTGACTGACCAACTGACTGACTTATGGACTTTCTGTGGCTGAATGATTGGTGGTCCATTTTAGCAAAACCAAAAATCACAAGGAATAATTTTAACTAAAAGAGTGCAATCTCAATTCTATTATCTTCCGCTGAAACCAAAGCAAGTTTAAACCAGTTTAAAATGCAGAACAATAAAATATACACTACTGTGGCGAGGAGGAGGAGGGAGTGGCCAGGCTGTGAGGACGCACACCTGGCACTGATGTGGCTAATCAGTGGGAGAGAGAGATAAAGGAGCAGCTGGAAGCGCCGGGGACAGAGAGAGAGAGAGAGAGAGAGAGAGAGAGACAGACAGACAGACAGACAGACAGACAGATATATATCTATATCTGTGTCAGAGAAGCAACACCTCCAAAGGTTTTAGTTAACTTTTATAGCCTACATACCTGTTATGGTCATGTGACATACTAATGACCAAGCACAACTGGCACTTTATACAGAGATCTCTTATCCCATGTGAATCGATCAGAATTATTACAAATGTCCTCTGACAACATTATATAAGAGAATTTTTTGGAAATCTTAACCCACAGAAAGAAGAATTAGTCCATTTTATTTCTGTTTTGTTGTTTTTTTTTTTTGTTTTTTTTTTTTTTTTTAGATGTACATAGATTTTGTAATAAACATTTTCTTTAACATGATACTGTGAAACCAGGTCAGGAAACCTAGATAACTAGGTTATCATATGGTAGAAATTTTAAACTGTATCACCCCTTAAAAGTTCCAGTAATTAATTAACTGATTAAAACTACACATTGTTTAAAGGTAAGAATTTTTGTAAGGATGTGAAGGTATAAATTTGAGTGGAGTTGAGGTAACTACAGACATCATGAAGTTTACGGCCAAAATATTTTAAAGCATTTTAAATCTGTCTTTCCTCCAGTCCTAAAATGTCAGAGTCTGACTTAAGCTCTGGCTCTTACCCTTAATGAAACGGCTTAAAATGATCAATAGGCCCTGACAGGAGAAATAAATTTCCAAAACACTTCTCGGTCTGAGTCAAAGCTCGGGCTTTAAAACATATCTTTCTTAGATTACCCAGGTATATGCTGTCCCTTTCTGTTTTTCTCTTTTTCCCTCTATGCATGTCTCTTTTGTTTTGGTTGGACATGTTGGAGATTTTTATTCAGGAGATGCCTCGGCCCACAGGTGCTGTGCATCTTATCATTGCACTCACATCTGATGAAAATCAGGCTCTGGCAAACACAGGTACTGCCACATTCATCTTGTATGTTTTCATCAAAGGCGGATAAGCCGGATGACAATATAGACAAGACAACAACACCAAGGCAAATCTCACCTGAATTTACTCCTCAGGATGCCTGATATGGAGTGACATTTGATTTTAAGAAAAAAAGGGAAGATGGGCGAACTGACAAGACACTGGCCATCCAAGTGGACGAAGAATCACAGCCGCTGGTCTCTTTACCACCTTCCCTGTGTGCATCCAACTTTCATCTCGCCACTTTGCAACTTATAATTTGGAGGAAACAACTGGAAAAATCTCCCGTCGTTGTCCGTGCATGCAGATCCATGTGTTGATTCTTTTCTTTGGTCGAATCATTTTGACAGCTAAAGGGTCGGAATTACTAGGGGAAGAAGTGCATGGCAGCCTAATTGATCATATGTACACAATGGCCATGTTGTTCAGGATGGGAAGAGAGAAGAATATAAAATGTGAAAAAGTATTTTTTTTTAAAAACTTTTTTCCCCCTGACCTGGTGCACATTAAAGCCTGTAGCTGGTTTTATTATATTTAAGGTAATCATCAAAGGGAGCATCTACAAAGTGCTAAGTTGATCAGGGTTCAATATTCCATAGAGTTAGCTAAAAGAATTGCAAACCACAGAATCAGGATTACTAAAAACCCATTTTTCCGGTTTAAGCCTGACCCTTAAATATGGCCAATAGAGTAACATGATGCTTTGCACTGTGTATTATAAGAGCAGTTATCCATTTAGTTGTACAGGTTCCAGCTAAGATAAGGAACTCACTGTAGCCATTCTAACACCCAAAATGTGTTGCAGTAACCAATCATACAACAGTTCCTGCACAAAATGTATTACAGTAACTAATAGGAGCACATTTCCTGCTCAAAATGTGTTTCGGTAACTGGTTGGACCTTATTTCCTGTCCAACATGTGTTACAGTAACCAAAAGGAGCACAGCTCCTGACCAGATTGTGTTACAGTAACCAGCTGGACCACAGATCCTGTCTAAAATGTTACAGTAACCAATCAGACCACCGTTACTTCCCATACTGTGTTACAGTAACCAGTAGGACCACATTTACTGCTCAAAATCCATTACAGTAACCAACCGGACCACAATTCCTGCACAACATGTGTTACAGTAACCAAATGACCATTGTCTCTGACTTCCAATTCAGATCACATGAAGAAGATCAAAGCTTTTGTCTCTGTACTGCAGGAGAGGTAATGAATCATCACCCCTAAACTTAGTGAGTTCGAGATGGGCTAGAGATGAAACTGAAGGAAAAACTGTGGCCTCAATTGTAACATACGGAATTTCCCATGAAGCGTTACAACCAGGAGCTCAAAACCACCATAGATGGCAGGATTGGTGAGTGTTACCATCTCTCCGCTCAGTCCTTCTGCACTAAATGGTGACTTTCCACCATGCCACAGCTTTCAGCAGTCCCATTCTGACTGACAGGCTGCTCCCCACAGAACACAGGGTAATTGCCATTCAGGATCATCCAGATAATAGGAAGAAGGCTCTGATTTTTTTTTTTTTTTGCAGACACTCCCTCTCCTCCATTCTGTTCAGGACCCAGAGAAAGTGGGTTGCTTTGCATGCAGCCTGTTGGATCGTCCCTGGAGGGAGGGGTTTGAGTGGCAGAGAGCTGCTCTCTCTCTCTTTCTCTCTCTCTCTCTCTCTCTTTCTCTCTCTCTGTCGCTATGCATGAGCTGAAATCTCTTTCTCCTTCAGCTCTGTGTTTTTCCCCAGTGGCGTTCTGTAGGGATTTATGACCTGTCACCCTCAGAGTTGATTTCTCGCCGTCACTTTTCCGACGGCCGACGTGTCACTCCGGAGCCCAGGTTTACTCGACAAACCGCATCAGCTGAAATCCACATATTAACAAGGGGACAGGACGTGGCAGATTTGCAGCTTCAGCTATTCATGACATGTCAGTCTGGAAAATAATGAAACCATTCAGCAAGGCTTACATACCTCAGAAATTCCAGGACTTTGCTATTTTTTGTGAAGTGATTTTGATGCACTGGAATGTGTCAGTATTTATGACCGCGATGTCTCTGTGTGATGAAGAAGATAAGTTGTCTCTCTGTGTCAAAGAACATTTAACCAGTATATAAATACCTAAAGGTGCTGCATTTAAATGACTACGGTATAAAAAATTTGATCCAACAGTCCAAATGTAATTTCTTTCTTCCTGCAGGTCTTATATTTCTGTAATCGAATCTCAGTGCTGTAAATCATATCTCAAGCCCTTTTTCATGAAGATCTTTACACAGTAATTCGAGATTATGAAAATATATTGTATATCACTGATTCAGCATTCCTCAGGAGACTGAGTGTAGGAGGTAATGCTTTAAACTGCATGTGTTTTAGTCCATTTTAGTACATAAAATAAATAATAAATAAATAAATAAATAAATAAATAAATAAAATGACCAGTATATACCAACATGATGCAGGTCCTCATGTGTACTGTTTGTTTCACAGTTCATTAAAATGCTATACCACTGCCCTATGAATTGTGGATGCTGACTGGTCAGAACATCAGACACATCTTCTATAACAGAACATCCTTAAGTGTTTTATTCTTTTTATATCACAGCAATTTGCCAATGATTATATTTTTTATTAAATAAAGAATGAAAATGTATCGATTTATACATTTTAGTTAGTTCCTGTTCTTCTTGTTCTGTAATAACATCTATAAAGTCATTCCATCACCAGACTCTCTCTCTCTCTCTCTGTCTCTCTCTCTCTCTCTCTCTCTCTCTGTCTCCCCCCCCCCTCTTAATAAGAATAATAAATAAATAAACAAACAGCTTGTCAAGTTAGCGAGAAACCGCAAAGCACAAACCCATCTGTCCTCCTCCTCTGAAGATGTCAGAAAATATAAAGTGACTGCTTTACCTCTGACTGTTACAAAATGCTGACACCGGAGACTCCTTCCATAAACGTGAAATAACACTCTCCTTGCAGAAAAGTTCACCATATAAGCAATTTTTTTTTAGTGTGGTGCATATGCTGTGCAAGTCCCTGTGAATGAGCTGTTACTATAGAAAGAATAACAGGTTGAAACGAGCCCTGTTATGGAAAATTAATCAACACCTTCTGACCAATCACAATCCAGAATTCAACAGCGCTGTGGTGTGAAAGTGATGAACGATATGCCTAAACATTTCTCCACAACCATCTTCTTCCCAGTAATAAGAAACATTAAATACATGCAGAAGCACAACTACCCGTCATTTTTATGTATGAGAACAAATAGATTGACGAAGTATGTTCTCATTTTATACCGTTATATTTATTTTATTATTATCTATTTGTACATTCTGCATAAGTCTGAATGCTTCTTAATAAACTCATAAATTCAGCATGTTGGACTTATGAAATTCTGACCGTTCTATAAATAACAGCCAATTAATTTTCCCAGCAGAAGTGTTGAAATTCCTTTGAGTATTGTTTGAAGATCTACGCATGATCCCTCAGGATTAAAGGTCACAGCAAAGTCCAAAAGAATCAGATTTCTCTCTCCGACTAGAACGCAAGGAGAGCAATTTGATTTTTCCAAAGATATTGAAGATTAAGGCTTTGATATGTCGCAAGTGAACATCAAACAAAAGAAGGCAAAAAAAAATGAAGTTTGTTTCCTGAAAAGATCTAAATTAGGCTTTTTTTTCCTTTCAGACGCCTGTGAGATCAAAAGCAGCTTAAGATATTCTTCAGTGAGGTAAATTTCAGAGAACAGCCACAGGAAATCGAAGCGTCTGTACTTCCTGTCCGGGTCTTGAAATCAACAAGCCTGTTGTTGAGGAATCCACAATTGAAAAACGCAGTTTTTTTTTTTTTTCTTTACTCTTAACATTAGATACACATTAATGATGATTTTTTAAAATATGTTTAGTTAAAAATTAACGTATATATTTGTATGTTTTCTGGAAGACTTTAAGGCTTGTGCCAATAGTTTTATATAATATGTTGGTTTATGGAAAAGAAGCTGACTTTGTGGAGAACTGTGAGTATCTTAGAACAAATATTGATACAGAATTGAAGTATAGATAGATAGATAGATAGATAGATAGATAGATAGATAGATAGATAGATAGATAGATTTTAAAACTCAACACAGGCCAATCCCAGAATTTTCAAATTGGACCAGACTAAAAAAAAATAATAATAATTCTCACTAAAACTGCTATCTGCTGTCAGTTTCTGAACACTTGCGGACGTTTTCTCCACACCAGGCGGAGTGAAGCCTGGTGTTTGGATGCTCTCTGTGAGTTTGGCTCATTACAGTGAGCTCACCTGGAGGCAATTAGCCAAGCTTGAAGAACCCTGCTGTGTGTGAGCTTCACTGGGCTTCAGCTTTGGTCACACTGCATGCATTAGCTGTCTTTCAGTATAGGTTTTGCTGTCTCTGAAGTGTGCTTGTGTTTTCAGTGTGTGAGTCTGACACACAGGATACTTCTACTGCATGAACTGATGGAAGTTACCACAAAAAAAAAAAAAAGAATGAATGTAGGAACATCTACATCACCTGAAAAAAAGAAAAAGGAATATGATGTGGGTGTGAAGCGGAGGAGGAAAACAACAGTGTCTAAAAAGGAGATACTTAATGAGGATGGGTTATGTAGTGAAGTGGTCACACACCTGCAGTGTTCTTTAGTGTGTTTTTCTTTTCTTTCTTTTTTATGAAGGTCATTTTTTCAGTCAAGGTAAAATCATTAAACTATTTAAAAAAAAAATAACATTTCTTACCACATTTAAATGTGTATTTATGTGCCAAGCTGCAAAACTTGCTAACCTTAAACCTTGTGAGATATGAAAATTTTAGAGGTATAACCCTGTTGCATCTAGCTTTATTTATTTATTTATTTATTTATTTATTTATTTATTTCAGTGCAGTTGTCCAAAAATAAAGTGCAGATTTGTGTTGTGTGAAGTGCAAACGAACAACAAAAAAAGAGAAATCAAGAACCAAAAACCTGAACAAGAGATACACGGAAAAAAACATCCAGACTAAGAGCGAGACTGTGGTATAAACTGAAACACAACGATGACAGCTTGACAACGAGGTTCTTACAGACTAGAACGTATAGAGGGGTGCTAATCGGGATGAAACGAGACACGGGTGATAGTGGTTAAGACATGCGACATGCTGGGGCTGATGGGAAATGTAGTTCAGCGTCCCTTTGGCGCTACCATGACAAATGTTATTAGATTATTTTTGCAATTGTAAAAAAAAGTCAATATATTTATGATACTAATCTGGTGTTCACCACATAATGAAAATATCAAGTGCTCAATATCTGATTGGTGCATCAATGCAAAAGTGATCCTTTCACGAACACCTCACAGCAAAGGAGGTATTAAAGAAAGACAGAACCACCTGCTCCATTTCCCAGAATGCTCTGGAGTACTGACAGTCCGAGAGAAGACGTTCAAAATGATTCTCAGTCTGCTGTTATTATGAAGATCTGTGTGCGGTGATGTGTTTGGGAGAACATCGGCTCTCAAGGACAACGATTACACTTCTCGCTCCTCTCTATATTCAAATCCATACACCTGTTCCTGCTCTAATTCGGCTGTAGGGATAAAACAGTAGAGTAAATATAACAGCGAGAGGAAAATACAGTAGTTAAGCCGTGATGATAGTGGTGCAGTAATTAAAGCCTCGAGAGCCTGGGCTTACTCCAAAACTATAGTGACAAAATCAAATGAACGTAATCATGAACAGATTACTTCAAGTCGGAGCATGGTTAGTGTTTTATTTTGTCTTAGTAACAAGGGGAGAAAAAAAATGTTGCACTTCAAAGCCTGCTTTAATATTGGAACTTAATTCTTTATTTTTTATTATTGTTTATAACCAACTCATTTTCATAATTAGCTTCTTACTGATAGATATTGCCAGTCCAATACCAGTATACAGTCAGTCCAATAATATGCTCATTTACTTCTATACTTCTATTGTGGGTTCACCAACTCTAAAAGAAAGGACTTTTTTAAATTTTATTTTCTTAAAAAAAAATACAAATTGCAATCATTGGCACATTGGTGTTTTATAAGAGGAATAAAACACTCTGGACATGTCATTATATAGGAAAATAATCAACTTTGGAATGGTAACAGTAACTCTGTTTCAATAACCGTTGATTATTTTACTAGAACATCCACAACCGTCTCTGATACTGTGTGCTAGACCTTTTCACTGCAGTGGAATTGAGCTGATAGTCACACAGACTCCTAAAAATAATCTCCACCTCCAGTCATGAAACTCAGCGGGTGGACACGAGAACCTTTCCGCTCCTGACCTCGTGGAGAACGGAGACACCTGGTCAGGCCAGAAATAGAGGTGTGAAGGTTCAGAACATGGGAGCAAGTGTCACCGGATGACAAGCCAGCACTCATTTATCTTCATTTGGCCTCCGTTCTCTGGCCTGTTGCTGCCTCTGCGTACAGAGAGATGTGTAATGGGACAAGCCGGATAATAAAGCTGAGTCTGACTGAAGGAAAAAAAACCTTAAATGGACATTTTCAGACTGTCACTAACCCTGTGCGAGAGAGTTCCTCAGCCTGGCAGGAGGAGGAGTGTGGATGGTAATGGGAAGTGAGATTAGAGATGAAGTCGAATGTACAATTAGGCTGCTGTTACTTTTCACAAAACAGAAAACTGTGATGTTTGTAAAATTCTTTGCGGTGAAATAATGAACGAAATGATCTGATGTATGAAAGACACATTTAAAGCAGCCGGTGAGGAGCCACTCCTCCTCCAGTTCTTCACAGGGCCGTGGATATTTTCATTAGGTATGAGAGCACAGAACCCAAGCAAACAGAGAACATAGGCCACGCCTCAATACCTTTACTCCTTCACTGGGACTGTAGGCACAGAAGCCACACCTCTTAAATTGGTAGTGGCAAAGAGGTCACACCTACAGTATTTCAGCATAATTGCTAGGACTTGCCTCCTTCACTCTGACTTACTGCATACAGGCCACACCTCCTTCACCAAGGCTGTAGATATAGAAGCTATGCCTCTTTCACCCTTCACTGGGGCTGCAAGCCACACCTATTTCACTGACACTACAGGCAGAGAGGCCACGCCTTTTTTTAATCACACTGACAGACAGAGAACAGAGCTATGTCTCATTCACTTGAACAGTTGATCAGAGACCACACCCCCTTACCCCCTTCATCCTCTTGAACAGTAGACAGAGACCACAATTCTATCACTCCTTTATAGGAACTGAGTTCAGAGGCCACTCCTCCTTTACTGAGGCTGTATGCACACAGGACACACATCCTTCACTTCTTTAATGGGGCTTCAGCCAAAGAGGCCATGCCTTCCTTTCTAGGACTGACAGATAAAGAACAGAGACTACACTTCTTTCACTCCTTCACTGAAACTTTTGAAACTACTATACCAACTTTACTGAGACTGGAGGCACAGAGGCCATGCCTCCTTCACTCCTTTATTGGAACTGTAGACACAGAGGCCACGCCTCCTTGACTGAAACTATATGTTCAGAGAACAGAAGCCATGCCTCCTTCACTCCTTTACTGGAACTGTAGACACAGAGGCCACGCCTCCTTGACTGAACCTATATGTTCAGAGAACAGAAGCCACACCTCCTTTATTTACTCCTCATTTACTGAAACTGGAATAGGGGCTATGCTTCCTTTATTTTTATTTTTTCACTGGAACTGCAGACACAGAGTGGCCTCGTTCAAAGGGACTACATGCACCGAGGCCACGC
The DNA here is from genome assembly GCA_023630585.1 of Cranoglanis bouderius. NCBI lineage: Eukaryota > Metazoa > Chordata > Actinopteri > Siluriformes > Cranoglanididae > Cranoglanis > Cranoglanis bouderius. The sequence continues at coordinate 1,396,625 of CM042555.1, forward strand.
CCACTTCACAGACACTACAGGTTTAGAGAACAGAGGCCACACCCAATTCTTTTTATCAGTCAAAAGCTGTGTGTGTTCCTCAGCCATATGGTGAAGACCAACAGGCAGGCAGAAATTTGGCACAGTCATACAGTTTGAGCTCAGCTATGTGTGTGTGTGTGTGTGTGTGTGTGTGTATGTGTGTATGTGTGTATGTGTGTGTGTGTGTGTGTGTGTGTGTGTGTGTGCGCAGCCAAGATTCAAAATGGCAATATCTGATACATTTGGGAGCTGGAAAATGGAGCTCGGTGCCGTGATTCAGTCAGGGTTAATCATGTCGCAGGAGGCCAGATCTGAGCTCGGTCTCGCTTTGTAAACCTGAATTAAAAGAGTGAAGGGCCTCCCTCAGTTTCATGCTTTGGCTGTAAACAGCACAGTTAAATGTTATGTTCCTCATTATGGTGTAAGTGGGTTAGCATATTCATTTGCCGCTGAAGTAGGTTATACCTAGAAGCGCCTTCGCCACTGATTAGCATGGCATCAACAAGCAGTTTCTGCCCACGCCGGCCTCTCGACGATCCACGTGTGCCTTAGATAATGAAAATTAAAGCAAAAAAATCACAGCGCTTTTCGGTCGCTTTCCTCGGGAGATTTGTGCACTAATTGTACTGAAAAATGGACTTAATCTGCATGCTCGCTCCATAAGAGTCCTCTGCGTTAAAGTTGATGGAAAATAAGGAAATAGTATTACGATTAATTAAGGCTAAGCAGAATAAATTATGCGAGTGTGCAATGCTCTGGGGGAAACGCTAAAAGGAAAATAGACGCTAAGTGTCTGCACTTCTGAATACTCAAGCTTACTACCCTATACTGCTTACAGAAAACGTTAAGTACACCCTAAAAATAAAGTTACAGCTCTGCAGTAATTGAAGTCAATGTATTTACTCCAGCTGGTCGCTGAGAAATCAAATTAGCATCACAAACTAAAACTGCAGGAGAGAAAAAGGAGACAGGAAGCAGGAGATCAAGGGCAAGACCTGGCAACCCGGGCCTTATATTCGATTAAAGTCTCATTACAGCAAAAATAGAAGAGTGCAAGCAGCTTAAACAGTGAGTAATTACCCATCCCTCGCTCCATGGGTGAGTTTAGTTCAGTTATTATCATTTTTTTAAGCATTTGCTCTGTGCAGAAGTTCTTCATCAACCACAAAAATCATGGAGTGAAAATAAAAAATCTTATTTAATTTATTTGTGTGTTTATTTATTTATGCAGGAAGAGTTTATGCTGATTGTTTTCTTTTTTGTTTTGTTTTGTTTTTTCCCTCAGAGACATGACTTTATAAATATATAATCCATGAAATGCGATTACATTATTGGCAATAATATTATATACAAATTATACACAATCCGTCTGACAAGCCATTTTAAATTTAATTATTATTTTTTAATCAAATATATTAATACTGTCTTTATTTTTGACACTTCAAAGTATTTTATTTTATTTTATTTTATTAAATAAATACAGGGCAGTCGCTGATGGTGGCAGGTCAGGGTTATTACAGAGTATTATTGTATTATTATTATTATTATTATTATTATTATTATTATTATTATTAATCAAATATATAAACGAAGGGAAGTCTTTAATCATAACGTAAAAGGTATTTTTTCTTTTCTTTTTTTTTTCTCTAATTTGTACTTTTTTTTTGTAATATTCTATTTTCATCCACACTGACATCCATACAATTGTTTTTTTTGTTTTTTTTTCATTTCATAATTTATTCCCAAAATTTTTCGTCTGCGGATTAATAAAGTATTATCTTATCTCATCTTACCTTATTTCTGTTTTGTTATTGTTATTATTGCATAACCGCATTATGTTGTATTGTGTTTTCTCTACATAAACATGTTTCCTTCCTCCTCACACACATTGTCTCGTCTGTCCTGTGAATGCTGTGAAAATCTGCATCTGTTCCACCGGGTTTTATTCTCAGTGACGTACTGTACATGTATTGGATGATTTCAAAGTCAGATCTGCACCTGAGACAGGGCCAGGGACGTGTCACACACGTGTAATTAACCTGTTCTTAGGGAAATGATAAAATCATGCAGGTGTGTGTGTGTGTGTGTGAGTGTGTGTGTGTGTGTGTGTGTGTGTGCTCCAGATGTGTGGTTTTGCTCGGCTGAACCGAGACGGTCCGAGCCACCGAGCGTGACATGACGACATTTCTTCGTAAGTGATCTCCCGGGAGGAGAAGTTTAGTGTTAATGACAGACGAGATGGGGTATTTATTTGCTTCAGCGGCTCATAAGCCCCGCCCACACAGGAAGTAAGGAATAAAATACAATGAAACAGATTTACCGCTTACACCCCGTGTTTGATTATTTTCCCATATAACAGCACATCCCTAAGTGTTTTATTCCTTTTACCCCACAGCTATTTTTTATTTATTAAAAAAGACACCATACTTTTTTTTTTCCTCCATTTATAGTTTATATTTAATGGTCATGAAACAAGTCAGCTCCTGTTCTCGTTTACTTTAAAGCAGGTATAAATTCACACAGCTTGTCTCGTTGCTGAAAGACTATACTGTATATAGTCCAGGGACCTTGGTGTAGTTATGGTATTTATTATTCAAAATATTAGGGACTTCTAGTATTACATATTACTACTTACAGATTATAAGCATATTATCCTATGTATTATTAACGTATAACTACGCAGTATTAAGTATTAACATATTATCGTATGCATTATTATCATTGCACATTAAGTATTATTAACACATTATCATACACACTGACATATTACTTACATTAAACATTACTAACATATTGTATTAAGTATTATTAACATATTTCAAGACTAACTGTTATTAACGTATGCATTAATGTATTACTATGCATTAATTATTATTAACATTGTATTGTTAAGTATCATTAACATATTTCATTATTAGGTACTATTAATATGATATTATCGTATGTATAATTAATGTATTACTATGCATTAAGTATCGCTAACATAAATATTATTAGCATGTTATTATCATGTGCATTATTAACATATCATTACACATTACTTATTATTAACATATTTCATCATTAAGTATTCTTAACGTGTTATCATACATATTATTAATGTATTACTGCGCATTAAGTATTATTAAAATATGATCTTAACTCTTACACATTATTCGTAGCAGTAGCTGTTAATTTTGTTTTTTCTGATTTTCTTTTCAGCTACACAGTGATTTCTTATGTTTTTTTTTAATAAACTTGATCTTGGAATCTCAGCTCACGCAGTTTTATCACAAATGCAGGTGTCCTCAAGTTATATTCAATCACCTAATGATTTTAAATATCACTGAAAAGCAAACGGCTTTAATGGAGAGTTCACCCAGCCACAGTATTTACTGTATAATTACTCCATGTTAGATCACTGTATAGCTCCGCCCACAGCCATATCTCCGTCCGCAGCCTGTACTTCCTCATGGACAGTATCATTAAAATCAATAAAGGGTAATGCTAATGCTCCAACCGTTACTTTTGATCATCTGTGCAGACACACTGCTCTGATTTTTCTGTTTTTTTTGTTTTCCTGTTTGTTTAGTTTCCAGTTTAGGGTTAAAACCCGGCAGTAGTGTTCACAGAGACTTTTCTAACGACAGATACAAGAGAAATAAAGTACAAAGTGACGTGAAGAACGTAGCATCAGGAGAACTTCAGGGTTTTTTTTGAAGCTGACAGATGAAGTTAAAATGTTTTAAACAGTTCCTGGAGTTTTTAAGTAAATTTCTCCCAAAGCTCTGGAGGCCTGCCAGTGCGCTCATTAATATTCACACCCCTCATCGGCACGGCCGTGTTTTTAAAGCGGTTTATTTTCAGAGGCCACGTGCCGTTTCATTGCCTTTGAGCGACTGACACTCGGGATGTTTCATATAACACAGGAAAAACAACACGAGGAACAATAGGCAAGTGACAGCGTGTCATCTAACGGAGCTGGCAGAAGAAGGTGGGTTTTTTCGTAAGAAAACAGAGACTGAATGGATGAAGTGTAACGAAAGTGAGAAAGAATCAGAGTGGGCGCAGAGGTGGGCGAAAGGGGGCCGTGGCCCGGGCTGATTATGTATCCGCTAAAACTAATTAATGAACTAGTTGTTCATTTATTGTTTGTTTATTCATATTTATCTGTTTTTAGTAATTCAATAACAAGTAATGTTACCTGTTCTTTTTTTTTTTTGCTTCACGCATATTTGTTGTTGTTGTTGTTGTTGTTGTTGTTGTCATCTTTTGATTTATTCATTCGTCATATAGACTAAAGTAAGACAGCAGACATTTCCTGTGATTCTACGCTACTTATCGTTCCTTATTTACCAAAAGAAATAGATTCTAATTCACCGAATTAACTTGATGTCTTTATTAAAGATTTTTACGCTCACACTGAGCCGATCCGTCAGTGCGACGGTGATTCATGATGCAGTGCTCAATATGACAAAATAATAAATAACAACAATAATAACAATGACAACCAGATTAGCATTGCTTTTGTGGAGTATCGTATTAGCCCTGATCGTCCTGTTGCACCACATTAGCCGGGTTTCTGTTCAGAAGTTTGCCTGTTTTTCCTCATTTGTAAGTCGCTTTGGATAAAAGCGTCTGCTAAATGAATAAATGTAAATGTAAATGTAAATACAAGCGTATCTGTGTTTCCAAAGCATTAAAAAAGGTGAAGAAAAAAAAAAAAAAGAAGCAAAAATGAAGCTTGCTAGCTTTCATGGCTTCACTGGAAATCATCATAATTACTTCTGACATCATAACGATGTGTTTCTGAGCCGTTCCAGTGGCTTTGCAGAAATGGTTCATGCTGAGCGTTTGCAGGTGTGTCCCAGACTGAAATATAACTTCATCTGAACTTCTTCTTCATTCGGAGTGGCAGATGACGGTGTGTTTGAGAGGCAGGTGCTCGGCACAGAAGACGTTCTCGTTCGTGTCGGATATCAGTGCACCTGTTCGGAAAATCCGAGCTCAGGTCTGTAATCTGGTGCGTCACTAAAAACCCGCCTGGAAAAAATTGCCTTTAAACAATATATGATATCATTGATATAACGATGGGTTTATATACAGTACATTTTAGTTATTATTATTATTATTATTATTATTGTTATTATTATTATTATTATTATTATTATTATTATTATTATATTTTTAAATAAAATTGATAAGCTCTGATTGGACACAGGTGATCTGATGTTTGAAGTTTTGTCCAGAATTAATATTAAAATTAAAATTTCCCTCCTTTTTCAGTGTTAAATAATTCCATTTTATAGACATTAAATAAAAGTAAATATCTTTGAAGTCTTTTAATTTAATTTATTTAAATTAAATCCAATTTTATTTTATTTTTATTATTATTATTTTTTTTTTATATCCAAGTGAAATAAACACAACAAAATTTTGCCGGATGTGAATTTTCCAAACGTAACACACATCTAAAAGAATCAACTCGCCAAAATGTATGTTTTTATTTCATTATATATACTATACTATATAACTTTAGTATTAAATCAGTTAATATTAAATTGTCTCTGATATAAGAGTTATAGGATGGTGTCACATCACAGCAACCCACGGACTAGATCTCCCAGCATGCACCACGGCCTACAGACGTGGCCGCCTTGGACTTCACTACCCATAACACACACAAACACACACACAAAATCACACACACACACACACACACACACACACACACACACTTCCCGTTCTGAATCACCGAGCTACTAATTGAACACACCTGTTCACAATCAGCCCCACACACACACACACACACACACACACACACACACACACACACACACACACACACACTACACCCTTTAAATAGAGCCTTTCATTCATTCTTATGAAGTATTCGCTCAGTTTGCTCTGTGTTCTGCTGTTGTCAAGCTGTTCATTGTTGTTGTCTCCTTTGGTTTTGATGGTGTTTGTGTCCTTAGATCTGTGTTTACTGCCTGTCCCAGTTTATCCTGTTTGCTGATCTTCTGACTCTTTGCCTGTTTTTTGACCACGTTTTTACTCTCTTTTATTAAACTACTCTGCCGGGAGTTGTATCTGTCTCGAGCTCCTCTTCCTGTCAGATGGAAAAAAGTGTAGAATTTTATATGCGCAATCTTTTAAACATGCTCATGTTTCCTTGGACTACATCATCTTCTCTGTCAATCAATCAATCAATCAATCAATCAATCAATCAATCAATAAGTACATCTATAGCTGTCTATTTATTATTATTATTATTATTATTATTATTATTATTATTATTAATTTCTTCTTTTTTTTTTTAAAGCTTGTCTAACAACATGTCTAGTTCTCACAGCCTTTTATCCCTTCATCTGGCCCCTGTGGTATGGAGGACCAAACCTGAAGAAATTAAAAATAAATAAATAACTAAATACACAGTGCTGTGTGCAAAAGTTTTAGACACACGCAAAGAAATGCTGTAGAGCAAAGATGCCTTCAAAATAATGAAATTAAATGTTTCTACATTATTTTTTTTTTTTTTTTAAAAATACAGTAAAGAGCAGTAAACAGTAGTAAATGAAACAAAGTCAATATTTGGTGTGACATAAAAATAAAAATAAAAATAGTAGTCTCCGGTACAATGTGTGCAGTTTTATAAGGAAATGAGCTGTAAGTTTTATTGAGCATCTTGCAGAACCAGACACAGTTCTTCTGGACACTTTGACTTTCGCACTCGCTTCTTATTTCTGCAGTGAAACCCAGCAGCCTTCATTGTGTTTACTGTCTGAAAAGTGTCTCTTACTGTAATACGCTGCTTTCTTTAATGACATACAAACATTTTACTGTAACATTTCATTTTGTGCTAGAAAACTAACGTTTGGGAATCTAAAATGTTTTTTTTTTTGCACTGACTTGATCATGTAAACGTCATAAAATAAAAAAAATCTATAACAAAGTTTGTACTAAAATAAAATAGGGGGCCTAAAACTTTCGCACAGTGCTGTAAGTACACGCTGTATGGTTGTGGAGTGGAATGAAATATTTATTTTCTGATAAAAGCTTCATTGCACCCCATCATTTTCCTTTCACATTGTTAAAATGATTCACATTATTCAGAAAAATTTCATTGTTGCATTTATGTACCAAGCGTTTTATTTAAAGTAAAGTTTGATTTCGACTGAAAAATGGAAAGAGATAAAAGTTGGTTTAAAGTTGCCGGCCTCGTGTGTGACTGGGTTTCTCGGGGGGGTTTTTGGTGTTGGAAATAAAGTGTGATGAAGTGGAAGGGGTAATGCATCACATTTGCATTCGCTCCCAGACGTTCAGCATGGAGTAAAAACGCCCTTTTTATCTTTCTCCCATTCAAATCGGCTCTCATGTCTGTCATTAGGTAGCGTCCGGCACTTTTTTTTTTTGTCATGCCGCCAAAGCTTTCGAGTTTGAGTCACATTAGCTGCTGTGTACTCGCTGCTCTGAAGAGGGAATCAAACAAAAACACGCCGAAATGGGACAAAATAATGGGAGCTGCTGTGCACATTCTCATTTCCAGAATGCTTTCTGATCATGAAAGTGATACGAGCTCGGAGACCAAACACACACACACACACACACACACACACACACGCACACACACACACACACACACACTAAAACTAAACATTTTGCTCCATTCTGATTCTCAGCATGTGAAAAGCGTTTAGACGTGGTCGTGTGTAGAACCGTGCATTAGAACATGTTTGTTTGTTTGTTGGACGACTTTTGTTTTTCGTGTTTTCTTTTATTTATGATGTGGGTTTGAGCTTTTTAACTCAGATTTACTGAAGAACAAAAACATCACAGAAGTTGACAGAAAGACAAACGTCTGAGTTCACAACCGAGAGCTGTGTTTATTCCACAACTTACTGCTACCACCCTGAAGTTTATTATTTTCCTATAACTCCATGTCCCAATCCATCCATTATCCATTTATCGTTACATTTAACGCTGTGGAACGTCGGTGAAACGAGGTAGATCCTGTTCTCAGTTCCGTTATCACAGCTGTAAACAGTTGTTCCCTTACCAGCTTCTGACAAAACAAAAATAAAGTGTTTCTGATATTGGATTAAATAAAAAAGCTGTCCTTCATATTATACTTTTAAACTTCTTTTTTTTTGTATTACATGAATTTTTTTTAGACTTTTAGACACAGGTAAATCATTTCAAAATGACTTGAATGTTACGGTTTTGAAACCGTTGTGAATCATATCATATCGAAACAGCTCTGGATTGTGTCGGATTGAAACGGTTCTGATTCATATGGTATCAAAATGCTTCAAAATTGGATCCCTTCGAAACGGTTCTGAATCAGATCGTGCTGAAATGGCTCTGCATCATATCAGATCGAAAACGACTCTGAATCATATCAAAATGACTCTGAATAGTGTCACGTTTAAATGTTTCTGAATCATATCATATCGATATGCCTCTGAATCATATCATATCGAAATGACTTTGAATCAGAACATTTTGAAATTTATCATGAATCATATCATTTTAAAATAACTCTGAATCATAACATATTGAAATGGCTCTGAATCATATTATATTGAACTGACTCTGAATCATAACATTTTGAAATGACTCAATCATATCGTTTTGAAATGACTCCGAATCATAACATATTGGAATCACTCTGAATTATATATCAAAATGATACACAAAAATTGTGTCATATTGAAACATTCCTGAATCATATCATACCGATACAGCTCTGAATCATATTCTATTGGAATGACTCTGAAGCATATCTTTTTGAAATGACTCTGAATCATAACTTATTGAAATGACTCTAAATCAAATATCAAAATGACTCAAAATGATTCTGAATATATCGGTACAGCTCTGAATCATAACATTTTGACATTAATCATGAATCATATCATTTTAAAAGAACTCTGAATCATAACATATTGAAATGACTCTGAATCATATTATACTGAACTGACTCAGAATCATAACATATTGAAATTACTCTGAATTATATATCAAAATGATATGAAACAACTCTTTTGATGTATTTTGATGTATCGAAGTTTTTCTGAGTCATATCATATTTAAATGACTCTGAGCCAAATCTTAGTGAAATGACTATGAATTGGGTCATATCATATATCAAATGGTTCTAAATTGTACCCCATCGAAACAGTTCTGAATCATACAACGAAACGGCTGTGAATCGTGTCATACGGAAATGGCTCTGAATCATATCACATCAAAATGGCTGTGAATCATATCATATCTGAATCATATCGTATCGATATGGATCTGTATTGTCATATCGAAATGTTTCTGAATCATATCGTATCAAAACGGGTCTAAATTGTACCGTATTGAAATTGTGTTATATTGGGGAATGAACAGGTCTGAATCATATCATATCAATAGATTCTGAATCATATTTCAAAATTCGATTGAAACGGCTCTGAATCTGATCATATTGTAATGTATCTGGATCATGTTATATCTAGTTAACTATTGGAATAAAATGATTTAATGAACCCCTCAGAATGTTGCTACATCAAATGTAGCTGATCAGCTAAAAGCATAGATCATGTAAATCAGCACTGGTTTCTGATAATTGCTTAAATAAATATCGGTTCTTCTTATTGCTCTTTTAGGCCCGACTACGTGATGAGATTTTCCACTATTTCATATCCACACTATAATAATCCATAACTCAGATTCTCATCAGATCTGGTTGGATTTCAATACCGTTGCTCCTAAAAAGAGGCATAAACTCAAAGTGAGGCCTGTACAGATTTCTGGATTGAGTCTGTGAATCGTTTGAAGGCAGACTCTATGCATGCTTTCCTCTCGTCGATTCCTGACAGCCGCAGGATTCATTTCCACATAGAGTAGACGATTTCATGCTGCTCTGCCCGGAGGAGATGTGCCCCGAGTGGAAATCGGAACATTTTTGTTGTTCAAAACCCCCAAGGTTTTCAAAATAACACTTTCTCAGGTTATAAGATGGCTCCACAATTCTGAGAGTGGCAATTTCGCAGGACTTCATTGGCCTTGAAAGATTATTTTTCTGCCTGTCTCTTATTCCAGGGCGAGTGAGTCATTCTGAAGAAGAATCTGGAGCAAAACTTTGAAACAGAGGTTGCAGGTAGATAAAAAAAATATATAATATTGCATTGTATGTGCGTTTCTACTAAAAGTAAGTTTAGTATTCAAGGTAGTAAACCAATGAACAGAATAATATTAATAATCTAAACAATTCTATATAATTCACTGATTTGAATCAGTGACCCCTCTTACTCTGCAAACAGTTTGGCTTTTGAGGTTTTTCTTTAGAGCCTCAGGGATAACGTAGCTAAAAAGTAATTTAAGTCTATAACTACCACTTTAGTATAATGCAAACCGCATGCTTAAGTCATGACGCAGTCGCCTCGGTCGGCTTTGTGGAGCTGTTTGATCATTCAATGGCTCTCAGTCTTACTGTATTCAAATGATTCTGAATTGCATCTAATTGAAACGCCTCTGAATCATATCAGCATGGCTTTGAATCGTATATCGAAACGGCTTTGAATCATATCTTATCAGTACAGCTCTGAATCGTAACTTATCGAAAAGGCTCTGAATCATATCAGTACCGATTTGAATCATATCATATCAAAACGGCTCTGAATCATATCAGTACCGATTTGAATCATATCATATCAAAACGGCTCTGAATCATATCAGTACCGATTTGAATCATATCATATCAAAATGGCTCTGAATCATATCAGTACGGCTTTGAATCGTATCACATCGAAACGGCTCTGAATCATATCATATCAAAACGGCTCTGAATCATATCAGTACCGATTTGAATCATATCATATCAAAATGGCTCTGAATCATATCAGTACGGCTTTGAATCGTATCACATCGAAACGGCTCTGAATCATATCTTATGGAAACGGCTCTGAATCATATCAGTACCGATTTGAATCATATCATATCAAAACAGCTCTGAATCATATCAGTACGGCTTTGAATCGAATCATATCAAAACGGCTCTGAATCATATCAGTATGGCTTTGAATCGTATCATATCGAAACGGCTCTGAATCGTATCTTGTCAGTACGGCTCTGAATCGTATCATATCCAAACGGCTCTGAATCATATCTTGTCAGTACGGCTCTGAATCGTATCATATCCAAACGGCTCTGAATCACAGCAGTACGGCTCTGAATCATATATCAAAAACGGCCCTGGATTGTGTTGTATTAAAAAAGGTTCTGAATTGTATCCGTTGAACAGCTCTGAATCATAGAGGATCAAAACACTTCTGAAACATATCTTATTAAAATGGCTCTGAATCATATTGTATCAAAACAGCTCCAAACCAATCATATCAAAAACACTCTGAATCATATTATATCGGAATGTTATGTCAAAGTGGTTCTGAATCATGTAATATCAAAAAAATCTCAAAAACAGCTCTGAGTCATTTCAAATTGAACCACCACTGAATCATACCATATTGAAATGGCTCTGAATCATATTGTACTAAAATGGCTCTAGAATCTAAACATCTCTTAATCGTACAATTTCAAAATGCTTCTCTTTTTCATAAGAAATGAACTAAACAATATTGCAGAGCAAAAAAACAAAACAAAAAAAGTTTGGTGTCACTCTACAATTCAGGGGCGTGGCCTAAAGTCTGAAAGGAAATTATATGCAAGCACTAATTTAGATGATATTATAATACCAATTTGATTCGTATATACATTTTATTTATTTGTTTTATTTAATATACAGTAGATGTCTGTTTCATGAAACATTAAGCTTGTAATATTTTAGGTTTGCAGTTTGCATGATGCTAAACTGGTGGCTATAATCTTCTATTACTTGTTAGCATCATAAGCCTGGTATCTCCAGTGCATAACTAAAATAGTTCAGATGTTGATCAGCTACATTTTGGGGTAACAGAGACATTGTTTGCATTTTATTTTTGTCCAAACTGTTACATTAATATTGTAGGCTGCTTTTTATTTATTTATTTTTTTTTATGGGATAGGAAAAGTTCACTCCAAGAACGGAGACTTTGATGGAACATGTGAGGAAATAAAAGCCCACAGTTTCATGGGAGTGATTTATATTTGACGTTAAGCAAGTCTCTTGTTTTGGTGACCTTTGCGCTGTACAGCTGACCACTATGAGCGTAAACCTAATGATCGTCGCTGTGGCATTTTCTATCGGCAAAATGTCACTTTCAGCTTACTGCCTGACGGATAAAGCTCTGAGACTGACTTCGCCTCTTTTTATTATTATTATTATTATTATTATTATTATTATTATTATTATTATTATTATTATTATATGTTTAACCTTAGCTGTGAACACCACATGGAAACTCTCCAAGGAAATATGACAGACTACAAAAAAAAAAAATAAAAAAATGTAAAAAATAAAGAGGCGTATTTAATGTTTGTGCCTCCTGCGGTGTGTAGTGGGATGTTGACTGGCTTTCTCAGGATGAATCCATCATTAAGACATATCTGTGCTCCCTCAGGAGCGTCCATGCGCTGATTACTCCACATGCCTTTGATAAATTGAGCATAATGACTGATTAATTAATTGTGTAATCATCACAGGTTGAGATCTAAAAAATAAATAATGATTTTTATTTATTTATTTATTTATTTTTAAACCATGCTGATGATATGCAGTAGATAAAGAGCATCGAGTACCGAAGAACGGCAGCTTTGGTCGAACTCGTGAGGTCTGAGATTGCAGAGCTTAATTAAGCCATAATTAGACTTTTCTCTTTCAGACCTATAGGAACCCGGGGCTCTGGTTAACTTCAATAATTGCACTGCCAGAAGCCAAATCTTTTTGTTACGCACAGATAAATTACGTATGATTAATAAAGCGTAATTACAAGGGAAAGACCAGAGTGGCAGTACGTCGATTAAAGATTTATGCCCGGTGGGCGGGGCTATCTAACCAAATGTTTTACAAACTTCTGAAAAGCTGCGTTTTTCTCTAATTTCCAGTGTGGTAAGCCTAAAGAGTGGGTAAAATGGAGGCTGATAAAAATGGGCGTGGCCTCTCGGTCTTCATCGCTGTCAATATATGTGATTAAACATGAATTGTTTCCGCTTCACAGCTCCAGCTCCCGGACTGTGTGGGTTTCCTTCACGTTATCTGGTTTCTTCCCACGTCCTAAAATCTAGGGGGACTGGCGATGCCAAATTGCCCCTGATGTTAATGAGTGTGTGATTATGTGTGCACATGGTGCCCTGTAATAAACTGGCGTCCCATCCAGGGTGTATTCCTGCCTCACATTCCTGGGATGTGCTCTGAATCATATTCGAAAGTTTACCAATCACATGGCATGCTCTGAATTGTATCATATAAATATGGTTCTGAATCATTTTATAACAAAACAACTCTGAATTGTATCATTTAATAATGTAAACGGCTCTGAATCATATCATATAACAAAAGCACTGAATCATATAACAAACAAGCTCTGAATCATGTAACAAAAGCTCTGAATCATATAATAAAAAGTTCTGAATCATATAACAAAAAAGCCCTGAATCATATAATAAAAAGTTCTGAATCATATAACAAAAAAGTTCTGAATCATATAATAAAAAGTTCTGAATCATATAACAAAAAAGCCCTGAATCATATAATAAAAAGCTCTGAATCATATAATAAAAAAGCTCTGGATCGTGTAACAAAAAAGCCCTGAATCATATAACAAACGGCTCTGAATCATATAACAAACGGCTCTGAATCATATCATATCGAGGTGGCTCTGAATCACATTGTATGGAAACAGTTCTGAATCATATCCATCATTATCCAGATCAAAATGGCTCTCAATTATTTTTATCAAAGCTGCTCTGAATCATTTTATACTAAAATGGTTTTGAATGGCATCGTATTGAAACAAAATTGAATTTTATCGTATTATTTCATACGTTAGATCTTTGATCATATACTGAAATGCGTGTCACGTCACACACCCCAATTCACTCTTCTAAGATTTGCATTTTCACTTTCTTTGAAAAACTTTGTTAATTATCGGACCATTAGAATTTCTGACACTTCCTGTTCACGTTCTCTATTGTGTCAATTCATGTTGATGGAAACCTCAATAACGTCAGCAAGACTCTCAAGATTCCCGGCTCTTTCTGGCCGCGCTGTAAATCCTCTCTCCAAGAGAAAAATCCCCTGTAAGTCTGTGAAGAGTGTGAGGAACGCCAGGACTGGAGCGACTTGTAGCCTTGTAAGTGGGTGTATCTGCGAGCAAACAGCCATCATTTTTTGCGCAAGATGGAGCAATAAATGATCTGTGTCTGAGCTCGGCTCACTCGCCGGCTGCGAAAGCCCTAATCGTGGTTTTTACCAAGCTAGCCAATGACGCTAACTCAAACTCGCTTGCACACTTGTTGATGAGCCACCGGTTAAATCCGTCCTCCTGGGAATTGGCAGTATCTCCGAGCGCAGAGTGATCAAAGTGGAGATTCTGCGAGCAGCTTGGCTCAGCATCGGCGATAATGAGACAAGAAAACATGTGACCGTGATTCTCAGCCAGGACCTGCTGCCTCCGTTTTAGGAGAGATTCCTAATTACAGTGCCGCTGCCCGAGGCTTTGACCCTGCTGTGATTATTAAAAAATGGCGGTGTGTGTGAGGTGGAGACGGAGAAGCACCTCTACACCTCTACTCGAGGAGCCGTGAAGGTCGGCGGGGAACTAAATAAAAAAAATAATAATTTAAGAAGAAGAATTAGAAGTAGAAGGAGAAGAAGAAGAAGAAGAAGAAGAAGAAGAAGAAGAAGAAGAATGCTGGCAGCAAAGATAGATTGATTTAATATTAAAGATGTGTTAGTAATGAGAGGCCTAAGGATAAAGCACGGCTTCTACAGGATTCATGGTTTTGGAGTTATGCTAAAAAAAAGTGCTCGAGTTTCTTACTCTTTTTCCCCCGAAAGCTAGAAGGTGGTTGTTTTTTGTTTTTTTCTTGCTTCTCTCTCTAAAAAGGTTTTATGATTTAAATGTTCAGTCATATTCGAGCTTTTCAGTGTCGTGAAATATGTCAAATCCGTAACGCACAAACAGAACACTTCGACACACTCGCGGGGAGTGAAATGAAGATCTCCGAAGCGAGAACGCGCTGAAGGAAAACACTCTAATTGCACCTTTGCCTCTATAACAAGCAGGTAACAGGGCGATCCATCATTAGCACTAAAGAAGTTATTTCCCCTCTCGACTCGTCGTGGCAGGGCCGCAGCTGCGCGATGATTTGGATAAATCTCGAACCGCCACAAACACGTGTGTTCATTCCACCGAGCTCGAAATGAAAGGCTGTCACGAGCACGTTGAGCGATGGCGTTTCCCGTAATGCTTAAATCTTGTGCTCAATAGACCTGACAAAAATTGGCCCATTACTTCAAGCGCGCACCTCTTTGCTTTCCCGTTCGACGGCCTGATTTACATGCATATGAACCGGCCGCTTGACGTTCGTAACGTACGGAGCGTTCGCTAAACCGTCAGCGAGACTCTCCTTCACTAACTTCTAAAACGAGAGAAAGAGAGAGAGGGAGAGAGAGAGAGAGAGAGAGAGAGATGGAGTCAACTCTGATAAATTTCTCCCATTTCGCCGCGTGTGTCTGAGAGAGGCCTGAACCGAAAGGCACTTCATCACGAGGAAAAAGGAAAAGGCGTCGCAGCAGACCGCCTTCAGCGCTTCTCACCTTAATACATCGCAGCGATGGCGCTAATAATGTTTTGAAGTATGTTTAGTTTGGGGAAATGGTTTCATACATCAGCGTGATGGCAAAGTTTCTGAGGCGACGCCTGGTTTAAAGGAGTTTTATGGTAAACATTATCAATAGACAGGCCATCACGTTGAGGAGAGGGGGAAAAAATGTCTGCTCTCAAGCCAGCTGTCTTAATTGTTCATAATCATGTGTTTCACTCAGTGGTGCTGCTCATCAATCCTCACCGTTAGTCCTCACGGCGGGAAAAATACGGCCACCGAGTTCTCAATCACGCCGCGGTGGAGGAAATCAATCAGCCTTGTTTGCACCGGGCTGCTGGGTTTATAAACCAAAACACTCATGACCTCTGGATGTTTTTAATCACTAAATCTACTTTAAAAAAAGAAATAATAATAAATACATTACACATCCCTCTACCTTAGCATTAGCTCACACTCGTATATGCAGTCCCCTCTGAAAGTATTGGAACAGCAAGGCCAATTATTTTATTTGTGCTATACATTGAGGACATTTGGGTTTAAGATCAAAAGATGGAATACGAGAATTTCAGCTTTCATTTCTTGATATTTACATATAGACAACTTAGTTAAACAACTTAGAACATGGCAGCTTTTGTATCAGACCACCCAATTTTTAGGTGAGCAAAAGTATAAGAACAAATAAGTCTTGAAGTAAATGAAAGTAAATAACACTTAATATTTAGTTGCATAGCCCTTGCTTGCAATAACTGCATCAATCTTGTGACTCACTGACACCAAACTTCTGGTTTCTTCTTCTGTGATGCTTTTCCAGGATTTTACCTCAGCTTCATTCAGTTGTTGTTTGTTTTGGGGGGGGTTCTCCCTTCAGTCTCCTCTTCAGGGGGTGAAATACTGCTCAGTTGGGATAAGGGGAAGTCCTTTGTTGAGTGTGTTTTGGATCATTGTCTTGCTACGTGATGAAGTTCCTCCTGATTAATTTGGATGCATTTCTCTGTAAATTGCCAGACAGAATGTTCCTATAAACTTCTGAATTCATTCTGCTGCTACCATCATGAGTTCCGTCATCAGTAAAGATTAGTGAGACTGTTCCAGAAGCAGCCATGCAAGCCCGAGCCATCACACTACCTCCACCATGTTTCACAGATGAGCTTATATGTTTTGGATCATGAGCAGATCCTTTCTTTCTCCACACTTTGGCCTTTCCATCACTCTGGTAGAGGTTCATCTTGGTTCCAGAACTTTTGTGGCTCAACTCTGTATTTCTTTGCGAATTCCAATCTTGCTTTCTGATTCTTACTGCTGATGAGTGGTTTGCATCTTGTGGTATGGCCTACAGAAGAGAATAGGGAGAAAATAATTTTAAAATAAACTACTTTTTGTCTAACAAAAAATTATTCCTTTAACAGCACTTTCCCTAAAAACCTATTTGCCAAAATGTATTTATTTAATTATACAGTGTCCCAATTTGTTTATGTTCAAATTATGATACTCATTGCATGTGAGGTTCATTTTCAGGAAGGGTTACAATAATTTTGGAGATAACTGAGCCTCTAAAACAATCATATTAATTATTACAAATGTATATAGAAGACCGTTTTTGTCTCTTAAATCCTTTCTTAATATTTGAATGTTTTTTTTTTCCCCAAATTAAACACTTTATATCTCAAAACGTAAAGAAATTAGATTAAAATATTACTATTACAGAAAATGCATGTGAGTTCATTTATATTGGTGTTCCTATATGACTGAAGTAAAATAAATTTATTATTACTTTTTGAAACTTCCTATCGGGAGTCTTGTAGCTCAGAACCCCGAGGGTTCCATCGTCCTGCCCCAAATCCCTCCAGGTTCCTTTGGCATTATCTCGTTATTGCCTCGTTATTTCTCCCTCGGCTAAAACGCGCCACTGGCATTGATTAAAGAGCTCTGAGAATCTGCTTATGCGTTGAAATTATCTGTGTCTCGCTTGAGACGCTCAGAGCCGCATTATTCCTGAGATACGAAGTCTTTCAGGATCACAGCTTTGCATCTTATTTGGTGGCGAAGCCTCGAGATACGCCTCAGGCTCTCAGGTTCATAATTGATTACTTGCGATGAAGTTTGGTGAGAGATTAGAGACTGGAACAGAAGGGATTTTGAGGATTTCATCAGGTGAAATTGAATGCCTTCCATCACAATTAGGAGTAAGAAGTGAATGCCTGATTTGGGTTTATGCTAATCTGTATATTGATGTTTATCATAGCTGAGGATAGGAGGGTAATCAATAAATTAGCATTGATTCAAGTACAGGGACGTTACACAAGAAACTACGAGACTTACACAAATTTTCATTTTACTAGTCAATTAGTAATTTAAAAACAAATAGTCAACTAGTCATATTCTCTACAGTCAACGCAAAAACTGATCCAGGATGTTGTTATTTTATTTATTTACGCCATTAATTTTTGATAAACAGTAAATATCACATCAATTAACCGTCACACACTACAAATGTGTAAAGTAAAGTAAATCTGTGCATCATATTACACTATTTAAAGACCTTTCAGTACTCATGGAGGTTGAAATCTGAAATTGTTGATCCTGGAACTGAGCTGCGCAGCATGGAAGCTTGTGTCCATAAACAGATGTCATAACTGCCCCAGGAGAATTTTAAAAAAACTTCTACACTTCATTCGATGTGATATGAGTTTTGTTTTTGTTTTTTTTCCTTTCGGCTGTTCCCTTCAGGGGTCGCCACAGCGAATCATCTGCCTCCATCTAGCCCTATCCCCTGCATCCTCTTCTCTCAGACCGACTACCTTCATGTCCTCCTTCACTACATCCATAAACCTCCTCTTTGGTCTTCCTCTCGGCCTCCTGCCTGGCAGCTCTAACCTCAGCATGCTTTTACCGATATATTCACTCTCCCTCCTCTGAACATGTCCAAACCATCTCAATCTGGCCTCTCTAACTTTGTCTCCAAAAACATCTCACATGTGCTGTCCCTCTAATGTACTCATTCCTGATCCTATCCATCCTCGTCACTCCCAAAGAGAACCTCAACATCTTCAGCTCTGCTACCTCTAACTCTTCCTCCTGTCTTTTCCTCAGTGCGACTGTCCGAAAAAAAAAAAAAATTATAGCTCTTCCTTGGATTTGGGTTCCTCCTGTTTGATGTTTGTCCAACATCGCTGGTCTCACTACTGTCCTGTACACCTTTCCTTTCATTCTTGCTGGTACTCTTTTATCACACAACAGACCTGACACTTTTCTCCACCCATTCCAACCTACCTGCACACGCTTCTTCACCTCTTTTCCACACTCCCCATTGCTCTGGACTGTTGACCCTAAGTACTTAAAATCCTGCAGATTCTTTATCTCTTCTCCCTGTAACCTCACTGTTCCACTTGGATCCCTCTCATTCACACATATGTATTCTGTCTTGCTGCGACTAACCTTCATTCCTCTTCTCTCCAGAGCAAACCTCCACCTCTCTAGAGTTTCCTCCACCTGCTCCCTGCTCTCACTACAGATCACAATGTCATCCGCAAACATCATAGTCCATGGATATTCCTGTCTGACCTCATCTGTCAGCCTGTCCATCACCACCGCAAACAAGAAGGGGCTCAGAGCCGATCCTTGATGCAGTCCCACCTTCACCGTGAACTCCTCTGTCACACCTACCGCGCACCTTACCATTGTCCTACATATGGTAGGACACATCTCTCATACATATCCTGCACCACTGTAACATACTTCTCTGCCACTCCAGACCTCCTCATACAATACCACAGCTCCTCTCTTGGCACCCTGTCAGACGCTTTCTCTAAATCTACAAAGACACAATGCAGCTCTTTCTGACCCTCTCTGTACTTCTCCATCAACTTTCTCAAAGCAAATATTGCATCTGTAGTGCTCTTTCTTGGCATGAAACCATACTGCTGCTCACAAATGCTCACTTCTCCCCTTAGCCTTGCTTCCACTACTCTTTTCCACAACTTCATTGTATGGCTCATCAGCTTAATACCTCTGTAGTTTCCACAACTCTGCACATCTCCTTTGTTCTTAAAAATCGGCACCAAAACACTTCTCCTCCATTCCTCAGGCATCCTCTCACTCTCTAAGACCTCATTGAACCACCTAGTTAAAAACTCTACTGCCATCTCTCCTAGACACTTCCATACCTCCACTGGTATGTCATCAGGACCAATCGCCTTTCCTCTCTGCATCCTCTTCAAAGCTCTCCTAACTTCACCCTTGCTAATCCTTTCTACTTCCTGCTCAACAATATTTGCCTCTACTACTCTTCTCTCTCTGTCATTTTCCTCATTCATCAGTTCCTCAAAGTACTCCTTCCATCTTTCCCTCACCCTCCTGTCACCTGTCAACACATTTCCATCTCTATCTTTAATCACTCTAACCTGCTGCACATCCTTACCATCTCTATCCTTCTGCCTCGCCAACCGATACAAATCCCTCTCACCTTCCTTACTATCTAACCTTGCATACATGTCCTCATAAGCTTTCTGTTTAGCCTTTGCCACCTCTATCTTAACCTCAGGCTGCATCTCCATATATTCCTGACTACTTTCCTCCGTCCTCTCACTGTTCCACTTCTTCCTCTGGATACTCTCCTTAACTTCCTCATTCCACCACCAAGTCTCCTTGTCTTCTTTCCTCCTTCCAGATGACACACCTAGCACCTTCCTACCTGTCTCCCTGATCACTTTGGCTGTAGTAGTCCAGTCATCTGGAAGCACCTCCTGACCACCTAAAGCCTGTCTCAACTCCTCCCTGAAAACCGTACAGCACTCTTCCTTTTCCAACTTCCACCACTTTGTCTTCTGCTCTGCCTTTGCTCTCTTCATCTTCCTCACCACCAGAGTCATCTTACACACCACCATCCTATGCTGTCTAGCTAAACTCTGTCCTACCACTACTTTGCATTTGCTAATCTCCATCAGATTACAGTGTCTACATAAGATATAGTCCACCTGTGTGCTCCTGCCACCACTCTTATATGTCACCCTGTGTTCCTGCCTCTTCTGAAAGTACGTGTTCACCACAGCCATCTCCATACTTTTAGCAAAGTCTACCAACCTCTGTCCTTCTGGGTTACTCACCTGAAGACCAAACCTTCCCATCACTTCCTCATCCCCACTATTCCCTTCACCAACATGTCCATTAAAGTCTGCCCCTATCACCACTCTCTCACCTCTGGGAACACTCTGCATCACTTCCTCAAGCTCGCTCCAGAATCTGTCTTTCTCCTCTGGCTCACAACCTACTTGTGGAGCGTAAGCACTAACAATATTCAACATCATACCTTCAATTTGCAGCTTCAGACTCATCAACCTATCTGACACTCTCTTTACCTCCAGAACATTCTTCACAAACTCCTCCTTCTGGATCACTCCTACTCCATTTCTCTTCCTGTCCACACCATGATAAAACAGTTTAAACCCTGCTCCAATGCTTCTAGCCTTACTCCCTTTCCACCTGGTCTCCTGGACACACAGAATGTCGACTTTCTTCCTCTGCATCATATCTACCAGCTCTCTGCCTTTACCTGTCATCGTACCAACATTCAAAGTCTCTACTTTCAGTCCTAAACTTCTGCCTTTCCCCTTCTCTCTCTGCCTACGGACACGCCTTCCTCCTCTAACACACCTTCCTCCTCTCCTTCTTCAACCAACAGTAGCCCAATTTCCACCAGTGCTCTGTAGGTCAACGGCACCGATGGCGGTCGTTGTTAACCCGGGCCCCGACCGATCCGGTATGGAAGTCATGTTAGTGATTCGCATATTGAATTTGGCAAAAGTTTTACGTCGGATGCCCTTCCTGACACAACCCTCTCTATTTATCCGGGCTTGGGACCGGCACAAAAAGTACACTGGCTTGTGACCTCCTGTGGCTAGATTGTATAAAAGTGTTAACACAAATAAAAAACGACTTTTCCCAGCATAGTCTTGTGCAGTTGACTCATAGATTCATCTTCACCGAGTCTCAAATACTTACAGGCTAACAAACTAAATTTAGCACCTTTTTTTCCCATTGTTGTTTATTTATTTTTTATTTTTTTCAACTCATATACACCTCCACAGCAGCATGGTCCCCTAGAAGATACTGATCAAAATTAGGGATGAGGATAAAAAATGTGAACCTAAAACAGAAACAAAGGTAAACATGGCACTGAATAGCAGATTAGCATTAGCAAAAGTCACACACTGAATAGAAGCACAAATCCTAGCAGCTACCTGTATTGCTAATAGCTGCAATGTTCCACATGAGAGTTCTTGATAACTGACTATTCAAAAAAGTCCAATGCTAGAAAATAACCCAAATACAGCAAAGAGCTCAAACGTTAGCAAATAGCACAATCATCAAACTAGCCCAATCGTTAGCGGCTATTAAATGAAAAGTACAAAATTTGAAACGTTGAAAGAAATTAGACTTTACTTGAAGCAGGAAGGTCACAGGGGTACGTACAGGAAGATACCAGCAGCATGTAAAAAAAAAAATTTTGAAAAATTTAAAAAGAGCGAGTGAGGTGAGAAACAGAAATTTAATAACCTAAGGCCTGTTTTTTTCCGCCGTCTGCCTCTGTTTGAATTTTACGCTCCCTCGTGCTCATATCACATCCTCATATTAATGACTCATAAATTTCATCAAATTAATGGAATTAATGCCATTTCCTGCCTGAGACTATGTAAAACCACTCAAACGGTGATAAATCAAACCGAACTAATGTTGCACTACAGTAAAATGATGAAGCTTTGAGTTTAATTAGTTCGTTTGGAATGCAACCAGTTTTTTTTTTTTTTTTGACATAAAAAAATAGGTGGAGGATCTCTGGAATGGTTCTTGCCAGAAGCTAAATAGAAGCAGAAATTCATTAATGGACCCGAAAAGCCTCAGTTCTAACGAGGCCGCGATTAGATTAGTTTAAATGATGATGTGGTGTCACACCTCGTCCCGGCTACACTCAGGTCGTTATGATCGTTTTTAACACAGGATCATTGCACTGTGAATAATAATAATAATAATAATAATAATAATAATAATAATAATAATAATAATAATAAAAAGTCTGGGCTTAAAAATATATTATTTTAATTGAATTAACATCAAATTAAATAAATAATTAACTAACTAAAAAAAGAGAGATGTTTTGCTTTTGGATTTTTTATTTTTTTTTTATAAACTACAGATACTGTAATAAAGTAAAATAAACTAAATAAAATGATAGAAAAAATACAATTCTTTTTTTTTGTTTCACCTTTTTTTGCTCAGTACTTTAACTGTTCCACTCTTAGCTCCTCTCTCATCCCTAATAGTTGTGCTGTAAATGATGAAAAACTAAGCTAAACTCATTAGATATTAGATATATCTAAGCATTAGATATTTTGCTTAAAAAATAACTGAATGTAAAGAACATGTAGGTGCTTCGATTAGGGGCCAAGCACCGAATTGTTTTCTTCTTCTTCTTCTTCTTCTTCTTCTTCTTCTTCTTCTTCAACTTGAGTCTATGGCAGCCCATAAAGTTATGCGGGAAAGTTATGAAATTCGGCACACAGATAGAGGACAGTTTGAACTGTTAATACAGCTAATATTTTTTATATTTAATATTTTGTAATGAAACTGGTCTTGATACATTTCTTGAGTCATGCCGAGAACAATGATACCAATTGTGCCATATTCGATCAAACTTGCTGTCTGCCATTTTGAATTTTGTTGAAAACCTACTTTTTCGAACTCCTCCTAGACCGTTGGCCCGATTTTCACCAAAATTGAACCCGTTCTCGAATAACGTGCAAACTAATTTGACGAAGAGCACGCCAAAGTGGACGTGAGGCTATATCTCCTCAACGCTTTAGCCTATTGAAACTTTGAATATTTTTTTTTATCCAACCTGATCCATTCCTAAAGTGCCCTACTCCTTAACTAACCCCTAATACCTAATAATTGTGCTGTAAATAATAACAGCTATGCTTACAAAACATAAATTAATAATTAAAATAATTATTTTTAAAAAGTATGCCTACGCCATGGTTTATTTTTTATAATCTCGAGTTAAATAAAAAGGGTGTGGTCAGAAAGAAAGTTAAAAGGTGACTCTGTAAAACAGAAACACCTTCTATTACTACTTCCTGTTTACTTCCGTTGTTTGATGACCAGCCTTCAAATAGGGACAAACCTCCTATGGCTTTATGAAATTCATTTCAAACAGCTCTCAGAAGTCTTACCCAAGCCTTTAAAGTGAAGCTTTCCTTTTTCACCATCAAGCACCATCAAGGCTGCTTTATATTTAAAAGGAAGTGACTGAAAAGCGTATATTGACTTCACTTTAAAGAAAAATGGCTGCCGTGCACAAAGAGACAAATAAGTCGGAGGCTGTGTCTGAAATCGTGCCCTCACTGACGTATTCACTGTACACCAGTGTTTATAGATTATATTTATGCAGACTGTATAGAACATCAGCGATGTGAGACTCCATACTCCATATAAATTCCACCTCGTTTCCTAAAAGGCTTGGGTTTTGGACAACATCACAGACAGATCGGTCTTTACAATCGGATAAATAGCTTCCAGAGAGAATTAAATACGAGATTATAACCAGAACTCATGAAGAATTTGAGCCCATTTGGCAATATTAGATTAAATTATTATATTTGAGCTAAAGGAGAATGTTATCTAATTGTTCAGTAAGCGTTTACAGGTTGTAAGAAGGTTAAGCTGTAACGTGTGAAGAATAAACCGTACAGTCAGAGGCGTAGCCCGGGATGGTCTGTCGTGGGTCGTAAATATTCTCCAGGTCCAAATAGTTATTCATGGACAGGGATGAACAAAGTACTGAGAAATGTGTCAAAGTCGTACTCGATTAAAAGTGGAAGCCAAAAAAATGTATTCAAGTGAAAGTAAAACGTCGCTACCTTTAAAAATACTCAAGTATAAAAAGTAAAAAGTAAATGTTTCTAACAGATCAAATGAAGTAAATGTAATGTAATGTACATCTAAAAGTAATAAAGTAATATCTGTTAGAAGATGATTTTTTTCTTTAAAGCAGATATATTGTTATTGTGATGTCATTCAGCCTCTGTAAGTTTACATTATTTACCATTAGCTAGAATCTGACTTGCTGCATAGCCAGTTACGTTAGCTACTGCAATCGATGCTAGTCTAACCTGGCATTAGCAAAGAAACAGGCCAGACGGGTAATAGTTCATGAGTTCTAGGGAGATAAAGGAGACACCTCATTTCTTTCTTTCTTTATTTGTTATTTTTTTCCTGTTCCACAATGCAGTCCAGTACATTGATAAACTTGAACAGTGATAAACTGAAATGTCTGGATGCTAAAATGAAGCCCATTTGATTGAAATATTGCTTAGCAGTCATTGGCTGGATGAGAGAAGAGAACCTTGATATTTGTAACGAGTACGTAGAAGGTCGAAATAAATATGTCATGTTTTCTGCGAAATGTAATTAAGTAAGAAAGAGTACAAATATTCAATTTCATTCCAAGTATAGTAAAGAAGTAGAACTAATCAAGGGTTGTCCATGCCTGTACATAGATCATTAACATAACACACATACAGTTCAGCTTATTATATTATATTATATTATATATGCACGTATAAACACGTATTATTAATTTGTTCATAAACGACGGAGTCATCATATTTACGATTCCATATTTAACCACGCTAAAACGGCAAAAGACCAAAGTTTGTCCCTTATTTGTGTAATCACATTTTATCGGCTACCAGCTGGTGAGATTAATACGATTAACCAATCAGGTACATCGAGGAGACAGGTGAGGAGGTACAACAGGTTTACTGTGGGAGGAGAAAATGAACATCTGGTTTTATGATATAACATATTACGTTATAGCAGCTTCCTATAGTCGTTTCCTCACCAGCCTCTTTTGAGAGACTCTTGTGATGTTACCGAGAAACCTCAAAGCATGAAGTCAGAAAACTGAAAGTTAAAATTTAACCTCTGACTGTTGCAAAGCGCTGACACTGGAGACTCCTTCCATAAATGTTAAATAAATAAACATCTCCTTAGAGAAAACTTCACCACATCAACGGTTTTTTAATCTGTTTTTGTGGAGCATACGCGTCCCTGTGAATGAGCTGTTACTATAGAAACGATAGCATATCAGAACGAGCGCATTAATATAAACCTGTGATTTACGTTATAGATAATTAATCAACATCTTCTGACCAATCAGAATCCAGAATTCAGCAGCGCCGTGGGATAAAATATCGGTTTGGTCACGTCATTCAGCATTACAGAAATGTTAATAGATGTTATTTTAAGATATTCTTAGAAGACCCAGGAAAATGTCATGCTGATATAAAACTGTTAGGTGTGGTTGTATTAAATGTAAATTTTTATCATCCACTCAAAATGAACCATTTTTCAAAAAAACATTGCAGAAGCATTATGAAGGTTGAGAGAGAGAGAGAGAGAGAGAGAGAGAGAGAGAGAGAGAGAGAG
Source organism: Cranoglanis bouderius (assembly GCA_023630585.1). Taxonomy (NCBI): domain Eukaryota; kingdom Metazoa; phylum Chordata; class Actinopteri; order Siluriformes; family Cranoglanididae; genus Cranoglanis; species Cranoglanis bouderius. The sequence goes on from CM042555.1 coordinate 1,422,863, forward strand.
AGAGAGAGAGAGAGAGAGAGAGAGTTGTGAAAATTTGCACTGGCTCTGCAAAACAAGCATCAGACTAGCTTTCTCTCTTAATCTCTTAATCTATAAATTATATAGTTTATTCCAAGATTCCGGTACACGACGCTCCGTAATCCGCTCCAGATCCAGCACCAACTTTATATTTTACCTTCATCAGACTCACCTGAACACACCCGCTTCCTGTTTTCTGCCATTATCTTTGTGTATTTAAGCAGCTCATTTCCACATGATCTTTCCCTGCTTTTAACCTGGCTTCTCCTGATTTCAACCTGGTTTTTTTTTTCTGTTTCTTCCATTTTTCATTCCCTGCATTACTCTGACCGCTCATGTTTTGACTGTGATTGAGCTTGATAGTTTGGATTTGCACGTATATTTCCCTGCCTCAGAATTTGTGACAACCCTCACTATTTTTTTTTTTTATATCCAAAACTTTTATATACCATATTTAACCACACATCCTTTAAAAAAAAAAAAAAAAAAACACTTTAATGACTACGGATACAAAGGTATTGTTAATGAAAATGGCATTCTTTCTGATGATCACATTTCCAGTCTGTGAGGAAAAAATATAATCAAAACCATGTTTCACGCCTCATTCATCTTCTGCCGAGAACGTTTTTCACGTTTCACACAATCAGAGCCGTGTTTATTAAAGTAAAGGCAAAGATGCGTTAATGGAGTATCATTACGGTTAGGGGATGAGTTTTGTAACTAAGCACAATGTAATGATGTGTTCCTGAGAAACCATCACTGCTGGTCTTATTTTGAATATTCCATAATAAATTGTATGTATTACCTATTATTTATTTATGTTTATTTATGTGCGCTTTTTTATGAGGTTCATTATTTAATTAAATATGAAACTTTCTCTCTAACAATGAAAACCCTAGTAATGTTTTTTAAACTAATAAAAATAATATAATATTTTTTTTAGTAAATGTAATACATTTATATATTTTCCTCTGTTTACTGACACTAATGCAATGGGCATTTAAATGAAAATTTATGTACATAAGACTTTTGAACAGTACAGATTTGGCGCTTTTTTGTTAAGATGCATGCAATGGATGCATTAATTATGTTTTAAATGTGTTTTAGTTACTGTACATTAGCATGTACTGCATATTTATATTTAATCAACGCTGGCATTGTTTACAGCAAAGCTATACAGCAGATGGTAAATAATGAATAAACAAGCACACAATCACACGGAAATGCTCAAATGGTCTGATGTAATGATTAAATTACATTTTTCTTATCACATTATCTTGAGTTTTCCTATTATACTACCACTAGTTTCAGCCTCCGATGCTCAGAGGCTCCGTCCATCTGATTATTATGTTTTATACGCTTTTCTGGCCACGAGCTTCAGCATCTAAAAGGTTGCAATCTGACCGGCTGCTGTTATTTTATATAAATTAAAATGTGCACAAAAGTAGGACACTATATAAAATATTTTCTACTCAGTAGACATACATATTTTTGTAAATATATATATATATATATATATATTTTTTTTTGTATATTTGTAAATTATATATAAACATATAGTGTATATAACAGTGTGTATAATACATTAGAGTATCTCGGCTCTTCATTCTTCAGTGTTGGAGAACATGAGTACAGCATGGATGTTCTCCTCCGTGTAATGTGATGAATAAATTCATTACAGAGTTGTACAGTGCTGTGGCCCTGCAGCACTCGAGCTCTTCTTCTGCACAAACATGTCTGAGCATAAAATAACCCGAACGTTACATAATGCAAGGACAAGAAGCACTTCTTCGCTAACGCAAACATCTCAAGTACCAAAGAGACACTCTGTAAAACAGAATATACAAAGAGCTTCAGGAGAAATGTGGAGAAATAGCAGGTGAGAGAATTAATGAGGAGTGGACAGGTTTATCTTTTGCACTTTACTGATGTTTTTATGCAAAAAAAAAAAAAACAGTGACCTGAAAGTTGAGACAGGATACAGTGGGTGGGCCAGTGGCAGCAGCTGGGATTCAAACTCACAACCTTCTGATCACTGAGCCACAACCGGAAAAGACTGGGTTCGATTTTAGAACCTGGGAGGATAATAATAATAATAATAATAATAATAATAATAATACTGAGATACAGCCTCACTTCCAGTTTTGTATCTTCGCTGTCAGATTCATTGGCACATTATGGGCAAACCATTTGGAATATCAACATACTTTTGATAAGTTTTGTCCAGGTTGGTCTGACTATGATGTGTGCCAAATGTATTGTTGATTGGACATACTTTGTAGGAAGAGTAGCAAAAAAAGTTTTTCACAAAATCCAAGATGGTTGATAGGAAGTACACGTGAATTTCAGATCTTGCCATGTGTTCACTTCAGCATACCTCACGGAATTATAGGAAAAAAGAACTATGAGTTTAGCACAAACGCTTTAAAATTATAGAAGGAACAAAATTAAAGATGTTACAGTTCATGAGCACAAGGTGATGCAGTCATGAAACTTCTTGGGTACATTCAGGGCGTGGCCCTGATGATACTCATCAAGTTTCATGGTGATACATAGATGCATTATTGAGATACACCCTCAAAACCTATTTTTTGCATTTGCCAGTGCGTTACAGGAGAACTGTTTTGAATATCTAAATTCCTTTGCAAAAATGGCAGTTAGATGTAAGCATTTTTTAGCATGTTATTGTTACTTTTGACAAGAAGGTGGCACTGTAACAAAATTTGATGCATAGCCTCAGGTCATTGTCCTGAAGATTTCTACCATGTTTTTTCGTTGCTGAGATGCAGCCTCACATCCTGTTTGGTGGCTTTGTTGTCAGATTCGTTGGCCCATTAAGGCAAACCGTTTGGAGTATTCAAAATTCTTTTGATAACTTTTTTGAGACTTACTCTGAAGATGATGGTTAACAAATCTGGTGATGATTGGACAAAATGTATAAGAGGAGTAGTAAAAAAAAAAGTTTTTGAAAAATCCGAGATGGCGGAAAATATAATTAGGCAGAAATTGACATCATATGGTGAACTCATATTGACCCAGGGAATCCTGGGATGCCTGGCTTTTAAATTTTGGATACACAGTTCAAAAGTTATGACCATAAATGTACTTCCAAATTAGGCGCAAATTTGACCCAATGGTGGCACTAGAGAGTTGTCAGCACTTGGCCCATATTTGGTCAGAATGTTGCTTAGAAACTCCCTAATCAGTGGGCAAAATTTCACAACTTTTTATCAGATGGTTCTATGGGCTGCCATAGTCATCCTAGGCAGAAGAAGCAGAAGAATAATAAGAAGAAACATAGAATAACAGTAGGGTGCCGATACACCTTCGGTGCTTGGCCCCCTAATAATAATAAATGTCAGTTTTACTCTAATATATTAAAATATATTTTAATGTAATTTCTGAACATATTTATTAATTTAATTGTACAAAAATACCCACTATGATTGAAAAACATTTATTAAACATAAATTTAAATTTAATTGTTTCTTTGGTAGATAGTTAGATGGATAGAGATTTTTTATTTTTTTTTTACTTGTTAAAAAAATATTGCAAAAAAAAACAAAACAACAACGCCATGATTAAAAGTTTGAAAGTCTCAAAAACATTTTAACTAATTTGGCATACTTACATAAATTACCTAAAATGTCAAAATTCATTGAGAAATAAAAAAAAAACTAACAAAAAAAGCATATAATTGTTGATATGGTGAAGTAATGAGATGTTTATATAACATGTATGGAAGGAGTCAGCGCTTTGCAACAGTCAGAGGTGAAGCTGTAACTTTTAGTTTTCCGAAATGACAGGAAAGTGGAGTTTACACTTCTTTGCAGTTCCTCTGTAACATGACAAGCTGCACGTTTATGTCTTATTAACTTCAAGAGGGAGAATAACGAGAGGCTGGTGAGGGAACGACTGTTTATTGCTGCTATAATGACAACAGGAACTAACTTGTGTTGTTAATTACTAAAACAATTAATTGTTGGTAAATTGCTGTGGTATAAGAGGAGTAAAACACTTGGTGTCATGCTGTTATAGGAAAATAATCAACGTCCATGTGGTAACAGTGACTCTGCTCGACACGGAGTGTTTTATTCCTTACATATCATGATACTGAAGTGATGAAGCCTCTCGGTCGCTGCTCGGATGACCTGACGTTATTACTGCCGTGAACTTTTAACTTCCCGACTTTTCCATCACTGTCAGCGCTCCGAGCCACCCGTCAGTGATATTTAGAGAGGACAGCCTGAAAATTGGAATCTGGAGTAAAGCTGGGAGAGGATAATGTAATATAGTCCGTCAGGAGGCTGCTGTCACGGCCTAAATTAACCACCTCGTCTGCCTCGGTGTGTCACAGGAGCCAGGAAATTGGGCAAATCATCATTTTCCAGATTGACTTGATGATATTCTGGATGATTAGTGCAGTGGCTTGTGATTGGCTGCTTGTTGCAAGGACATGTCTTGATTTTTAAATATTAATCATTACATGTTGGCATGACTCGGCTGGATAGGTATCCAAAATATATTTTAAGATATCTAACAAAGACAGCTAACAAACCCGACCACCATGAAGAGTTGTAATATGTTTTGTAAGAAAAGAAAACTTTTCCTATAAATTCCACGATACCACAAGCCAATACAGTAATATACACTGATTAGTCTCACATTAAAACCTATAAAAATAGAGATGGCACCGGGATGCACTATGGGAAGAAGGCAAGCTGGCGGAGGAAGTGTGATGCTCTGGGCAATGTTCTGCTGGGAAACCTTGGGTCCTGGCGTTCATGTGGATGTTACTTTGACACGTACCACCTACCTAAACACTGTTGCAGACCAAGTACACACCTTCATGTTAACGGTGTTCCCTAATGGCAGTGGCCTCTTTCAGCAGGATAATGCACCCTGACACGCTGACACATTTACAACGAAAGATAAAACAAAGTGGTATTGCCTTGTGGCGATGTCTCGACAGGATGTTGGCTTGAGAAAGAAAAGGAAGAAAATTCATTTTTAATCGGTTGAAGACACTTCCTGTCCACTCGACATGTATGTACGTCCATGACAGAAACATTCCGCATCCACGCTAACCTGCAGACTCTTCCTCTGCATATTTGCACCAGATTAGCATTCCTCATCCATGTTTGTTTATGATTTATCAGGATTTCAGCTTTGTTAGAGTTGTTTTTTTGTTTTTTTTTTCACTCCCCGGTAACGAATTCAGAGCATCGCGAGTAAATTTGCAGCCGAGGCCCCACCGACTGCCACGTCGAGTGTCTCGCATACCAAGTGCGTCCTGAGAGCGTCGGCCGAGTCGTCCTCTCCTTCACGCCGCTCTTAAAATTTCACTCACATATTCCCGTGGCTTCGTGCAAAGATAAAGGGTGAAAATCTAGTCAATAATTGCGGCGCGGGAGAACAAAAGGGTGTGAGTTTATATTTATTCATTTATTTTACAGCGGAAGAAGGGCTTCAAGGACTTTCGAAGAAGAGAAAGAGGGAGAGGATTTGTCTCGCATGTCCTTGTAAGACATTTTGGGGATTGAGTCAAAGCGGGTTTAAAATGAGATGACGGAGCTCAGGACAGTGTCACAGGGTTGGAGGTGAGAAGTCCGGCTTTGTATTCCTTCCGCATATGCAGTGTTTACTGTCTTAGGTGTGTTCTTCACCTACTGTAGATGTGGTTCTAATGGCAATCACACTCTCCGAGATGGTCTTGGTCCGCTTCCAAGTGAACTCCATTGAACTCTGAATCGACTCATGAATCAACCGTAGCATGTGTTTTGAGTTGCACCATTTATTTATTTATTTATTTGTAAATGAAAGCTGCAAAACTGAAGACAGGAAATAACGACCATATAAGGAAAAAAGGTCCCGGAAACCGAGTCTAAAACGAGCTCATAATGGACGTGGTGTTTCTGATCGGACAAACACCCTCCTGTATTTAACATGGACTCTGTGTGCTACAGAAACACACACAATCACAAACGGAGGGAATTTATTTCATTCACAATGCGAATCAATCTGTAGACTCCAAACAAACCCGTGTGATTCCTCAAATATTTGCTCGCGCAAAATCTCGGACAGAGTTTGAGCAGGTGATCAGAAAACAGATGGGTGTTTGGATTTGGGATTATGGCGCCATCCCTAAAATAGCACCAAGACGTAGGAGGGTGCAGACAGAATGTTTGGAAGAACAGAAATCTTCAACATCATAAGGTTGCTTTTACAAATTTTTAAACAGAAAAGTCATGACATTCACACATTCACTCTCAGTCTGAAAACGCTGGTTTTCTTTGTATTCGTGTGTAGTTTGATCACCTGTAAAGTGCAAAGCGCGTTCCTGACACGACTCATTTGCATGTAGTGACGCCCACAAAACTCCATAAAAGGTAAAGTGCACAGACAGTTGGGAGCACGAAATGAATGATCAGGGTAAAGCCTGAAAAACAGAAGTGGAAGTTATTTTGATTCACTTCTCTGGCAATAAATGTTGTATTAACATACTGTACAACATTAACAACGATAATAATAATAATAATAATAATAATAATAATAAGTGTGCGCTAAATCTAGCATCAGCTGAGGTGTTTGTTTACGGCTTATGGCTCTGCGCAGACAGACCGTCTTCCATTTATACGCCTCTGTTTCTTTTGTCATAAGTAAATGATTAGTTTTATTTGTCTTAATGTGTGGGTTTGTGATGGCTTTGGCATTTATTCTTTATTTTTTATATTCTTTAATTAACACCAGTAAAATAAAACGACTGGATTTCATTAAATGTCCCTGACCGAGTGAGGATTTGTTTTTGATCGAGACTCCAAAGCTCTTCTATACTGTAAGTCTCTCTGGATAAGGGCGTCTGCTAAACGCTGTGAAAATAACCAAGTTAACCTCCACAATATATTCCAGATATAAAAGCGCAGTAACCCATGCACATTATATGATTTGAAGTCCATCAGGTCGAGGTTTACGTTATGCGTAAATTTACACACACTCAGGAACACGAGTAGGATACGAACGTTTCTTTTCCAGGGTTTACGGTTCTCTTGTTTCTTGTGTAAACGCTTGTACGAATGATATTCTGTTCATAGCCAGCTTGATCATTGAGGCCCATTGTTCTTCAGTCGGGTTTATACCCGTTTTTTGGCTCAGTTTTGCTGTCACACATAAGAGTTCTTTCGTCATTGTCACGAATTGAGATCGGCGGTCGTGGAATGCATAATCTGGCCGATTTAGTGCCACTACAACCACAAAAACAACGTGAGAAATTTCTGATTGAAATCTCTGCTAATGACGCTCATCTAAAATCCACCAATAGGTGGACGGCAAATTCACGGGACGGCTACAAATACGATAGTGACGATGTTGAAACGTAAACGAAACATGCTAGTGGATAAACAATCTTATTACCTCAAGCTCACTACGCGTTTATTCTGCAGCCGATTTCCAGATTTAAGTAAGCAGAATGTACTCATTTACGTCAGATGATCATCATATAATCTGACATGAGGAGCACACGCTATCACGCAGTCTGTTATTGAATTCAGGATCGAGACTTTATTAGGAATCGCACACAGTGGGACGAGTTAATAATCTTAAAAGTATGATGTCCTAGCTAACATCCTAGCTAGATAACTAGGCGTCGCTCTGAGCTTTTCTGGAAAAATTGAGCTTTTCTGAACTTTTTTCAACTCCTAGAAGCTCTGACACGACCAAAAAACCCGAAAAAACAACCCGGATTGCACGTAAAACATGTACTGGCTGCTGAAAAGGTGTCGAATTTTCCAGAAATAAGTCAAAAAAGGCTGAACAAGTCGAGTTCAAGGAAACAACAGCATGTGTGATGTGGGGATTTTATCCACACAGAGAGAGAGAGAGAGAAAAGTCATGCAGGGGGTTTATACCAACATTTACAGCCACAGAATCACAGGGTTAGGCACTATGTGTGTAGGAGAGTATGTGTGTGTGTGTGTATGTGTGTGTGTAAGAGTGTGTGTGTGTGTGTGTGTGTAGGAGTGTGGTGTCTGGATTGATTACAATTGTTAATCAAGATCCAGTTGAATGCACTCCAAGAAAGTGCACTTAGCCAAAGAGGAATGCTCCATCAATCGCTCGAATTGATTCCCGCCACGAGGATTAGTTTGTAAAAGTTTAAATAAGTTCACCTTAACTATTTAATGTTTTCGTAATAAGGGCTGGCATAATGGAGCCGGCACACACCATAAAGCAGCGTCCTCCCCTCCCCCGCTCCTCTCCGCTCCCTTCCCCTCCAACACGGTAAGTGAAAATTAGCTCTACACCGCATTAGCGGGCGTGGCAGGTCAATCATCGTTTAGTCGAACGCTTTAATGCCAAACGCATCCTTCAGAAACGCAAGATGGGAATGAAGCGGAGAAAAAAAATTAATAAACACACCCTCGCGTAAAATCTGAGACTTGAACGGATTGACGGAACGCTTCAGAATTGCGTTTACATTTAAAACTTTTCTCCAGAACGAACACACGAATTGAGAAACGTTTGTACCTATCCTAACCTGCATGCGCATGTTACTTTATACTTACGTGCGCACGTCGATAAACACCAATCAGCCTTAAAGCATGTTTACAACATTTACATTTAGCCATGCCCACGAAACTCCATAAAAGGCAATGTTTACAGAGAGCTGAACACAAAAAGGGTGACTAAACGATGAAAGAGCGCCTCCTAGAGTTCGCCAAAGACATACACTGTTCCTCCTTTTATAGGGTGCCATTACTTTTGTCCTAATTTTCTCTCTGCCTCTCTTACAGTCTCTCTCTCTCTCTCTCTCTCTCTCTCTGTCTCTCTCTGTCTCTCTCTCCCGATCTGTTGGGAGCAGAAGGTTTGCACACTGGAGCAGGTAGACGAGTGTGTTGCAGGAGGAATTATTAATGTCACCCTCTGACTCACCCATATGCCTGCTGTATGTGTGTGTGTGTGTGTGTGTGTGTGTGTGTGTGTGTGCAGTCAGCATGTGCATCTGTTTACTGCCATCACACACACTGTTAGCACATTTTTTCCCATATTTTTTCCCACAATGCATTGCTTCACCCCACATCCAACAAGTTTCTGTTCTGTCGCTTTTGATTCATTTCACTGATTCATTGAGACACGAGTCATGAATCAGAAGCGATTCGGTGGACAGAAGCTCACACTGATGAGCGTTTCATTCCGCACGCTTCACACGTGATATTTTACACGCGGCATTTTCGTTTTCTATATATGATTTTTTCCCCCATGATTCATTCATTTTGATAGTTGATTTTTACACGACTCATTTTCACATGCGTTTTTTTTTTTTTATGATTCATTATTTTCCTCAAAATTCTACAAACAATACCCCATAATGACAACATGAAAGAAGTTTGTTTGAAATCTTTGCAAATTTATTAAAAATAAAAAATGAAAAAATCACATGTATATAAGTATTCACAGCCTTTGCTCAATACTTTGTTGAAGCTCCTTTGGCATCAATTACAGCCTCAAGTCTTTTTGAGTATGATGCTACAAGCTTGGCACACCTATTTTTGGGCAGTTTCTCCCATTCTTCTTTGCAGGACCTCTGAAGCTCCATCAGGTCGGATGGGGAGCGTCAGTGCACAGCCATTTTCAGATCTCTCCAGAGATGTTCTGGAGGTTCAAGTCTGGGCTCTGGCTGGGCCACTCAAGGACATTCACAGAGTTGTCCCGTAGCCACTCCTTTGATATCTTGGCTGTGTGCTTAGGGTCGTTGTCCTGTTGGAAAATAAACCTTTGCCCCAGTCTGAGGTCCAGAGCGCTCTGGAGCAGGTTTTCATCAAGGATGTCTCTGTACATTGCTGCATTCATCTTTCCCTCGATCCTGACTAGTCTCCCAGTTCCTGCTGCTGAAAAACATCCCCACAGCATGATGCTTCCACCACCATGCTTCACTGTAGGGATGATATTGGCCAGGTGATGAGCGGTACCTGGTTTCCTCCAGACATGACGCTTGCTATTCAGGCCAAAGAGTTCAATTTTTGTTTCTCATGGTCTGAGAGTCCTTCAGGTGCGGTTTGGCAAACTCCAGAAGGGCTGTCCTGTCCTTTTATTGAGGAGTGGCTTCCGTCTGGATTGGTGGAGTGCTGCAGAGATGGTTGTTCTTCTGGAAGGTTCTCCTCTCTCCACAGAGAAATGCTGGAGCTCCGTCAGAGTGACCATCGGGTTCTTGGTCACCTCCCTGGCTAAGGCCCTTCTCCCCCGATCGCTCAGTTTGGCCAGGCGGCCCGCTCTAGGAAGAGTCCTGGTGATTCCAAAGTTCTTCCATTTATGGATGATGGAGGCCACTGTGCTCATTGGGACCTTCAATGCTGAAGAAATTTTTCTGTACCCTTCCCCAGATCTGTGCCTCGATACAATCCTGTCTCAGATGACTACAGACAATTCCTTGGACTTCATGGCTTGGTTTGTGCTCTGACATGCACTGTTAACTGTGGGACCTTATACAGACAGGTGTGTGCCTTTCCAAATCATGTCCAATCAACTGAATTTACCACAGGTGGACTCCAATCAAGTTGTAGAAACCATCTCACAGATGATCAGTGGAAACAGGATGCACCTGAGCTTAATTTTGAGTGTCATGGCAAAGGCTGTGAATACTTATGTACATGTGATTTTTTCCGTTTTTTATTTTAAATAAATTTGCAAAGATTTCAAACAAACTTCTTTCACGTTGTCATTATGGGGTATTGTTTGTAGAATTTTGAGGAAAATAATGAATTTAATCCATTTTGGAATAAAGCTGTAACATAAAATGTGGAAAAAGTGAAGCGCTGTGAAAACTTTCCGGATGCACTGTAACATTCACGATTCTTTTAGTTTCACATCGACGCCATTTTTGTGTTAATTTCCACGTGATCACATGATCTTCGCATGATGTCACGCATTCGTCTGGTCATAATGTGGCAAAACTTTATGATCACACGTTACTCACGTGTGAAAAGTGTGCAATTTTTTCATAAGGGTTTCTCTCTCCTTCACACACACACACAAACACACACACACACGAGGATAAAAACTACACAGCCGGCTTTATGAAAGTCGATTTTGAGTAGGCTGTGTGTCTGAAATGAAGGAGGCGGTGGTATTTGTGCTCGGAGATGGATTTCCGTGCGGCTGCACCAGACGCTGAATGCTAAAGCGCAGAAGAGGCGCATTTTCCCAATCATCTCCCCGAAAACCGTTCAGCATCTGATCAGCAGGGGTCTGAATCACTGCTACCTGCCATCACACGGCCAGCTGGCATCTTGGCCTTCACTCACACACACACACACATACATGAATCTTCCAGCAGTCTCTGGATGTAGAGCAGCATCTGCCAACACACACACACACACACACACACACACACACACACACACACACTTGTAAAAGAGGAAAAAAATATACAAAGTGAAGCCCTGAACACAATCCATTCTGATTGTTACACACAGCAGGACGCTCAGACGTGTGCGATCATTAAATCAGCCGCTGTTTTGTGCGTCACGTGTGCATTAATACCACACAGCGTGTAAATCTGTGCCAGCAGCGTTATTCTCGGATGTTCCGCCAGTTATGATGCCATACAACTAAACGGTTACAAGTTCCACCGTCCAAACACAGGGTTTAATGAGAGAGTGTTATATTCAGTGCGGTGATGATTCACGCCGAGCGGGAAACGGCTCGTTGACGCAACGTTTGGAAAGTCTGTTTTTATACGAGTTCATTTTCTCTCTTTATGTTTATATTAGGTCTCGGTCATGCTTGTTTAAAGGCACTCGAAAGTCGACCTATTTATTTATTTATTTGTTTGTTTGTTTGTTTGTTTGCTTTTTTATTTATGTCTATGGCTTTACAGACCTTGACCCCTGTGGTGGGTTGCCAGGTTTCAGCAAAATTCCCACCCCAAGTACAACTCAAAGACTGCACGAAAACAGAGTTGAAACTATATGAGAAGATAGACGCATTTCCTTTTCATCCTTTTGTCAGTCCCTCCAGGATCGTAGAAATGAACGCAAAACCAAGCTAACTCCGCAACATTCGGAGGTGCTTGAGACGCGTCATGCGACGTCACCACAACGCGCGTTCAGCCAAAGCCCGCTTCTATTCACATGCGGCGAACATGAGTACAGCTGAAGGTTCTTATTTACCAACAAATGTCACTGCTAAATAAGAGTTCCTGGATGTTTGTATTGAAAAATGGTCACATTAGACAGAAGATAGAAAGGTTTCCAGAACGTTCCACAAGGCGTCTGGGTCAGAAGGTGAATGAAGTTATGTTCTGCAAATTGCTTTTTGTTGTTTGTGATCATTTGTAAATGAAAATTACTTCTTTTACCAGCAGCCCTGTTTTTTTCTCCCCCCCTAGTGTTTCTAGGGAATAGCTGTAGGGTTATTGTACAATCAATCAATCAATCAATCAATCAATCAATCAATCAATCAATCAATACATTCCAGTACAGACCAAGCCAAATACAGATAATGGCATTGTGTTACATTGCGAATACACACAGTTCATTAATCCATGTGAACGTTATGTTTATAAACATTTGGGAACGTTTCCTAAAATGGCTGCTGTTCTAGCACAACTAATAACAATATGCAAATTTTGGCATTTGGGATGAAGCCAACGTTATTCTTTGTTTCTTTGTTTTCCCGTTACCGTGTCACAGCATTGATCACAGCTTTCAAACAAAACCTCGACGTTCCTATCAGTCCTGAGTGCAGGTGTTTGTCTGAGCCGAAAATCAGAGCATCATCTGTAAATCTCACCTGTGCAGCCTGGAAAAAAAAGAGAAATAAATAAAAAAAATAACCGCTCATCCATTATTAGCGAGAGAAAAGAAACAGTGATCAACATCAACAAAACCTGCTGCCCTCAATAACAAAACTTCCCAAACACCGGAGACACAAACAATCGAGAACAGCAGCTAACAGAAAACAAAGCGACGCTCTTCTCATTAATTTCGTCCCTCAGTGCTTTTCCACCGTAATTAACTTTTGACACACAGAAACAAACATGAAGCTCAATTTCCCCCCAAAAAAATGAGTGCTGCCAAAACACGAGCGAGTTCGTTTCATTACACGCGGCACGAGAAGATGCAAATGACACACACACTGATTTCAAAACTCCAGCACATGCCACAATGTCAGCTAAAAGTATCGCGGCTCTGATCGCGTCGCACCGACGTAAAGTGCGAAAGTTTCGACACGTTGATGTGCGATGTATAAACCGACTAGCGTAAAAAAAAAATAAAAATGTCAACACACTCATCGGATCACTTCTTTTACTAATTACTGTATATGTAATAAATCAAAAGAAGCTGCTGAAAAAGTCTCAAACGTTAGCAGGTTTCTCTTTGAGTTGTTTCTCACCAACAAATACGACAGAACTCAGCTACAGAATTCTGTATGTTAATATATACTGTATATAAACACACACACACACACACACACACACACACACACACACACTCACATCCTCATATAAAACAGTGTGTTGCACTGTTAAAGTTACTCTTACCATCCTGAATTGGAAATCATGTAGTGTTTTATACCACATACCACATTATTACAAAATTTTATTTATAAATAAACAATACATCATATTTTTTATACATTTATAGTTACATTTAATGTCCATGAAACAAGTTAGTTCCTGTTGTCACTTACATTATAGCAGCTATAAACAGTCGCTCCCTTGCCAGCCTCTCGTTATTCTCTCTTTAGACAAAAAAAAATGCAGCTTGTCATATTACCGAGAAACCGCAAAGCGTAAACTCTTCTGTCCTGAATTGAATGAGCTGTTGCTATAGAATCGATTTTAGTTATGCTGTCATAGCCAGTCCTGCTGGAGTCCCTGCTTTAACTCACACAAAGTACACTGTCCTTAACCATTATGGGACAATAAGAATACCTAATTCTCTCTCTCTCTCTCTCTCTCTCTCTCTCTCTCTTTCTGTCGAGCTAAACACGATACTCCTGAGATGCCAGTGATCCCGATCCCTTCTGCTCTCCAGACCTCATCCTGATGTCCTACTTCTGGTTGGAGATCTCATCAGTTGGAAGTCACATGCTGCTGCTGCTGAGGCCCCACACGGTGCGGCCTAAAGATCATTGAGATTACTGAGGATGGTTCCACTTAAAAACCATAAAGATGGCTTTGGACCTCAATTCATATGAACAGTTATGCTATGAAGGCTTTAGGACTATAATTACCACAAACAGTTTTACACTCAAGTCTCCATCAGTGAACAGAGGAGAAGTTCAACAAAACTGTCTTCATATAAAAACTGTAATGAATTTTCCTGGTTACACGACTGCACTATCTGACCATGTAGTATTGGTACATTTATAGAAGGGATTTATTTATTTATAATCGCACTATCCGGTGTCACCCAGATGAGGATGGGTTCTCTTCTGAGTCTGGTTCCTCTCAAGGTTTCTTCCTCATGTTGTCTCAGGGAGTTTTTCCTCACCACCGTCGCCTCTGGCTGCTCATTAGGGATAAATTCATACATTTAAAATCTATATCCTGAATTTATATATTTCTGTAAAGCTGCTTTGGGACAATGTCCATTGTTAAAAGCGCTATATAAATAAAACTGAATTGGATCGAATTGAATGAGCTGTTGCTATAGAAACGATAATGTATTAGAACGAGCGCATTGATATGAACCTGTGATTTGCAGCCGCACTACTGTCAGAGCTGCTGTTATAGAAAATTATATAGAAACACCTTCTGACCAATCACAATCCAGCACTCTGAAGCGACTACTATTTGGATATTTAGAAACATTTTCCATTAATCATTACACCGTTAGGGTTAAACAACGCACCCGACTTTTTGTGAAAAACTTTTCTGTATTTTAATCATAATTTTGGATCTTACTGAAAACTTTTATGTCATAAAACTTATAATTTGCTTTAATTCCCAGGTTGAAAGCGGCGGTGTCGAGCAGACCACCGTAATCTCGTACACTGTTGTCAATCCGCTTTCTCACACAGTGACATTACGATTCGAGTTTCTCGGCACGGACCGGTGTCTTGAGACTGGCTGCTAATGGCCTTGTAAATCATACGTCATGTCTGAGTGACAGATATATTTCAATTTTATACACAGGTTTCTCGGGACAGAGCCGTTTGTGTGTACTTCAGATTTAATTTCTATTTGTTTAAGAGACCCTGAATATTAGAATAGCAGAGGTGCCAATACAGGTTTAGGCATAACATTGAAAATATTTGAGCTGTTGCTATGGTGATACGGAAGCCTTCTGAATCAGACCGAACACGAAATGATATTCAGCCGATGGAAAAGCCGTCATGGGATGTGAAAGTCACGTTTGCTTCTGGTAGCACTTACTTTCATTTCACCTTGAATTTACTTTTACCTGTGAATTAACGAGGCTCTGTCTTGTAAGCCAATAGAAAATAGTGGGCGTGGCTATGGTCTCTTTGGTCATTTCAAAAAAATTAACTGGGGGTTTTTGGGGTTAAATTTGTCTTGCTGTTGTTTGTTGATGTGTTTTGTTGTTGCCCCCACCCCCCACATCTCTCTCTCTCTCTCTCTCTCTCTCTCTCTCTCTCTCTCTCTCTCTCTCTCTTTCTTCCGGCTGGGATTTTCTTCTTACCGGTTGCACCTCTGGAATATCATTGCATCTTTGTAAACATGTCAGACATTTCCCCATTTTGGAGAAATGTTCAAAGTTTTGAGATAAAATAGCCCTTTTCCTGCTGGCGGTGCCTCTGCAACCGTTCTGCACTTTTCCAGTAACTTTCTACAAACTTCTGCCCTCAGCTCTATTCATTTTCTTGTGTGTAATAATCTGAATATGTAGAGTATGTGTTTAAAGTTTGAAATAAAACTCAATAAATTCTATACAGCTGTTATTATTTAAAAAGAGAAGATAAAAAAAAAAACATTAGAAAACCTCAAGATATGAATGCATAAGAGGTGTGGCTTAAAGTTTAAAGGTGAAGCTTAATATTTATATATCTTATACATATGGATTTTTAAAACAATATAAAATAAATAGAATTGAAATTAATTCGAGTTAACAGTAATTGAAATCGGAATGTCTTTTAAAAATAAAAAAAATAAAATTTTACAAGGCATTTTATGTGTAAACGTTGGGATAATCGAGGGCACGGTGGCTTAGTGGTTAGCACGTCTGCCTCGCAACTCCAAAACGAATGGATGTTGTGATAATATAGAATGCACAATGCTAAACTGGAGGCTATAAGTTTACATTACTTATTAGCTACATTAGCCTTCAGTGCAAAACTTAAGAAGCAAACACTGACTGTTTCCACTGACTGGCTAATTTTTTTTTAGCTAATGTAGCTAAGAAGTACTGAAAGCTTATAGATAGCAGGTTAGCTTTGTGAACTGACCATCTAAAGCAATGTCTAAACCTAAAGTGTCGAATGGAGTCATTCGATATCAGCATGCGTTAGTGTAAGACAATAGTTCTACACCGTAAATACGTTCAAGTGAGCACGGAGGACTAGTGTCATAAAGGACCAGCTTTATGAACCGAGTGCTTCTTGACGTGTCAAACGAAATGACTGCTGTACTGACGCAGGTCTGCGAGCGTTTGTGTTTAAACTTCCTGACGCATTTTGCTGAAAGCAGCACTCGCGATTATGACGTGTGTAGACGCCGGCGGCTTTCGTGCTGAGACATGTTTCTAAATATAGTGTACGCTGTCTGCTGTGTGTGTTTTATTTATAATGTAGTGTGAGGATTAACATGCATACTTAATATTTTGATAATATTATTTCTGATCTGTGGGGATCTGTGTTCATTCAGCTACAAGAGCATTACTGAGGTCGAGGTCGGGCGCTGATGTTGATGTGGATGTGAGGAGGCTCCAGTTCCAGTTCATCCCAAAGGTGTTCAGTGGGGTTGAGGTCAGGGCTCTGTGCAGGACACTCCAGTTCTTCTACCTTCTTCCAACCTTCACACATCATGTCTTCATGGAGCTCGCTTTGTGCACTGAGGCATCGTCATGCTGGAACAGTGTTTGGGCCTCTTAGTTCCGGTGTAGAGAAATTGTAATGCTACAGCGTACAGAGACGTTCTGTACAACTGTGTGCCTCCAACTTTGTGGGAACAGTTTGGGGAGGAACCACATATGGGTGTGACGGTCAGGGGTGCACAAACTGTTTTGTCCAATTTTCACATTTTTGAAGCAGTTAGCCCTCACATGCAAGAAACAAATGCATGGAAACAGTTTATTTAGAAGTACGTGCGCCATATGTGGAAGTAGTATGAGGAAAATCATACCACAACGCTCAGACATTAAACGACCCGACGAACACAGATTGACCATGTTCAGTCGGTGAAAACAAACGCCGAGCAACGCCAACAGACGGTGACAGGGTTAACACAGTGATCCCACAAAACCGACAAACGTGTCTGTCGCCGTTGGTCGGCATCTGTTGGGTTTAAGTCTCTTTAGTCTTTAGTGGGCTTTAGTCTTTATCTCTGTCACGGTTAATGAAGAATGTTTTGAGTTCATTAATGTGAAATAAGTAAGGAATAACACACGACAGACTTCTAACCAATCAGAATTCAACTGCACTCTGGTATAAAATCTATTATATATAACGTCTTCTTATTAGGACAAAGGCAACTGGCGATGTAACAACATATCACAAATGAATAAGGATATTTTCCTGTACATTTAATAAGAACTTGTATGGTCTGTTTTTTTATTAGCGTATGCACGGCTAGCTTGTCCTGCACCGTAATGATGGTCAAGATGGCCGCCGTGTCAGCGGT
Source organism: Cranoglanis bouderius (assembly GCA_023630585.1). Lineage (NCBI taxonomy): Eukaryota > Metazoa > Chordata > Actinopteri > Siluriformes > Cranoglanididae > Cranoglanis > Cranoglanis bouderius. The sequence continues at coordinate 1,440,681 of CM042555.1, forward strand.
ACCATATGGTTTTCCTGGCGTGTGTTTTGCCTCCGCTGGACACACAGACGGTGCTCACAAAAACAAACTGCATGTTGGTCAAAGGCCCTAAGGTGCAGGATCAGGAGGGAATGACACACACACCACACACACACACACACACACACACACACACACACACACATGCATAAACAAGTCTCACATAAACAGCGCTGCAGGACTGACAATCATTGAGCGCCTGCTGCCATGCACCATTAGCAAATATGGATTTTTGCACGTTTTTTCTTCACGCTTGGTGTCGGTGTATTACAGACGAGCGGAGTGTATACGCCTCACACATTACATCACACTCCTATAATCAGTTTTTAATAAATTTATTCACTGGATTCATATTTGACCGTGACAACAACAGGACAGTCGATTCTTCAGGAATGCAATGTTTCTGAATACATTTTCTATAATGGCAGCCAAAAATGTGCTGCGTTCACTGTACTCCACCGCTCCCTGCTTATACCCCAAACATTTTTTTTCCCCCTCTTAACAGTGTTTGACAACACTGTATTCTGAATTCTCAATACGAGTATCCTCATAGCACTGTGCCTACTTTGTTTTTCGTGGGGGGGAAAGGGAGAAAAAGAAATGTATTTTTCCAGAAGGCATTTTCCAACCAGCGAGGATTGTGCTGGTAAAATAAAGTTTTAAACTCAAACTCAAAGCTGTTGTTGTTTTTCACCCTGGGAACGAAAGTAGAAGAGTCATCACGCCTGAAGAGGTACTTTAGAAAAATATCCGTGTATATAAACACTCGAGTCGTATTAAATTAAAAGCGTATATATACACAGGATTAGTCATCGACGACTGTAAACATAATAATGATGGCGTGTAGTGAACGCTGCACAGAATGCTTACACGCATTTAGGCAAAAAATGCAAGTAAAAATAATGTAGAAATCAAAGGGTCTTTTGGAAAGTTTTATAGGTTTATAGGTTTATATTCCTTACAGAAAAGTCACCTCCATTTCACGTGGCGTGTTTTTAATTTGTGATTATATGAGTCGTGTGTGCATTTCAATATGCTGTGCGCTGAAATTGCACATCTGACATCATGTGTATAATACGTGATAAATAAAACCACATGTCCTGCTCCACATGTGGAAAAAAAATCAGTCAAATAATAATATTATTTAATATCATTTAATATTTATAAATAAATAAATAAATAAATAAAATAATAATAATAATAAAATCACAGGTTTGTGTGTAAAAATCACATGACAATAAATATCACGGCGAATTTTCTATTTTTTTTTTTAATGCCATAATTGAGTATTCTGTAAATATCACATTAAAATAAATGAATAAAAATAATATAGGAATTAAATGAATGAAATTAATTAATTAATTAATCGTGACATATGAATTGCATAATGAAAAGTATGAACGAAGTGGGGAAAAAAAATAAACAAATCGTAAAAAAAAATAAAATAAATTCCAAAGTCATGTAAAACAGTAAAGTGTAAAAAAAAAAAAGCATTCATAAACAAATGTAATATATCTGAAGAAAATAAATGAATAATGTTGGGGTGAAAAAAAAAACAGACACGTAAAAATGTATAAATCATGTGAAAAAATCACAATAGAGTCAAATTAATAGCTAAAATTATTTTTAAAATAAGTAAAAAAAAAAATAATAATGTGTGGAAAATAAGAGTGTGTCTAAAATGCTAAATCTCACATATGAATCATGTGAGTAAGGACATATGAAGTTCGTGAGGCTTTTCTGTGAGGGGGAACAGGAAGAAGAGTAAACTATCAATAACGCTGCCCTGAAAATCCCTTAATTGCGGTGATATTAGTGCAATCTATCAGTGATATAGTGGAAAATCTATACAGGTGTGGAGGAATTTCACCTCACTGCTCTGCTCTCTTTATGAAGTGTAATTTCTCTCTGGCACGGCCGCTGCAGATGGCCTCCATTTTTCAGCCCTTTTGATGGGGAATGATGGTGTCAAAATATAAAAAAAAAAACGGCACTATTTTTACACCAAATATCCATCATGAGAGCAGTGCCAATATTCAGCCAGGGGAATCGCCAGACTCGCATACACCCCGAAGTCATATACTGTGAACCAGGCTTCATTTCATACATCCATGCTGTAATCAAACTGGCCTTATGGGTAACGCAGATGTTTTTAATCTAACGATGTTCCCTCACGTGTAGTCTGTAAACATAACTCCACTTCTTCAGGAAGGAATAAAACATACAAAGTATGATTACGATTATTAGGCCTGGGACACATAAAGGAATGTTAAGGGATTACCCAGGTATCGGCGTATAACTTTTCATTTTCTAAAAGGACCATGACCATCAGCCATAATATTAAAACCACCTGCCTAATATTGTGTAGGTCCCCCTTGTGCCGCCAAAACAGCTCTGACCACGTCAAGGCCTGGATTCCACAAGACCTCTGAAGGTGTGCTGTGGTTTCTGGCACCGAGACGTTAGCAGCTGATCCTTTAAGTCCTGTAAGTTGCGAGGTGGGGTCTCCGTGGATCGGACTTGTTTGTCCGGCAAATCCCACGGACGCTCGATCGGATTGAGATCTGGGGAGTTTGGAGGCCGAGTCAACACCTTGAACTCTTTGTCATGTTTCTCAAACCGTTCCTGAACAGTGTTTGCAGTGTGTCAGGGAGCATTATCCTGCTGAAAGAGGCAACTGCCATTAGGGAACACCGTTGCCATGAAGGTGTGTACTTGGTCTGCAACAATTTTTAGGTAGGTGGTACGTGTCAAAGTAACATCCACATGAATGCCAGGACCCGAGGTTTCCCAGCAGAACATTCCCCAGAGCATCATACTTCCTCTGCCGGCTCGCCTTCTTCCCATAGTGCATCCTGGTGCCATCTCTTCCCCAGGTAAGCGACGCACACGCACCTGGCCATCCACATGATGTAAAAGAAAACATGATTCATCAGACCAGGCCACCTTCTTCCATTGCTCCATGGTCCAGTTCTGATGCTCACGTGCCCATTGTAGGAGCTTTTGGTGGTGTACAGGGGTCAGCATGGTCTCTCTGACCGGTCTGCAGCTACGCAGCTCCATACGCAGCAAGCTGTGATGCTCTGTGTGTTCTGACTCCTTTCTATCAGAGCCAGCATGAACTTTTTCAGAAGTTTGTTTTTCAGCAGTAGCTCTTCTGTGGGATCGGACCAGACGGTCTAGCCTTCATTCCCCACACGCATCAATGAGTCTTGGGTGCCCATGACCCTGTCGCAGGTTCACCGGTTGTCCTTCCTTGGACCTTTTTTGGTAGGTACTAACCACTGCATACCAGGAACACCCCATAAGACCTGGTGTTTTGGAGATGCTCTGACCCAGCCGTCTAGCCATCACAGTTCAGCCCTTGTCAAAGTCACTCAGATCCTTACACTTTACATTTCACTGCCCATTTTTCTGCTTCCAACACATCAAATTTGAGAACTGAGAGGGGATATGCCCCTCCCACCCAGGGAGCATCTCCAATTTTGCTCTCTTGACTCCCAGCCCCAGAAGACTGTGGCATTGTCAAGATTTGCTTACTTATTACTTATTTCAGTTTATGAGAGCTCAGCATGAAAAAAAAAAAAATACAATATGCACAGATTTAACATGAACATGTCAGCCAGATATTTCCCATATTTCACAATAAACTGTAAAAATAAATAAATAAATAATAACAATTAATTAATCAATTAATTAATTAATTGATTAATTAATTAATGATCAAACCATAATCCCAGCACTACACAAACCCATGGTAACTGTACAAACATCGAGGAAAGCGATTTTCTCTGCGTGGATTTTTTTCAGCGTTTAGAGCAGAAGATGAGACATGACAACATGTTAAAGACTTCTAAACGTTTCTCAGCGCTGGCACACGGAGCTCCGCTCCCTCCCTGCCTCCCATCTCATCGCCTTCAAAGGTCCTCTGGAAGTGTTTGTGAACTCCGGCTTGTCTTTGGAGAGAGCCAAGCTTCCTTTGAACTGGCGGCGAGACAAAAAAAGAGCTTTCTGAAGAAATAATGGCTGTTTATATGGAGTGTGCCTGTGAAGAGCTGTCAGACGGGGCCTTTAACTTGATTTGCTGGAGTGTCGGAGAAGCGGGACTTCAGGGAGGTGAATCATGGATCGTCAGAAATCAATTCTCAGGACGGCTCTCGCGGGAGAACCTGAGCCATCAGCAGCGGTAAAAATGAATAAACCAGAGTTTCAGCAAAACATCATCTGCAGTGTAATGTGCTTTGGCTATTCAGTAATGTCATTCTGACATAAAGACCAGGCCTGTGATCAATAGAAAGTCTTAGGCTTACAAAGAAATAAAAAAAAAAAATACAAACAATTAAACAAATAACCAACTAACCAAACAAACAATCAGGCAAACAAACAACTAACCAGTCAACCAACTAACCAACCAAGCAAGCAAGCCATACAACTAACCAAACAAGCAAGCAAATAAACAACCACCTAAACAAGTAAACATACAACTGCAAGCAGGCCATACAACCAAGTAAACAAGCAAACAACTAACCAATAAGCAAGCAAGCCATATAACCAAGTAAACAAGTAAACAAACAACTAACCAAACAAACAAGTGAATAAACAACCACCTAAACAAGCAAACAACTAACCAAACAACCAAGCAAGCAAGCCATACAACCACCTAAGTAGCAAACAAACAACTAACCAACAAGCAAGCAAATATACAACCACCTAAACAAATAAACAAACAAGCAAATAAACCCGGAAGCCTGAATTCACAGACCAGCCGCTACACTTGAACCCTTTCCAGCGCCCCTCGTTGCGTTTCACTCGATTTGCCATTCATCGTCGTCGTACCAATTTCCGTTTTGATCTCCTCTGTGTTGCACTCGCCCCCGGCCTCATTAGGCCTCCCAGAGCACCGTTCATAAACCGCTGATAAATTAGTTTTGCCTCTGACCGGATGCTGAAGTAGTGTTGTTATTATTATTATTATTATTATTCCGATGTCGTCTGCGGTGTTGGATGCTAAACACTTCACACAGCACGAACATAATGAGCAGGAACTCCACGGCACTCTCAAAGGAATTTATTATTATTGTCCTTTTTTCCTGCTGCTCGACTGTAATAGCTGCTCAGACTTTGTGCTGTAGACTTTTATTTATTTATTATTCACAATGTATTATATAAGACGTGTGCGTATGTGTGTTTTCTATAGACAGTGGCACGTTGGCACGATTGCTTCCCACACATTTATTTCTGCGAGAGCGTTTGGCAGGAAGAGATTGTGGCTTTGTGTCATTTCGTTTCCCCGGGACATCTCGGCTATAACCGTTATTGTCACGGAGGTAATATAAGTTATTAATCTCTAATGACATTTCATCTGATATGCCTCTGAAATCAAATTGCTCCAGTGCGTTATTTAGCCATAGAGCGGCGCGAGCTCAGTGATGCCGCCTTATCGCCGATCCTCTGTTACTGCACTGTATACTTCTTCACTCACTTATTTAAATTGAGTTGTATTCTACCTCCCCGCCGATCAAATATTTGACTAAATCGTCCCCTCCAGCGGTCATAAACAACCACACGATGCACTCTCAGCTCTCGCAGCTAAAGCTTCCCTTGTTTATCTGCGAGGAGTCGAGAAAACGGCGTGACGTATACAAACGCTGCTGTCAGTGATCACATGATTGTAAAGTATATGTGAAATTTTTTAGACACTTCACCTGTAGTGCAGGTGTGTTTTTAAAAAAAAATGTTTTTGTATTCATTTATTTCCATGTGTAGGACGTGATTTTACTTTTTCACGTGATTTTTATACACAATTATTTGTTTATTTATTTTTTTCTCCATGTTATTCAGTTATTTTCACAGGGAGATCACGATATGTTTGACATGTGAGTTGTTTTTTTTTTTTTGCACATGGTTCATTTATTTATTTATTTATTTATTTATTTATTTATTTATTTATTTATTTAATTTTTACATGTTACTGTGGGTAATGTGGTTTTGTTCTTTTTATTATTATTTTTTTTTATTTATTACTTTTATATTCTTTATTAGAATATTCATGCATTTTTTTATTCCTGACTTTTTTAAAAAAAATGTTTTTACAAACAATTCATGTATTTCCACAGGTATGTCATGTAATTTTATTTTTCAATTCACATGTTTTTTTTTTTATTTTCCCCAAAACATTCAGCTACTTTGACATATAGGTCACACGTGTCAAGGTTATGCCGAAATCAGCACTGGACTACGTTTCCCATCAGCCACTGCACCCAACTGGATTACATCACATGACTGTTTTGCACCTGTGTCATGTTTTTTGTTAATGAGCACAAGCAGATTTACGTCACATCTTGCACCTCAGTCATTGTCTAGCATTTGTCTTTTGTGGTCGTTGTTGTCCGTGGCTCTCCACTACTCAGGTAATGTCTATCTTGTTCCCTTACCTCATTATTTCTTGTTTTGCGTCATAGACTTACGTGAGTCACATGTTACAGATAACGTGAAAAAACGTTTATTCATTTATTCGATTATTTAAGTGTTTCTTTTGCCATTCAAATGTTCACCTGACAATAAAATATGACTCGTGTAATTGCACCGCTGAATAATAATTCAGGTTTATTCTCACACACTTCAGAACGCTGACACAAGCTCAAATTGAGGTCAGAGCTGACAGATAACCAACTCCGCTCCTCTTAACCATGTCTACGTGAAGGTGAAGGACATTTCGACACTGTGTGCTGTGTTTAGGAAGTGGTGAAATATAGTGTGATACCTTTCTGTGGAAAAAGGTATCTGTTCTCTGTTTGTAGGCTGATTGTCCATTGATTTGATTTACAAATTGTCCATGGTGTGTGAATGTATGTACGATTGTGCCCTGCGATGGGTTGGAACCCTGTCCAGGGTGTGCTCTGACTTTTGCCCCATGGATGGATGGATGGATGGATGGATGGATCTTCTCCTCGAGCTTCCCTTGTGAGCTTTTCAGACTCGTTAAATTTCTTCTCAGTGGTTCTTCTCGCACCAATTTTGGGATTAATTTCTCAGTACTCATACTTGTGCTCTGATATCGACATCAGATACCACGTGGTACTTTGGCCCAATGTGTCTGACACCTTCGGAGGTGATCTGGGACATGTGTGACCACACAACATTTGTAGGGTGAACGCAGAAGCGTCTTGAGTACTCGACTGCGTCGTTGCCCGAGCTGGAAAATATATAATCATTGCGAGACTGTTTGGAAATTGTGCTAAACTGTTACCGAGTTCTCCACCACTAGGCTAATGGTTAAAAAGGCAATGCTATAACTGCTTTCTGTAGCTTCATTCGTCATCTCATCTGTTGTTTATTTAGAAGCAAAACAGGATTCATGCAGGACACAACACTTTTCCTCCTGCAGAAAAGATGAAATTTTGAGATGGATGTTAATACCAGGTGTGAACACGACCTGTGTGCCGTGAGTCTAGTCCACATTGTCGTGCTAATGAACAAACGACACAAAATGACAGTGATCTGGACGTCTCTCACGATTAATGATAAAAGCAAATCAGTTAGCAAACTCTGTTCTGTGTAAATATCAAGAAGAGGAACTACATCATCTTCCTACAATACAAGTAACCTGATGAAACATCTTAACAGCATGGTTAATAGATTGGTGAGTGCAAGTTGGTATGAATTGCACGAAAACAAAGGAATTTTTACTGACTGTATGCTGACACTGCTCTCTGTTTTGTCTATTAAACACACTGTTTGAAAATAACATCTTAAACATAAAACTCAGCAAATTCAGTCCATTGCTAGTATTACATGGCATCAGCCTAATAAATAAAATGTTCCATGATGTCCCTGATTGATTAATGCAAAGAACGTTATTCATTTCTGTAGCAGTATCCGAATCAGTGCTCTCGAGCACCAAAAAAAACCCCATGTACTTGTACTTGTGCTCGGTCTGAAACAAATAGTATGGACGCATCCCTGATTAGCAAAAAGTAGATCTATTTCTTTTAGTCTCTGTTTCCTCACCAACAACTGAATGAATGGAAAATGGATCACGGGATTGTTTATGACTGCCGGAGTGGACAATCTAGTAAATGTTTGATTGAAGAGGATGAAGATGACGAGGCAATTTAAATAACAGGAGCAGCGCCTAAAGAGAAGAAGCATGATGATAACGAGGATACACTTCAGACCTGTGATGGGTTGTACTGCAGGAACAGAGCGAAAGAACCAAAAGAGATAAAGGCTTTGGACAGAAATCACCTGCAGCCAGCCTCTAAAGCAGTTCATGACTCTGTTTCTCTCTCAGTTCCACTACTTGGAGGAATAAGGCCGGGGATAAAGATGACCAACTGGCTCATTTTCCAGATTACTCGCTTCTTACGACTGATTTTTATACCACTGTTGGATAAGGTTGACGTAATATCCTCCAGGTCTAGCAGCACAAATTCAGATTTACAAGACAGTCGGTGCTCACCAGACTTCAGTGTGGCCCGAGGGAAGGCAAGCACTTATTGAAATACAAGAGAAAAATCTGTGCCATAAATGCCAGGGCTTTCCACTGGGATGAGAGATTAGTGGACTCCCTACCAGGTGGCTCTGACTGAGCTCAACGCTCTCACTTTCTTCATACGCTTCCTCGCTGTTCATGGACTGATTAGTGCAGGGGTTTGTCTCAGATCGAACCCGCCAGTGGAAATCTCATATAGAGCCTTTGAATGGATTCCCAAATGGAGGTGCTAGGATTTACGAAAGGATAATGTGAACGTGCCTTTAGTTGAAATCAGGGGAAAAATCCGATAATGCATAAAGTAGATGGATGTCATCGTTTTTTTCCCACAGCATGGGGTAATACTAATAAAACCTTTTGCATTTACAAAATACGACTAAGCAGAGTGAGCATCAGCTCCTGAATGAAACATTGAGATGTTTTTTTGCGGATCAATCAATTTATTCATTATTCAATTGTGATACATGTCCTTGATTACATAATCACTCGTGATTGTGCGGCAAAACCACCAGCTTCGGTTTTATAAAATGATATTCAGAATTGCCGTTGTTGTCAATTCGTTGATGCACTGTGAGTGGGTGAGTCTTCAGAGGGAGTAGGTCATAGTTGTGATCACTCAGTCAGAGTCCTACCTTTCCAAAGGTAGGACCAAAAGGGTTCATGGAGGGGTGCATACCTCAGGGATGCATGCTAGGCCCTTTCCTGTTTGTCACTCTACATCAGTGGTCACCAACCCTCTTCCTTGAGATCTACCTTGCTGCAGGTTTCATCTCCAACCAAAATCTAACACACCTGATTTAGTTGATCAAGAACTTCTTAAGGCAATGATTAGATCAAGTCAAGTAGATTTTTATTGTCATTCCTCTATATAGCGTGTATACATTGGAACGAAATGACGTTTTTTCAGGACCATGGTGCAACACAGAACAGTACACCAGACTTCATAAAGTGCAGATACACAACAGCGTGAGACGAGTGCAAAACAATAAGTATATGGGACAGTAAATACACAGGACAATAAATACACGGAACATTGACTGTAAACTGTAAACATAAACCGTAAACTATAAGCTATTGTGTAATGTAGCAGGATAAGTATAGCAGTAATACTGGCAGCAAAAATAGTGAGTTCCATAATAAAGTGACTTATGCAGCTATGTACTGCAGTGTGCAGTACTGGGTTACTGGGTCTTACTGGGTTAGTGCATGTGCAGAGGTATGAGTCTTACTGGGTTAGGTGTTTGGAGATGGTCAGGTGCGTATGATTTATAGATTGAGCTAAAGTCTTCAGGAAGGTAGATCTCCAGGAATAGGGTTGGTGACTATAGCTGTACATGATCTCATTGGGACCTGCCATCAAATATCACAGCTTCTAATTCCACAGCTGTCCTAACAATTCCCAACTCTACCTTTTTGTCCCTCTTGAGGAAACCTTTGTGTTGATGTATGCACCTCAGAATATCTAAGCCTCAAAGAAGAATCCAATTCTCCAGCTCAACTTATCAAATGCAGATTCCTGTACTGCAAGTCATGCATTCAGCACAACACCATCAAGCTCATTAACATCGAGATGTTCATGGAAATTCACACATCACAACCTGGTGTTCGGCATCAGCGGTGCTCCTCGCTTCAAGATCGTGTTCTTGAAACTAGATTACTGTGTAAGAAATGAAAGTTGATCCATTTAATGGATTCATTTGAATGACACTTCATGATCCCACCACTGTAATGGTAAGAAGAATTACCTGCTACATTCCCTCACAACCCTCCAAGGATTCGGAGTAGCATGACCATGTTTATCCTATCAGCTGGAGATAGAATCCTGCCAAAACTTAGGAGGTGCCAATAGATAGTCACATTTCCCATGATTCATAGTGCGGTCGCATTGTTGTAGGTCAAACAATAGGATTATGATGTATAAACAGTCAACAATGTTTTTAAAAACTGCTTAAAAGCTGTTCTTAGGCATTATGGTTCATACCTGTGATGTCAGTGGGTGAAGAAATGGGTCAGATGATGAAGTTAAAAGAAAGTTTTTCTTTATATCAGCTGTCCGACTCTCAGTAGGTGAGAGAATAGAGAAACTGAACTGAAACGGCATCGAATGCTGTAGATTCCACATATTTACAGTAAGGACTTTGAGCCCAAAGTTTGTTTGGGTCACTTTGTAATAGGTCAGCATTTATATTTTCTTTAGTGTATATATTTTATACTTTTGTCTATTTATGTTTATTATTATCCAATTATAATGCTCGCGTATCGAGTGGCTTCCCAATCTACCCCGAAACTACAAGAAATAAGCATCACAGAGCCATAACTATTACACAGGACTTTTACTGGAACTCCATCTACTGATTGACAAAATGGTGGGCGTGTCTAGTGACCCGCATGTAAACAAAACAAGTGAAGGCTATCTATATCTACAGTTTAGCCATAAAGGATTTGTGATTTTTGCCTCCTGAGAACTATTCTAAATAAAGCAGATGGAACAAGAGTTGAATTTGTCCGCAGAAAAGGCAGTTCACTTGTGCACCTTATTAAGCAGGGCTCACACCAGATTTTTTTCCTCACCGTTTTCTTACCGTCGCTTGGCGCAAATATGAAAAAAAAAAAGCCATATCGTGCACTGACATGAGTCTGTGATAGTTTTTTTCATTCATAACAAGTTTAAGTCTGATCTCTGAGTGTAAACGAGAGCCATCCTTTTTCCTCCATAGATCAGACTGACGTGAGCCAATAAAGGATGTCATTTAATTCATGCCTCCAAAATAGTATCAGTGCTGTGCAACGTTTCATGATATCAGAAATTGAAATGGTGGTGACTGGTTTAATGTGTCTGGAAAGATGCACATGTTAGCTTTCCTCTTTCCAAAATGGTGTACGTCAGCTTTTGGGTGGGAATTGGCTGTGAAAACTGGGTAAAAATTCATTTGAAAACCAAACCAACCTTCAGGAAGTGCCTGAGGAACCAGATCTTTTGAGAACACTCGAACATCAATGCAGAAATCTTTTGATGTAAACTTAATCGACTCCATTAACAACTCTAGGCTTGGATTATATCTTGTAAATTGCTTTGGATAAAAAGCATCTGCAGAATGAATAAATGTATGTGAATATGAATTCAGGGCATGCACGGAAGAAAGAGCCATGTTTACCCGCGCTGCATGTTTTTCATGTTTTCTTGATTTTGGAGTAGCTCTGTGGCTTCTGTACGGCTTGAGGTGATTTCTGCTCCTGTTTGATTGCAGGTCCGCATTCGAGGAAAAAAAAAAAATGCATTGATTTTAAAACATGCTGTATAAAATTTCAAACCCCAGCGGAGCACCAACAGGAATAACGAAGATGCCGTCAGGCATGAAGATGAGAAATATTCAAGTAATGCTTCCTCACCTAAATGCTAGAGGACTGTAGTTTAGCCTTATTCCATATTCACGGTAATCTGTGGCAGTGGGACGTGGAGAATAAATGTTTCATTTCCTTCCTTCTGTGCTGCACTTTTCTCCCATTTACAAATGCACATGCTAACACATTTGGGAAGTTTTTTTGGGGGGGGGGGAAAAAGCCCTGTGAGACTAGCGGGGAAGCGTAATGCGGATGGAGATCATATTCTAAATAACTTGCCTTATTTATTTTGTTTCACAGTGAATAACTGTATATTCACACACACACACACACACACACACACACACACAGAGAGAGAGAGACAGAGAGCGAGAGAGAGAGATTTGGCACTGCACTGTTCAACCATCCATTATGCTCCCTGGATGTGGTCTCCTCTGTGATCCAGCTTTATCATCTCATATGTAGCTGTAAGAAGCCTGGATAAATGATGAATGATCTCTCCGGTGATGATGAGAACAGGTGAGAAGAACAGCGTTCTGGGCCAAAGCTACACTGCCTCTGATGCCCTGCAGAAACAGTATTATATAAAAAGTGGAACAATACTAAAAATGAGATTTCTCCAATATTCGGCTGGCTGAAGTTCTGTAATAAACAATCGTTTTTAATCAGATTATTGTCAAGAATTCTCACTCAGTGGACAGTGCCATTTGATTTCTGGTCCTTGACTTGGTCTCTGCCCCTTGGTCTGCTCCCTAATGTGTGCACCTGTTCTCAGTTCTCAGCCGTTGATTAGTTTATCTTTTTTTATAATCTCCTGTTTTTGTTTTTGTTTTTTTTGGCTTGCATTGTTCCTCAGTTCCGTGTGAATCCAGTTTCTCTACTCGTCCCTGTCGGTTATGTATGATCCTGGTTTGATGTCTCCTTTCCGTTTAGTGACCTATGCTATGGATTATGATGCAGATTTTTGGTTTGCACTTTACAAAGAACTGAGCATACGCAGTTGTGTTCTGCTTCGTCGGCTCACGCCTTACACCACGGACGTGTTGCCCTCACAATGGGAAAATGGATTTGAATCTATTGGAAACAAAATCACTTCAAAATTGGTGCTTAAATCTAAATTTAACCTCCGAGTTTATCCTTAATAGCCATTTCAAATGTTTCATACAGTGATTTGCCTCAAAATTGTGGCTCTGGGATTGATTATATCACACAAACAAAATGCTAAATCTGAGGTCTGAAAGTAGACATGAAGCGGAGTTACTGTTAGCACCCGGAAGTTGATTATTTTCCTATAACAGCACACCCCGGACTGCTTTGTTCCTCTTATACCACAGCAATTTTCCAATATTTACTTTTTTTTTTTAAGAATTAAAGAACAATATGTTCTACATTTTTATCTGTTTATAGTTACATTTAAAAATATCTTTGTGAAAAGATATTTCCTTATAGCAGCTGTAAACAGTCGTTCTCTCACCAGCCTCAATTTTCTTCCCTCGTTGAAGTTACTAAGACAAAAAAATAAATAAATAAATAAAAAATACACCTTGTCATGTTACCAAGAAACTGCAAAGCGTAAACTCCTCTGAGCTGAAGATATCAGAAAACTTACAGCTTTACCTCTGACTGTTACAAAGCGCTGACACTGGAGACTCCTTCCATAAATGTTTTTAAAAAATGTGTGTATCAACGATTGAAGACAGTTTTAATCTGATTAAGTGGAACATCCACCATGCCCGTCTCTGTGAATTTGCTATTACTGTAGAAATAATGTATTAGAACATTAACACCGTCTGACCAATCAGAATTCAAGAAGACTATGGTATAAATACTGTGATGTCACATGCATAGACAAATGATGGCCTAAATGTCTGGATTCAACTCCTAATATGAGTTTACCTTGGCCAGCATTGGTTTTTAATGCCGAGTCACCACCTCCGTCTCTCACATCTTCCAGCCATTTCTTCGTTCTTCTTTCTCACTTCTTTCTCCTGATGGACTGCAGTCAGAGAGACTACGGGTGATAACCTCTCTGTCTGAACACCGGTTGCTTTATCGCTAACACCAATTACGCTCGGGATCCATCTACTTCAGACGGTGACCCGCTGCACCGGACTCGTGTACCATAATCCTCCTGGTCTGTTCCAGCCCTTCAGGCGTAGTGGAGAGGAAGAAGAAAAAAAGATAATAACTGCATCTGAACTATCTCCCAGGTTAAGCTTTTGTTTACATACCCCTCTCAAGTGCTGCAAACTCTCAGAACCTCATTTGTGCTCCAGCTCTTGAATTAAAAGCTCCCAGCTCTCCAAAGCGCAGTGCTGGAAATGCGTCCTGAGCCACAGTTTAATGAAGATGTATGAAAGGTCAGGGCAAAACTAGCACAATAAAAGCCATGTTAAACCACAGGCTTGGCAATTCACCGGACATATCGGTGCTTAAACATTACTCAAGTAGTCCCCGGTTGGCATTTTCGTGGTTGGAAATAAAAAAAAAAAACGCGATAACAAGAGTGTGACATTCAATATCGAGCAGATTTTGAAACAACTTTGGCCGAAAATTGAGTTAACTTTCAGTGCCACCTCTCTCAAGACACCATATTAGCACAGGCGTGAGGACCAAAGCCTGTAAAGTCCTATACAGTGCCTTGCATTAGTATTCAAACCCCACAACCCCACCCCACCACAAACACACACACACACATTTTGTAGTGTTACAACATTGAACTGAAATCGACTTCACTGGGATTTTATGTCATGAATAGAGGGAGAAATCTACTGTATATAGTCTAAAATTATTTACAAATAAAAAAAAAATGTAATATGAAGAAAGCATCCACCAAAGTTAACTGGGTAAAAATGGATTAGTCATAGAAGTAACCACTAGGCCAAGTGTAAGAGAGTGTCGAAGTGTCGAACCATACAAAATCCCATTTGGAGACTCCGCCAGCACATGTTCTCTTGTCTCATGAGACCAAAATTGAACTTTTTAGCCGTGACACAAAGCTGTACACTCAGAGCAAACCCAACACGGTGAGAACAACATCCCCACTGTGAAGCATGGTGGTGTTAGCATCATGTTCAGAGTTGCCCTTGTCTCCTTGGGGGTTTCTCTGTGTAATACTCAGCTTACCTGGTCACTGATTTTTGGTGGATGGCTTGCAAGGGGCTTTTTTTATATTTATTTTGCTCACATTTTGGCTTCAGTTGTTTCTGTAGAATAAAGCAACACTTCAAATTATATGATAATATAAATAATCTTACAGTCATGTGAAAAAATAAGTACACCCCATGGAAATTGTTGCCTTTTTTGACATATTTGGACAACAAACATTTGATCATCTTTGAACCACAAGGAAAATTTGCTTTTTAAATCATTTATTCGACAGAAATATCAATGTGTGTTCTTCTGTGGAAAAAGTAAGTACACCCTTGGACTCAGAAGCTAGTATTGCCCCCTTTAGCAGAAATAATTTCTTATAGGCGTTTTGCTGGCTTGCTGGGATTTTTGACCACTTTTCCATGCAATATTCTTTCAGTTGCAATATGTTTGAGGGTTTTCTTTCATGTTCTGCCTGTTTCAAATCCCCCCACAACATTTCAATGGGATTCAAATCCGGGCTTTGACTAGGCCATTCCATAACCCTCCATTTCTCCTTTTTGAGCCATTCCTTGGTGGATTTGCTAGGGTGCTTAGGATCATTATCCTGTTGAAAGGTCCACTTTTGGTTCAGTTTCAACTTTTGGACAGATGGCCTCACATTATTTTCAATCACTCTTTGATATGATGCAGAATTCATAGTTGAATCAATAAATGCAAGCTATCCAGTCCCACAGGCAGCTAAGCAACCCCAAACCCTTACATTTCCTCCACCATGCTTCACAGTTTGTATGAGGTGCATTTCCTGAAAAGCTGTATTTGGTCTGCACCAAACATGTCTGCTGTTACTGTGGTCAAACAACTCTATCTTTGATTCGTCTGTCCAGAGCACATTATTCCACAAGGCCTGGTCTTTGCCTGTATGCTCAGTGGCAAACTGTAATCTTGCAAAGGCTTTTTCCTGACACGCCTCCCATGCAGGTCAAATTTGTGCAAAATATTTCTGATTGTAGAAGCATGCACTTTGACACCAACAGTTGCAAGACTTCCTAGCAGACCCTGTGATTAAAGTTTGGAGACTTATTTTTTGCATCAGACGGTCTGCTCTTGGGCTGAATTTGCTGGGACGGCCAGTCCTGGACTAATTGGCAGTCGTTTGAAATCTGTGTCATTTGTAGATGATTTTCCTTACAGTGGAATGATGTATTTCAAATAATTTGGAGATCCTTTGCCAGACTCCTAGGCATCCACAACCTTTTTTCCGAAGGCCTTGCAGAACTCTTTAGATCTTGGCATGATGACACCAGACACCTCAATAACAAAGGAAACACCAGAGACTAGATATGAGAGGGGGATAAATAAGACCGGTTCCACCTGCACTCCCTAAGCAGGTTCTAATCACTGGCACCCGATCTTCAACAACTGATTCTGATTTTATGGAAATGTAGGGGTGTACTTACTTTTTTCCATGTGACTGATCTGTTTTTTTGTTCATTTAAATTATGAAAATTACTACAAAATATCAATTTTGTGTCATTTGATAGAGTGCATCGCCTTTATTAATAGGCAGTGTTTCAAAGAGGATCAAATGTTTGCTTGCCCAAATATGTCAAAAAACCAACAATTTCCATGGGGTGTACTTATTTTTTCACATGACTGTATGACCTAAAATGACAAAACAGCCCGTGTGTCTTATTTTTTCCAAAATAAAATCTAATCAGATAAAAGGGCTAAGGATGAAAAGATACAGTACAAATCCATTGTAAAGTATCTTATGCAACACTGACCGACTGGGATAATGGCGTAATCATCCATACAGCCACATTTGTCTGAAAATTGTAAAAAAATAAAATTGCCCACTCATACAATTCCATGGCCTTGTCAGCTTTGACAAACCAACACTCCTCTTGTTTACTTTCACAGACAATAGATGCTCTGAAGAAAAAGAAATGACTGTTTCTATCTGAGAGTGACAGGTGAAAATCCACGGTTATATCGACAGTGACAGCTCAGAGAGTCCCAGTTCTGCTCGCTGAGGTTCGTGACACTTGTATTTACATCAGAAATGGTGCATCTATTCCCTCCTCTGTTATTGTATGACAGCAGGAGGGAGACGACTTGGATTTGTCTTTGACCCGTGTTTTAATGGAATAGAGAATCAGGAAATGGAGAGAACAGAAACGATTACACCGCTAACAGGGAGCCTCTTTTTATGTTTTTCGTGACCAAACCAATCAACATATTCATGCCAAATGTTTGCTGATTTTCTTGGTAC
Organism: Cranoglanis bouderius; assembly: GCA_023630585.1. Lineage (NCBI taxonomy): Eukaryota > Metazoa > Chordata > Actinopteri > Siluriformes > Cranoglanididae > Cranoglanis > Cranoglanis bouderius. The sequence goes on from CM042555.1 coordinate 1,457,903, forward strand.
TCGCATGCATAGGTTGATAAATGCCAATAAGCTGTAAATTAGCAACTGATTTACATTTAACCACTCCCACAAATCCCTTAAAAGGCAAAGAGGTGAAAAGAGCACCTCCTAAGTGCGGCCTGCGCTAAATCTTCCAGTAATGCAGCTCAGCCACCGCAGCGTCTCGGCTACCACAGGCATACAAACTCTTCTACAGCCGTGGCCAAAAGTTTTGAGAATGACACAAATATTAATTTTTACAAAGTCTGCTGCCTCAGTTTTTATGATGGCAATTTGCATATACTCCAGAATGTTATGAAGAGTGATCAGATGAATTGCAATTAATTTCAAAGTCCCTCTTTGCCATGAAAATTAACTTAATCCCAAAAAACATGTCCACTGCATTTCAGCCCTTCCACAAAAGGACCAGCTGACATCATGTCAGTGATTCTCTCGTTAACACAGGCGAGAGTGTTAATGAGGACAAGACTGGAGATCACTCTGTCATGCTGATTGCGTTAGAATAACAGACTGGAAGCTTTAAAAGGAGGGTGGTGCTTGAAATTATTGTTCTTCCTCTGTTAACTATGGTTACCTGCAAGGAAACACATGCAGCCATCATTGCTTTGCACAAAAAGGGATTCACAGGCAAGGATATTGCTGCTAGTAAGATTGCACCTAAATCAACCATTTATCGGATCATCGAGACCTTCAAGGAGAGAGGTTCAACTGTTGTGAAGAAGGCTTCAGGGCGCCCAAGAAAGTCCAGCAAGCACCAGGACCGTCTCCTAAAGTTGATTCAGCTGCGGGATCGGGGCACCACCAGTGCAGAGCTTGCTCAGGAATGGCAGCAGGCAGGTGTGAGTGCGTCTGCACGCACAGTAAGGCAAAGACTTTTGGAGGATGGCCTGGTGTCAAGAAGGGCAGCAAAGAAGCCACTTCTCTCCAGGAAAAACATCAGGGACAGACTGCTATTCTGCAAAAAGTACAGGGATTGGACTGCTGAGGACTGGGGTAATGTCATTTTCTCTGATGAATCCCCTTTCCGATTGTTTGGGGCATCTGGAAAAAAGCTTGTCCGGAGAAGAAAAGGTGAGCGCTACCATCAGTCCTGTGTCATGCCAACAGTAAAGCATCCTGAGACCACTCATGTGTGGGGTTGCTTCTCAGCCAAGGGAGTGGGCTCACTCTCAATTTTGCCTAAGAACACAGCCATGAATAAAGAATGGTACAAAAACATCCTCAGAGAGCAACTTCTCCCAACCATCCAAGAACAGTTTGGTGACGAACAATGCCTTTTCCAGCATGATGGGGCACCTTGCCACAAGGCAAAAGTGATAACGAAGTGGCTCGGGGAACAAAACATCGACATTTTGGGTCCATGGCCAGGAAACTCCCCAGACCTTAATCCCATTGAGAATTTGTGGTCAATCCTCAAGAGGCGGGTGGACAAACAAAAACCCACAAACTCCAAGCACTGATTATGCAAGAATGGGCTGCCATCAGTCAGGATGTGGCCCAGAAGTTGATTGACAGCATGCCAGGGCGAATTGCAGAGGTCTTGAAAAAGAAGGGTCAACACTGCAAATATTGACTCTTTGCATAAAATTCATGTAATTGTCAATAAAAGCCATTGACACTTATGAAATGCTTGTGATTATACTTCAGTAACAGTAACATCTGACAAAAAGATCTAAAAACACTGAAGCAGTAGACTTTGTGAAAATTAATATTTGTGTCATTCTCAAAACTTTTGGCCACGGCTGTACTTTTTGTGTGGTGCTGTTCATTTTCTCCTAATTAAAGGATTATTTATCTTAATTTATGGAATTATTCTGGAATGGCTTTCTTTCATGCCATTAATGTAAAACAACTGAGTTTCAAATTTTTCAGTTATACGATTTGAGGTCCATCAGTCGATGGTCACTTTAACGTCTCCTTATACTATACATAAATCTACACAAACTCAGGATCCGAACATTTTTCCCAACTAGCTAGATTTTCATGAACATCACATTCTAAAATATATATGTGTGTGTGTGTGTGTGTGTGTGTGTGTGTGTGTGTGTATGTATAAATGCTCTTGTGAATGATTTATGAATAAATTTGTTAGTGTCCAGCTTGAAAAAAGGGCAGAATATTTCTGCCATGAACTCCAGACTGAAGACTTTCTTTAGCACACAGTCTCACATATTGTTCTTCTTTCAGATGATTAAATTAATGCCGCGTAAATGCCTGATAAAGGCTGCTCCTGGCTTGTTATGTGGTGTTTATTGTCATATAGAACAATATCTGCAGCCAACGCTCTTCATCAGTGCCAACCGCATTGCTGGCGAGCTCGTTTCTTTTTTCATAATTCATAAATTAAATTTGTATGCTGCTGTTGTTTGTTTCACTAAGACTGGAGAAGATCAGCGATAATAAAATATGATTGCTTTATTCCCCTTTATTGACCACAAGCGTGTAATAAATACAATAACGGCTGCTTGGATGTAAAATAGGAATGTAGACGTATAGTGAGAGTGGAATATCTACACTCAAGGGTTCTTTGGTTGTCTATATGGGGAATCCCTTAAAGTTATATGTATAACTTTTAATGAGCCTTTAAAGAACCTAGAATGTACCAGGCACCAAGCGGCTCAATGGTACTTCCTGACAGGTTCTAGGAATTGATGTTTGTACCACACACTTACTGAGTTAATCATATCATACCCTCTTAAAACAGGGTTCTTTTAGGGTTTTTTGGACAATTAAGGGTTCTGCAGGAGCTGTGACCAGGAGTGCTTGGTGTAATTGGGTGTTATTGTTGATAATACAGGATCATGCTGAGGTTGCTGGTCATGCTGCGGATTCTATGAACATCGTAGCCTCCCACTGTGTTCTGTTAACTTTGATATCACTATGTGAATTTCAGAAACATTGAGACATGAGAAAGTTTACCTTAAATGTGGGGAACAAAGTCACATTTCAAACCCAGTCCAGTCACCTGTGAAGATGGAGCTCGAAATACAGTAGGAGCAGTGTGATAACGAGTATACGGTACCATGGAACGGGTTTTAGACAGAAAGACCAAGGCTGGAACATTGTTTGCATAAGTTCTCACATAACTTAAGAGCTTTAAATCTCTTTACTGGCTACTCACAGATTTTAGAATTGATTCGTTGTAATAGCAGCAGGTAGAGATGCTGTGTCACAGCTCCAAGGTTCCTGGTTCGATCCTGAGCTTATGGATTCTTGCATAGGCTAGGCTAAATTACCCCTAGGTGTGAATATGTGCCTATCCTGGGTGTATTCCTGCCTCACACCCAATGTTTCTGGGATATTCTGACCAGGATAAAAAGCGTACAGAAGATGAATGAGTGAATGAATCATTTTTATTACTTTTTTAGATGTACCTTAAAAACACAAAATTTCTAATAAAAAAAGAAATGGATATGTTCTGAAATGAAACTCTTTGTGTATAGATTTACTGTCTTCTAGTGACATAAGTGAAGAAACGGTGAAGCGCACATCTTATCCACATATAAGAGGATTTATGGACACACTATAGGAACTCAATTTAGTCGCTTTAGTCCCTGATGTAGTTGTTGGGTCACATGTGAAGGAATCCGAGAGAGATAGAGAGAGAGAGTAAGTAAGTAATCACTCATTTCTCCTCTCTCTCCCTGTTTTACCTCCTGGAATGGGGCTTAATTACAGGTTTACATCAATCCACAAGGTCTTTGGGAGAGGAGCAGCTGCTGTGCTCAATGGTCCATTTGAAGGTGGCTAGGCCTGCTGCATCTATCTGTGTGTGTGTGTGTGTGTAGTGTAGCGTAGCGTAGCGTAGGGCAGATGTTCATTAGCCAGCCTGGCTTTCATCTCAGTGTGTGTAACAATGGCCTGGCACAGGCTCCGTTCCTTTCATGATGGCGTCTCGTCCGTCTCGTTGCGTTCTCTCTCTCTCTCTCTCGCTCTCTCTCTCTCGCTGGCGGAGTTCAGAACTCATCGAGGTGACCTGGAGGAGAGAGTGACATTAATAAAGTGCTGAATGTCTTTACTCAGAGACCACGGAGGGGACAGTAGGAAGATAACACAGACCAGTGGATTAAGTTAGAGACTATGAGGTTGTGTGAGAATTCAATTCCATCAGATTATTCCATCAGTGCTCGTGTGAAGTCCTGGAGAAAGAAATACATACAAGAAATGCATTTACGGTATCAGGGGTGAAACATAACGCCACTATGTACATCTTTATTCAAAGTGGGCATGGTCTAAACAAACTGGATTTTTTTTAATGATTTATTATTTTTTTTTAATGAAATATAAATCCTACAACTACGGCCATGGAAACTCACTGAAAACCAGCTTCCGCCTTGAACTCTGCCTCATGCCTCACCGATGACAAATCATGTCACATGACTCAGTTACACACTCTAATTCACATGACTTTTAATCATGTACACCTGTCTGTAATCACACTCGCCCTTTAAATAACCTGCCCTTTCAATCAGACCTCGCGAAGTCTTGCTCCTCTCACACACCACTGGCGAGGATGCAGAGTCTTTGTTCTGTGATTGCTCTCAATCTTCAAATTGTTCGCTGGTTGCTATGTTTTCAAAAAAGAAAAAAAAAAAACCTGCGTTTGCATCCAAAACGAGCCTCAATCCTGACTGCATGATGTGTGACTTCTGGCTCTGACAGTTCTTCATCCTCAGCTACATCACTCCCATTCATAATAAATCTCAACTAAAGATGTTTATAATCCCAGTTTTTATTTCTGTTGGGACCAGCCCGTGATATTTTCCAACAAATTTTGTTGGTTCTATTTCCTACAATATAAACAAACTAGTAGCCTAAACGGTGAGACCCTGACCAGGCAGGTACTAAGGATGAATGGATGAACGCTGTAAATGCGTCATGCAGCACTGCACATTTTTTGTTTTGTATAATGTTCATGTTGTCTTTGTCATACAAGCTTGTCTGACTGCTTGCTCACACGCACACGAAAGTAAAAATCTCACTCGCGTGACTTTTTTTTTTTTTTTTTTTTTTTTTTGTTCTGTCCTGCAGCCTGTATGCAAGTCAATACCACAAATAACATACACTGCCCTCCACTAATATTGCCCCCCCTTGGTAAATATGAGCAAAGAAGGCTGTGAAACATTGTCTTTATTTTCAAAAAAATCACAAAAATTCTCTGCTCTCATTGATATCAAACAATTGGTACACAACACAGGTTTATCAAAAAAAAAAAATTTGTTAAATATAGGTGTGCAACAATTATTGGCCCCCTTTTAGTCAATACTTTGTGCTGCCTCCCTTTGCCAAGATAACAGCTCTGAGTCTTCTCCTATAATGCCTGATGAGGTTGGAGAATACATGGCAAGGGATCTGAGACCATTCCTCCATACAGAATCTCTCCAGATCCTTCACATTTCGAGGTCCACGCTGGTGATCTCTCCTCTTCAGTTCACCCCACAGGTTTTCTATGGGTTTCAAGTCAGGGGACTGGGATGGTCATGACAGGACCTCGATTTTGTGGTCAGTAAACCATTTGAAGCTTTCTGGCAGAGGCAGTCAGGTTTTCATTTAATATCTGTTGATGTTTGATGGAGTCCATGATGCCATGTATCCTAACAAATTGTCCAGGTCCTCTGGCAGATAAATAGCCCCAAAACATTAAAGAACCACCACCATATTTAACCGTGGGCATGAGGTACTTTTCCATATGGCTACCTCTCTTGTGTGTGCCAAAACCACCTCTGGTGTTTATTGCCAAAAAGCTCTATTTTGGTTTCATCTGACCATAGAACCCGATCCCCTTTGAAGTTCCAGTAGTGTCTGGCAAACTGAAGACGCTCGAGATTGTTTTTGGATGAGAGTAGAGGGAGGTAGCACAAAGTACTGACTAAAAGGGTGTCAATAATTGTTGCACACAAAGATTTTTTTTTTTTTTAATGTATAAACAAAATGTGTTTGCGATCGTTTGATTATACATGAGCGCAGAGTATTGTTGTGAATTTTTTTTTTTTAGTAAAAGATCAAAAGGTTAAACAATAAAGACATTTTTTTTCACAGCCTTCTTTGCTCATATTTACTAAAGGGGGGGGGGGTCAATATTATTGGAGGGCAGTGTATTTACAGAATTCATACTGCATTTCTGTTGCAAACTGTGTGATTTATAAGCGATACCGGTAATTAGCATTAATGATGAGGGTGCATTTAATCACACAAATGCTTTAATTAGAGATTTAAGATATTTTACAATATACCTATTTTTATAAACATTATGATTTAATGTCTATATTTAAAGTCTGTTTTTGTCAACTGTGAACATATACTGTAATTATCCATATTGCCCCTGTAGCACGTCTGCTATCATGAACTCATCAACGAAATAGCAAATAACTAATAAATAATAATAATACTACATCTTAACTGTTATATGCTGTAGATTTTCTTTTTTCACATAATGCCTCAACTGCCCCAGAAATAAGGATGAAAGGACAATGACAACTCCAAATGAGAGCTATTTGCAGTTGCCTTGAGGAGTGTAGGGTGTAAATGGCGGGGGGGGGGGGGAGCTTCAAATAGAAAGATTGATCATCTCAACTCTATACTGCAGAACAAAAAAACTGTCGATGGAGGAAAAAGAGCTTCAAGTAGAGCAAGATGGATCTTTACAGAATCTTCTCATCTCTGTATAGGAGGACAAAGGCATGATTTTCAGCCTATTTAATTTAATAATGAAAAGCAAATCTTTTTAAAATGGCCTTGTATCTTCATATTTGCAGCAGGATGTATATTTAAGGAACAAAACCCTGTGTGTGTGTGTGTGTGTGTGTGTGTGTGTGTGTGATGAAGTGGAGTAAAGTTACAGATTTCCCTCTGACGGTTACAAAAGCACTGACACTGGAGACTCCTTCCATTAATATGAAATATTAAATGAACGGACATTTACAGAAAAATTTTATACGTTTTTTTTTTTTTAACCCGTTTATGTAGAGCATCCGCCGTACGAGTCCCTGTGAACGAGCCGTTACTATAGAAACGGTAAGGTATCCGAACGAGCTTGATTTGTAACTGTTAAAGAAAATTAATCAACACCTTCCGACCAATCGGAGTCGGTTTCGACGGAGCTGTGGCTGTGTTATGTGATCTAGTATTGAAAACTGTGCTCCATGTTGCTCACATCCTTGTATTTAGGACGTCGGCTGTCATACAGACTCTAAACTTAGCCGAGTTTTCCGGGTGGCTGTGATGCTGGAAAGCCGAAGCTCAGTGTCACTTTCGGCTGACCCGCTGCTCCGAAACTCAGCGAGTGTAGCCAAAGATGTCAGAACGAGTGCCTCAGAGCTCTGTCACATCTCCCCGGGAGCCCCGATTCCTCCCCCCCAAAAAAAACGCTTGTTTATTTTCAGCGGCCTTGATGACCACGACTTTGTCATGCCGAGGGTTTTTTTTTTTCTTTTCTGATCCTGACCTCGGATGTGGATATACTCGGCACAAGATCTTCTTCTCCACAGACCATCCTGGTTCAAATGGTGCAGAACATTTCATTTATTTATTTATTTATTTATTGCTTGACGATAATAAATGAGTTTTCGTCGTTCACCCGGAGCCGTATTGAGCTGTTTACCCACGGCGAGATGATGCCATCATTAATTCGCCATCCATTTTTGGCAAATATTCTAATTGATTTTGCAATGCATCACTGACACGGGATGCTCCTCAGAGCTCTTCGACTTTGTCTCTTTGCCAAGAACATCTACTTTTTGGCTTACTTGCTCACTTTGCTCTCACAGGAGAACCGACACACACAACGCTGTCATAAACCGGTGTCTCTCTTTGACCTTTCGAGCTCCGCTGATGCCCTGAGCTTTGTTTTTTTTTTTTCCCTCTCGAACCTGTCACTGAAATCTAATTTCATATGAGGAATGGCCTGAAATTCAGAATTATTCGGAGAGCACTGCTGACGTAGGGACATCGAGGCATTGATTTGTTGTGATCTGATAGTTGGGGATCAGAGAGCTTCAGAGAGCTTAAGAGAGCTAGCGAAGCTCGTGCTGCATGAATATGAGATTTTGGATTTTCTTGAATAGGAAAGCAAGAGGAATGAAGACACACACACACACACACACACACACACACACACACACACACACACACACACACACACACACACACACACACAGTGTAGTGTCTTATCTCTCTTTTTTTTTTTTTTTTTTTTCTTTTATAATCTGGGACTATTTGCATCTATATTGGTATACCTGCTGACCCATAAATGAGTCACATGTTTATATATATATTTCTTTCTTTTATGCTTTTTTTTTTATATGAATTTTCTAAGCATGTTAAAGTGTTTTTAACTTATTTAAATGAAATTCATTTGCATATTTGCACACTGTTCATACATACAGCGTGCATTGCTTACTTTAGTTTTTGGGTCTTTCATCTTGTTTTCCTGATGTGTATTAATGCTCATCGGTTTATTATAATTCAGTAATAACTGTAGATGCCTTTATAAACAAATATATTTTCTTCTGACCTTTAAATAGTTTATAGTGAACTCAAAAGTAGTGCTATATACTGTACATGTAGTAGTAGCACATTTTTGTTTATATGCATATATATGTTTTTGTTAATTATGTTACTTTAATTTTACCTTTGTCTTTTATTGCTACTAAAAATGCACTAAAATGATTTATATTCATTTGTAGGCAACAAAGTATTAAGTTCAATGTCTGGAAAAATGTGTGAATTGGTGGATAAATTTATTAATTTAACATTTATATCCAGTATTTTTTGTAAAGCTTCTTACAAAAAATTGTAAAATATCTAAAATTGAAAATTGAATTGGTAAAGATGTATTAATTCTTGTAACATTATAGAATTAATATTCACCTGAAAATAAATGCTTCATGATATTATAACTTTAACATCGTTACCATCATACACTTATAGTTACTACTTAATGACCTAATAAACACTCTGTAATTAATTATACTACTGTAAAATATAAAGTAGCTGTTTTATCTTAAACAGTTTTGCGAGCTAATTCTAGGATTTTTGGCTTATTGTCACAACACTGGGTTCCAAATACTCAAAGTATTTAGTAGTCTTGTAAAGTAAAATATGGTCAGATTTGCAAACAAAATGGCCGCCACATGCCAATCAATCCTTACAGGGTGGAGCTTAATTTACAGTAGCTTGCACAAAACATGTTTAGGAGAATATTTGGAGGCCATTTGCAAAGTTTGGGCTGTGGTCATGAATGGAGGCATTGTCATGAACAGCAAATAGATGTTTCTCTGGAAGTGTAAGTCTGAGCTGAAAACGCTGTTTGAGGTCAGCCAATCAGCTTTCAGTAGGCATTTCATAGGGTTACAATTGTTCTATAAATGGTCTCTTTAGTCTTTTATATAACTTGAAAAGAACTGCCCAGTCTGGCTGATTCTTGCAAAGAGTGCCTGGACCCCGTGGATCGCTGCTTGATGCTATATTAAGTAATTATTTTAATTTATTACCTTAATTGCGACCAGTCCGGTGGGTAGTTTGACCCACACGTTGCCCTAAAATGATGCATCTGTATTTAATTCTGTAATCCTAATAAAATATGAATAAAATATTATGCTGATGGATGGCATAGTTGCAGCCAGAAAAAAAAGAAGACACAAAAGTGCACGCAGGCCGCCATTGTGTCATATTTATGAGCACAAAACACATTAAAGCATCTTTAATATCTATAAATTTTGGCCATCATAAAAGATTCATATGACTTTTAAGCACTGATAAGGCCGCCGCTTGTGTTTCGGGAAGACACAATAAACCACAGCACTCAATTACAGACAGAACGAAGGGATAAAGAGATGGACGCAGTGCGAGTTTGAACAAAAATCTCATCCAAAATTCACAGGAATGTGAAACTGGGTGCTAGCATAACCCTTTAGCGTAACCTTAACCATTTATATCATTATATGGGAATGATCTTGTATGAATTCTTAATATTTTTTACTGTAATATGAGCTCATGTTGAATTTGTGCCGATTTATTATTCCTGCTCATTTCCTAGATAGTTAGCAAGGTAGTTATATCTGTCTAGTCTATAGTTATAACATATACTGTACATAACAAAGGCAACATTCCCCTACATGTAATAATATAATTCAAATTATTCAATAAATACGTATTTCACTGCAGCATGTAAGGTTTATTAAGAACTTTGAGATAAGGATGAATTGTGCTTCCTTTAAAAAAGGAAGTGTACTTAAAGTTTTTGAGGATTTGATTTCTTCCGACTGGATCCCAGTCCCCGAAGCTGGTAAAGTTTCCTACTTACCTAAAGAAACTAATACTCCACCTACTGTTCATATCTGTATTTGTATCAGTTTAGGACGCATTATCTGTTCAATCTGAATGATGAATTCATATTCGTTTATTCCCCTAGTGTATGTGATATTTATTTTCTTGATTTAGGCCACGTTGTGCATAGTCCTGAAATAAATAAATAAATAAATAAATGGCTGAAGATAATATCGGTGGATGGTCTAGTCATGATTCGAACAATCCGAGTGCAAACCGACGTGAAAGTTGACACTCTGTCTAAAATTAGTCAGTTTGATACCTCAGAGATATTTCAATTCAGGCACAGAGAGGGTTTCTTTTCTTATATTTATTTATTTATTTATTTATTTATTTTTATTTCAACTCAACCTTTCCATATTCAAAAGAACATTTCTGAAGCGTCGTGATGCAGCGCCGCGCCGTTTTGACAGCCGTCTGAAAAAAGCTATATCAGTAAACAAAGAGTCCAAGGGAATAGAGTTTGAAGAGATTGCATTTGATTGAAGCGTTCAATGGGACCTGGAATAACAACAGTGCATCTGTTTGGAGACAAACACACACACACACACACACACACACACACACACAAAACAAAATTATGCCACTCAAAAGCATCTTTGACTTTCCTCCAGTCTGCATGAAAACTTCCACTTCACTCGGCGTCTCTCGTTCAGTCCCCACGCCATCACAAACAATCTCCACTCGAGACGTGGATTAAAATGAAAACGTGACGTCTGAACACGTGTCGAGCGGAGACGCGGAGACGTGGCGTGATTGTGACAGTTATTACAGCTTTTGTCACTTTATACGAGGCAGACTGTGATTATTATGACAGATTATTGTTTCTTATACCTGAAGGGTCAAACATCTATAAATTAATATCAGGTACCGCGTGTGTGCGTGTGTGTGCGTGTGTGTGCGTGTGTGTGCGTGTGCGTGTGTGTGCGTGTGTGTGTCCTGCCAGTGTAGATGATGTATGAAACGTCAGCCATGTTATAGACCGCCGAATGAATCGAAATTAATTAAAGCCGAGTCCGGTAAAGATGTGAGAAACTGTGATTGGAGTTTGTGACTCTGAATGTCAGATTATTATTATTATTATTATTATATATTTTTTCAATGATTGAACTTTTTATCTATTTTGATTTTTTTTATAGTGTGTTTTTGTTATCTTTTACTTTCTGTCACTGCTATTATTTATCACATTTTTATTTTTTTTAATTGTTTTATTCTTATCTATTCTAGCTTTCATTACTGTATTTCTGTTAATCGCTAAATTTTATATTTATGAAATATATATGTGCTATTTAAATAATATATTCATAAATAATTAAGAATGTTTTTTCTTCATTATTGTATTTTAGTGTGTTTACTGTATGTAACTTTTTTTTTTTTTTTTTAAATCTTAATTTAACTTAGTATGTCATCTGTTATATTTTCAGTTTGCCAGACACTACTGGAACTTCAAAGGGGATCGGGTTCTATGGTCGGATGAAACCAAAATAGAGCTTTTTGGTAATAAACACCAGAGGTGGTTTTGGCACACACAAGAGAGGTAGCCATATGGAAAAGTACCTCATGCCCACGGTTAAATATGGTGGTGGTTCTTTAATGTTTTGGGGCTATTTATCTGCCAGAGGACCTGGACAATTTGTTAGGATACATGGCATCATGGACTCCATCAAACATCAACAGATATTAAATGAAAACCTGACTGCCTCTGCCAGAAAGCTTCGAATGGGCCGTGGTCGGATCTTCCAGCAGGACAATGATCCAAAACATACATCAAAATCAACACAAAAATGGTTTACTGACCACAAAATCAAGGTCCTGTCATGACCATCCCAGTCCTCTGACCTGAAACCCATAGAAAACCTGTGGGGTGAACTGAAGAGGAGAGTCCACCAGCGTGGACCTCGAAATGTGAAGGATCTGGAGAGATTCTGTATGGAGGAATGGTCTCAGATCCCTTGCCATGTATTCTCCAACCTCATCAGGCATTATAGGAGAAGACTCAGAGCTGTTATCTTGGCAAAGGGAGGTAGCACAAAGTATTGACTAAAAGGGTGCCAATAATTGTTGCACATCTATATTTAACAAAGATATTTTTTGATAAATCTGTGTTATGTTTGCAATTGTTTGATATCCATGAGAGCAGAGAATTTTTGTGATTTTTTTAAAAATTTTTTTTGTTTAACAAAAGATCAAAAGACAAATTTTCATAGCCTTCTTTGCTCATATTTACTGAGGTGGCCAATATTAATGGAGGGCAGTGTATGTCTAGTGGATACCATTAAGGAACAGTAATGGTAATGGTTTTAATGGTTAGCTGATCGTTTGTAATGGTATTTGTAGTGGAAACCATTAGAGTTTCTGTGATGGTTTCTATTGTTCATTTCAGCAGGGTATCATTATTATTAGACACTAGTGATCAGCACAACCGGGCTCAGTGGAGGATGAACGAAACCTAATATTTTCTTTTTATTTTCTTTCTTAAAAAAAGACGAGTGTGGTAACCACAGTGTCCTGGGTGAGTCCATGACACACATCCAGATTACAGAAGAACCGGGTCATAATGCCAGTGTTGAGGTCGCTCAGGTGGAACACCGGTGTAGTTTCTGAAGCAACATTCCATTATTTAGCGAGCCAAGTACAGAATTTCTTCTACTTTTCTGTGATTTTGCCAGAACCATGTTTACGAGTTAAAGAAAACATGTCGAGAGAAAATAACGATGCTAGCCAGACCCGGGTGTTGTGTGTGTGTGTGTGTGTGTGATGTGAGGACAGAACTGACTGACTTTCTATCGAGGGCACAGACACGATGTGCTACATGACTTTTGATAAATCCAAACCAATGACTCAAATTATTCCCCGGACCGTTGGTATGTCCCGCGTTATACCGCACTTTCTAAATTCCACCTCTCTCACATCTTTAATTCCTACCTCCATTCAGTTCCTCTGTCCTGCTGAACTTGAAAAACTTTGTTTTCATGCTAACACTTTTACAATAACAGTACACGCACTAATACCTGAATTAATACTTACTTAAATATGAACTAATGATGAGTTAAGGCATGTACTAATCACGAACTAATGAAGAGCTAACCTTGGCTACGACGTGAGTCTAATAAACTCATGCGTGCGGCTGCGTACACAAACATGGCACTGGATTACTTTCATAATTTACAGTACATTGATCCTCCTTATCAAACATATAGAAAGACACACTAATATAATAATAAACACCAATAATTTCATCTCGGCACCATCCAATGATGTTTGTGTACGCATCTGCATATGGCAAATTATATAAGCAATTTGAAATTATGCACGTTTAATTCACATTCTTTCTTATAGAGCATGTTTGATCTGGTTTATCTGTACGTGCCAATTAATACATTAACTAACAAACACGTACCAACATGTACTTAATTAGACTCAGGTCGTAGTTAAGGTTAGCCCTTCATTAGTTCCTGATTAGCACCAACTCATCATTAGTTCATACTTTAAGTAAGTATTAATGCATGATTATTCATGTACTGTTATTGTAAAGTATCTTCTCCACCTCTCAGAAAATGTGTATACAGACATTACAAAGATAAATAAAGCTTGCAAGGAAGTAGCAGCGATTGCTGGTGTCTCCAGAGAACGTTCGTAGCTAGTGCAGTTAGCTGACACTGCTAATCTGCTAATAGCTCATATGAAGCTGGGAACGTAACATGTAAATCAAGCAACCCGTTTTTACAGTGATTAGTGTGTTATTTAATTAGTGTTTGACTAGTTAGAAGAAAATATATAGATATACAGTATGGGCGTACCGTATGGTGGTGCCTCTGGTGAGCGTATGTAGCTAGTGCAGTTAGCTCACTCTGCTAATCTGTTAGCAAAGCTAATACGAAGACTGGTATATAACATGCATCAAACAAACAATTTTTTGCTTTATAAAAAAATTGTGTACATTTTAAAGACAAGTAAATCGTATACTGTGTGCTGTAGGCTACATTTTGGCTAATACTCTTTCTCATCTGAGCTGTACGGATTGTACACGCAAACTAATGACAACAGACGCATTGGTACACGCCCACGAGAGACAAACTGCAAGCATCATGAGCCATTTGTTGCTCCCTAGTGCGAACGCAGGGTAAGATACGGCCTGAGAGACTCAGAAGTTCAACGTCCCTGAGAGACTCCTGAAGCTCCTGAAGCATTAGATGCTGATGTTTAAGCATGCGTGAGGTCACTTCCTGTTTGGGCTCGACGCCAGCACAGAGTTATTACACGGCTGAGTCGTGCTCTCACGAACAGAAGGCGTTCAGAAGTTAGTTAGTGAGTCGGTTAATTAGTTAGTTACTTAGAGTTGTTTACACACAGCGAGAACAGCGAGATGGTTCGGTCTCACGTGGTCGCCTCAGTCAACAGCAGCCGATCGTTCTGGAATGTAAATGAAGGTGTGTGTGTGTGTGTGTGTGTGTGTGTGTGTGTGTGTGTGTGTGTGTGTGTGTGAGAGAATTATCCACCGCTCACACACGAGTGCCTCGCACAATTAAAACTCATCTCTGACAACAGTGATAGTTGTGTAGAGTAAAATAAACAACTAAATAGGACATGTAAATATTAAATATTTGGTCTTTGAGGAGAACAACAGTGGAATGTACCATGTGTATGAGGATACGGGGGGGGAATCCATGCATACACAAGCACCTCCCACAGAAGAACCTACACTTCCTGGAAAATAAAAATAGATGTATTATGTTATGGTAAATACACTGGAGCAATAATTATTACTTTGTATTAGTTATTTGATTAGAAAACACATCAGTATAGCTAAGAGAATTTTATGCCTTTAAGTTTTAAAAGCAAACTGACATTAACATTTTATTTCATTACTTCTTTTATCATTAACTCATCAGCATATTAATTATCTTTATAATTAAAAAAATTAATGATACATTAGGAAAGAAAGAAGGAAGGAAAGAAAGAAAGAGAGTACTAGAATGGCATAAGGTAGAAATGTTAATAAATTTTATACACAAACAAATAATATAATAATAATTATATGTAACAATATTCTGTTACATCATTAGAATGATACATGGTGTAAATATAAATCAATCAATCAACAGTACTGTGTTGTAGTATAGAATGTACAGTACATTAGAATGGCATATGGTGGTAATACAAACAACAAATAAATAAATAATTCAGTATTGCAGTAATGGGATATATTTGTAGGCAAATCCACATGCTGTTTAGAGAAAGTCTCTATCGTACACACTTTTCCTCCCCTGTGTTCCCTCTTCATATTTCCTGTTCATTCACTCGGATGCAGATTTTCCTCAGTGTCTGGATTCAGGAATAAATCACGCCTCATGTGAATCAGTGCCACGATGCCAGCGAGTTACTGTTCAGTGCCAAGGCAATCAGTGTGACTGCGGCTCCTCTGGGCCTCGCCTGCGTTTCCCTGTCCGACATTTGCATCTGGGATTTGGCTGAAAGTGATCCGAGTCGCATTTCAGCAATGTTTCCACACCGAGTTCAGCGGCGACGCTAGCGCAAATGCTACGTCAGAGCTGAGTTAATTTAAAAATCAGCCTGCAGACTCTTTCTGTAAAATATTTAAACAGTTACATTTCTGTGTAAAAAGTGTAAAAAATAAATAATAAAATAAAATAATTGCCCAGGCTTAATATGTAACATCATTAGTGCTCTCATTTACAATTCAGCTCATAGAAGATTAAAATAATAATAATAATAATAATAATAATAATAATTCTGTCTACTACTTTAATAATTTACCATTTCTTATACGACTATACTTTACACTGTAGACTGTAATACACTGAATTAACATTGGGATTAAAAGCTCATTATGTTTTCATTTTGTTTTATTTGACTGATACTGATATTTACAATCATTAATTCTAAACTTTATATCTTTTTAGAGTACATATTATTTAAGACCTTTATTTTAAAATATACTTAAAATCAGTTTTATCAGTTTGTGGACATTAGATGTTTTTACTGTCATCAATAAACCTCTATAAACACCATCTAACGAGCTGTACACTGGAATGTGATTTATCATGGCGGCCATCTTGGGCAACTAGAATCATTTTTTTTTCCTTGGTAAAATTGGGTGTAGCTCCACCCCTTAGGCTCCACCCTTCAGACCACACCTCCTATGTTTACAGTTATTTTAATGCATAACAATGTATTTAAACCTTAGCTTAACAATGTTATTTCATTCAAATATACCGTATGCATATTTCTTCCCACAGAAAAAAAGCTAAATGTCTCTTTATATTTTGTGTATTTTATAATTTAGAGATTAAAAATAGAATTATACAATGTTTATATGTATAAAATTTAAATGTAGTTAAATCCCGGGGGGAAAAAAATCGATAGTTCACTTTCATTATCATTACACCAGTGAAACCAAACACATTACATCTCCTGTTGCTATATATTAAAAGTCTTTTTATCACAGTGCTGTCGGATTCTGGATTCTGATTGGTCAGGAGGTGTTGATTAGTTTTCTATAACAGCAGCTCTGACAGTAGCGCAGCTGCACATCACAGGTTTATATTAATGTGCTCGTTCTGATATGTTACCGTTTCTATAGCAACAGCTCATCATTATTATTATTATTATTATTATTAATAATAATAATAATTTTAAGGGAGGGAGAATAAAGAGAGGGCTGGTGAGGGAACGACTGTTTATAGCTGCTATAATGTAAGTGGGAACAGGAACTAACTTCTTTCACAAACGTTAAATATAACTATAAATGAAGAAAGATGTGTCAACGTGTCGTTCATTAATAAATAAAAGGTTGTAATCGTTGGTGAATTGCTCACACACAGTAACAGCACTCAGTCTCATTTCGTCCGTACATCTGTCCATGAGACTCTTTTTCATCACATGTGGGAGAAAAAAAAGCATTTTTTTATGCACCACAAGGGACCACACACAAAACAAAACAAAAAAAACTCATCTGGTCAAATCCTACAGCTTCCTGGAATTACAGGAAAAGAAAGAAAAGAAAAAAAAAAACAACCCACAACTGAAACTATCATAACTTTAATTATTGCCTGGAGAGAAGATTACACCCTCGCTTGTGTTCCACTTTTTCAGACACATTTTTCTTAAAGATCTGCTTGAACTTCCCCACATTAGCTCACTTACGCTTCTTGCTGTCGTTCCTAACTCTCTCCGAAGCTCCTCCTCTCCTACATACCCAGGCTATAAAAGAGTTCACCGACCTCTGGGCCTCAAAATAAATAAATAAATAAATAAATAGTGCAGCTCATATTTCCGCTTGCAAGCATTCGGTTCATTGAGATCAGGAAACAGACTGTGTAAGAGCATTATCTTAGTAGGTTTATACGTTTGACCTTCTGTCATTTCGCAGCTCGTTTACACACACACACACACACACACACACACACACACACACACACACACACACACACACACACACACACACACACACACACACACACACACACAGAGTCCCACAAAGTGCCCATGTTTTTCCCATTACTAGCTTTCCTATTTTAAATGTTATAAAAGCCAGTTTGGAAAGAGAGAGAGGGAGAGAGAGAGGGAGAGAGAGAGGGTAAAAGCCATGGATAAGGTTACACTGAGATCAATCAGGGACCATTTTCTGTCCTCAATCCCTCATTTCAGCATGAAGTTGTTGAAACATAGAGAAAAACCACATATTGGGTAACACAGGTCCATTTAGGAGGCAATTTAAGGCACTCCGCAAACCACCGCTGCTAGTGAAGAAGTCTAGCCTCTTAATTATCCATATCAATGTCTCTCTCTCTCTCTCTCTCTCTCTCTCTCTCTCTCTCCCTCTCTCTCTCTCTCTTCCTCTCTCTCCCTCTCTCTCTCTCTCTGGCTCGTGTCCCGGACTTTTAAATCTCTCCTTCAAACTGTGTAACGTTTCCAATGAGTGAAGTTTATGATGTCTGATGTCTCCTGTCATTTCCATTTCCTTCTTTTATTTTATTTTTTAAACTATGGTAGTTAAAAGTTACAATCATCTGCATTCATGTGCTCCTGAAGTGTAGGAGCAACGCTGGTGTGTCTGATGTCCAGGGAAATCTTTGCCTCCAATCACTAGATGTTGGAGACCTTATTTTTTTTTCCGTCGGCGCGTTCATTAGACACCGGCATTAGTGTCGATGGTGTCTCTAGAACGTGTGGTTTAATGTTTATAGGATTTCTATGATATTATCACTTTATCCAGCAGATGAACTGATTAAATTTTGGAATTCAAGGTCACAGCAAGGTCAAACGTCTGAAATAGTTTTTCTTTAATAGCCTCCCTCCTGTGTGAAATATATTTTAAGGGTGTTTCTGGTGTGCAAATGAATAACAAGAAGGCCTAGATTTGGCAGAGGTGATGTCAGCATTAATTTCTACCTGTTACGACTATTTTACTTTCATTTTAGCAAAAAAATTCAAGTCCACTGTACCAAATTTTAGTCAAAAATATCCCATACTAGTTCGACTTCATTTTAAAAAACTACGCACATGTTTAGTTGAAACAGAAAAAGCTTTTTAAGGAAGAACATTCATCGACGTCTTGAACACTTCAATCTCTTAATTATTTCACGAGTTCTTCAAGAGGAGGACCGTACTCCAAGTCATTCAAGTCTCAAGTCTTTCTTAAATATCTACTTTAAGAAAACATACTGTAAATATACTGTATTTTTTACCAAAAACAAAGTGTGGAAATATTTTTATTGAGGTTATTTTCTAACCTTGCCTTGATGTCTACCTGTAAAGATCACATCAAGAAAAGAAAAAAAAAAAAAAAAAAACAGTGTCACAAGAACCTTTTGAGCTAAATGCGCTTTTCTCCTGGTTGGATCAGGTTTTTGGAGAGTAACACGCTATTGTGAAGCGGAATTATTTCAGTTTGTGATCAGATAGCCGAGAGCCAAAATGTCCGCCGGGCTCCTGTCGCATCACATCGTCATCAAAACAAAGTAGAAAAAAAAAATACATTAATAGCAAGAAATATAGCCAACAGCACTCAGCCACGCCCCCTCTGCCACAGTGGCATCCTGGAAAAACCGAAGCCCTTGCCAAAGTACGACTGCCTCCAGAGTCCTCCTTTCTCACACGCGCGCACACACACACACAGGGTTTTAAAGTGGTGCCGAAACCCGGATGGAGGACCTAGATGTCGCCGTGAAAAAACATCCCCTCTGGGCGAGATAGTTAAATCTCTTGAGCCTTCACCAGACACACCACCAAGCAATCCTCGGCCGGTACCACGATCACGATTATCCTCTACGATTCGAAGTCATCGCGGAGAGGCCAGGTGTACTTTGGTGGAGCTTCAGTTTTTTGTCGTACATTTTCTCTCTCTTTTTGTCAGCAACTTCAATGGCTCCATGTTGTATGATTTAGGCTGTACGATTTTGTTGTCACCATGCCGTGTGATTCTTGTGGTTGTTCTGGGTAGCGAGGTTTCGTCATGCTTTCAGGTTGATCTGTTTCCCGTAGACACGAGACCAAGGCGTTTTTTTGTGACGTTCCTTCTTAAGTGCATGTTTTATAAAATGACATAAAACATTGTTTAGTTTTAAACTCATGCTCATGCAGATATTTACACTGAAATATTTTTTTTTAATTCGAATACAAAGTGTGTTATTAAAAGCGGGGGTTCAGCTGTTCCACTTGCTCCGTTGCTTGTGGCAGTGTTGATGCTAATTGAAACTTTTTGATGATGGAGTGATGAAATCGGAGTGAAATGTACACCTACAGCGTGTCTAAACTTTCCACGACACTTGGTTTTGTCATTCTTGTTGTTGTTGTTGTTGTCATTGTTGTTTCTGCCATCACCGTAACTGTTGCCTGGCTAACCGCCCACATTTCACTAATCTATTGCCCCCACCCTTTAGATTCTCTCCCTTCTGGCCTATTATTTCCACACGTCAGTTTCCTCTAAGCACATGCACTATTACACTTCTGCTCTTTCTCCGAGCGGTGCTCTGGAAAAGCAGCTGCCTCACAGGGAGCAACGCTTCCAATCTGCTTAACTCCTACCACCGAATTTCATTTTAATTAAACCGTTAATGAGCCATGGGATTAATGCCAGTAGCTTTTTAAAGCAAACATCTATAAATCATTAAGCCTCCATTTGAAAAAGAGGGAGTGTGAGGAAGTGTGTGTGTCTATAGGCCAAGATGGCCAGGAAACCTGGGAGTCTGGGATTCACTTCCTCTTTTTCAACTCAGACCCATGTGGACTAAAAGAGTTCTGTACAAAGAAATACGAAGATATTCTGACCATGGCATTTGGTTTCTGTGACTCGAAAGAAACCGAAAAAATTAATAACGCTGTAGCTTTAGAATAATCATGTGGTGGTAAAGAAAGAAAGAAAGAAAGGGAGAAAGAATTAGTTCTATAGCATTAAAATGGCATATTCTGGTAATTAAAAAATAAATGGACAGATAAATAAATAAACATGTAAGTAATGAAATTTGTAAGAAAAACTATGTAAGTAATGAATTAATAGTAGATAATAGTAGAATAGACAACGATGGTGATAAACATAAAAAATAAATCAAAGGTAATAAATAAATAAATAAATAAGCAAGTAAACAAATAAATGAGTAAATAATATTGTAGCATTCGAATGTCATGTGGTAGCAATTAAAGAAAGAAAGACAGAAAGAAGGAAAGAATTAGTTCTATAGCATTAAAATGGTATATTCTGGTCATTAAAAACAGACAGATAAATAAATAAACAAACCGTAATTATTTAATTACTTAATTAAATAAATAATTGATTGATTAATTAAAAATGTACTTAGTTAATATTATTAAATTAATAGAGTAGTGGAAAATGGTGATGAACAAAAAAATACAAATAAAATGTAAAAAGTCAGTGGTAATAAATGAATAAATAGTACTGTAGCATTAGAATGTCATGTGTTGGCAGAAAGAAAGAAAGAAAGACAGACAGACAGACAGACAGACAGACAGACAGAAATTAATTAATAATACAAGAAAAAAAACCATCCATATTAGTTCGACTTCATTTAAAAAAAAATAAAAAACCTCTGCACATGTTTAGTTGAAACAGAAACAGCTTTTTAAGGCAAAACATTCATCGGCGTCTTAAACACTTCAGTCTCTTAATTATTTCACGAGTCCTTCAAGAGGAGGACCGTACTCCAGTCTTTAACTAGCAAAGCTGTTTCTGTGGCTTTTACCCACATGCACTGTTGTTCAAAATGAAGTTGAAGTACACTGCACATTGTGAATTTTTTTTTTTTTAAATTTAAAAATTTGAAAAAATCAAGCGTGTAAACCTATAAAAACCTGTCAGAGGTCTCTCTGGATAAATTCTTTAAAACAGCCACAACAAACCAAAATATCAATGTTTTTTTATGCTAATAATTTGCTCTGAAATATCTATTAATATATCTGAAAAATCTCTGCACATGTTTGATAGCTGTGATGATTTATTTGGTGATGTTTAGGTAAGAGAAACTACAGGTCCCAGTGCATTAAGAAAGTTTTCCAATAAAAATGCATTTTTTAAAATAAATAAATAAATAAATAAATAAATAAACAAACACACACCTCATTTAATCTCTACTGAAAAAACAATTCTATCATGTACATGTTTGGGGGCACTTACTGACATGCGGAGCGCTGGACGGGGCTTCAGTAGTGCGCACTGTTAAGTGCATTTTGATTTTTTACAATGTTTGATTTTTAAACATTCAGCATTTCCTCTATGGTTATATTTA
The DNA here is from genome assembly GCA_023630585.1 of Cranoglanis bouderius. Taxonomy (NCBI): domain Eukaryota; kingdom Metazoa; phylum Chordata; class Actinopteri; order Siluriformes; family Cranoglanididae; genus Cranoglanis; species Cranoglanis bouderius. Next base: position 1,479,994 of record CM042555.1, read on the forward strand.
GTTATATTTTCTGTAGAAATGTAGACAATGTCATTTCAATAAACTCCAGTGAAAGTGATATTGATTTAGAGTTGGCTGTGTTTAACATTCTGCTCTCAGTCTCTCGCCCGCGACCCAGCATGCTTTGCTCTTTGACATTGCGTACGCACGGTGAAAGTCGAGTGCCGAACCGGCACAGCGTGATCTATGAAATAAACCCCGCCTCCGTCTCCATGACTCTTGTATCACAAACATTTTTATAGTATCACTGTGTGATGAAAAACACACACATCTCCACTTATACAGTAATGAAATAGAAGATAAATCACATCGTTTATTTAACTACAACACCCATTGGCTTGCAGAAGTGTCAATCAAAACCACGTATCTCCCCACACCCGTCTTTTTAATCAATTTGAAGGTTACTATAGCAACCACTATACATGAATCTCTAATATTTTAGTTGTGGCATGTGCTTTTTTTATTACTATTTTTTGCTTTATTATTTCACTGTTTTAAGGAAAATAGTAATAGTAATATTATAAACATAACACATTATGTTCATTCACAAATAAAAATTCCTTCAATTCAAACTTAAATTTTTTTGTTTAGTTTTATGATTGTATCTGCCAACAACAACAGAAATCCATTTATATAACTTTTTTTTTTAAACCTTTAAACAACATTTATTATATTTCTGATATCTCTAAAATTATTCAGTAAAAATAATAAAGCTTGGGAAAAACTGCATATTATAGAATATGTTATGGTCAAAACTTTCAGATTCATTTCTACTATAGTGGTTGCTATAGTTACCTAATCAAAACTGAAATGGTCACTATAGCAACCATTATAGTTTTAGCCCTCACTGCTTCAGACAGATTTTTTTTTTTTCTTCCTTTATTATTTCACACTTTTTAGACAGAATTTCAAAGGCAAAATTATCCAAAAAAAAAGTTATAAATGTTATAAACAATACAATTTCTAACTGACAGCAGCAATGTAAATAAAAATATGGAAATATGAAAAATAAAAAATAATATCACAGTAATACTCTGAAAATAAAACACTAAAGCATGATTAAAAGACTATAAAGACAACAGGTATATACTTCTTCGTCTTTTCTTCTTCTTCTTCTTCTTCTTCTTCTTCTCCTTATTATTATTATTATTATTATTATTATTATTATTATTATTGTTGTTGTTGTTGTTGTTGTTGTCATGGTTTCCCCTTCCCCAGTGCGAGCTCAGTCTTTGCTTATGTTTGCCCATGTGTTTTGGTTTTGATCCTGTCTCCACCTCATCCTGTTATTGGTATAAGGTGTTACCTTATTGTATTCACCTGTTCTGTGTTTCACCTTGATTAGTTTGGTTATTTCTGCCCCAGTGTGTCTGTTCTTCTTTAGCATGCACTTGTCTACTTTCTCATGTTCGCTGGTATTTTTCTCTTGCTGTACTTGTTCCTGGTTTCTATCTTCATTTGTTTTCTCAGTTATCTGATTTATTGATCATCCTAATGTTTTGCTGTGCATCTGTGTTTCTTGGATGTGCATCAATAAAACAAACAGGTGAGTTTTCACCCTTGTGCCTTGCCTTCACTAACTGCACATAAAGATGTTTAAAGCCCCTAGTTTATTTAATATATTTACAACTTGTTTTTGGCACAAAGTAACACAATCCCGAGTGTTTATAACTTTTTATTATTATTATTAATAATAATAATAATAATAATAATAATAATAATAATAATAATAATAAAACATTCCTGGTGAGGTCATAAAAGGAGACTGCAGACTGAGTGTACACATTATATAATTAAGTAACAACAATTAGCTTACTCATTGCCTAAAAAATAGATGTCAAATTTATTCCACAAATAATTATTTAACTGAATTTCACACACAACAATTTTTTTTTACATCCTTAAGCCATAATATACTGCTACTATTTAGATAACAAAGTTTATAGTCAGAATATTCAAGCTAACATTACACAGATAAACATTTTTTTTTCACTTCTTCTTCTTCTTCTTTTCCTTTCGGCTGTTCCCTTCAGGGGTCGCTACAGCGAATCATCTGTCTCCATCTAGCCCTATCCCCTGCATCCTCTTCTCTCAGACCGACTACCTTCATGTCCTCCTTCACTACATCCATAAACCTCCTCTTTGGTCTTCCTCTCGGCCTCCTGCCTGGCAGCTCTAACCTCGGCATCCTTTTACCGATATATTCACTCTCCCTCCTCTGAACATGTCCAAACCATCTCAACCTGGCCTCTCTAACTTTGTCTCCAAAACATCTCACATGTGCTGTCCCCCTGATGTACTCATTCCTGATCCTATCCATCCTCGTCACTCCCAAAGAGAACCTCAACATCTTCAGCTCTGCTACCTCTAACTCTTCCTCCTGTCTTTTCCTCAGTGCAACTGTCTCCAAACCATACAACATCGCTGGTCTCACTACTGTCCTGTACACCTTTCCTTTCATTCTTGCTGGTACTCTTTTATCACACGACAGACCTGACACTTTTCTCCACCCATTCCAACCTGCCTGCACACACTTCTTCACCTCTTTTCCACACTCCCCGTTGCTCTGGACTGTTGACCCTAAGTACTTAAAATCCTGCACCTTCTTTACCTCTTCTCCCTGTAACCTCACTGTTCCACTTGGATCCCTTTCATTCACACACATGTATTCTGTCTTGCTGCGACTAACCTTCATTCCTTTTCTCTCCAGAGCAAACCTCCACCTCTCTAGAGTTTCCTCCACCTGTTAGCTGCTCTCACTACAGATCACAATGTCATCCGCAAACATCATAGTCCATGGAGATTCCTGTCTGACCTCATCTGTCAGCCTGTCCATCACCACCGCAAACAAGAAGGGGCTCAGAGCCGATCCTTGATGCAGTCCCACCTTCACCGTGAACTCCTCTGCCACACCTACCGCACACCTTACCATTGTCCTACTGCTCTCATACATATCCTGCACCACTCTAACATACTTCTCTGCCACTCCAGACCTCCTCATACAATACCACAGCTCCTCTCTTGGCACCCTGTCATACGCTTTCTCTAAATCTACAAAGACACAATGCAGCTCTTTCTGACCCTCTCTGTACTTCTCCATCAACATTCTCATAGCAAATATTGCATCTGTAGTGCTCTTTCTTGGCATGAAACCATACTGCTGCTCACAAATGCTCACTTCTCCCCTTAGCCTTGCTTCCACTACTCTTTCCCACAACTTCATTGTATGGCTCATCAGCTTAATACCTCTGTAGTTTCCACAACTCTGCACATCTCCCTTGTTTTTAAAAATCGGCACCAAAACACTTCTCCTCCATTCCTCAGGCATCCTCTCACTCTCTAAGACCTCATTGAACAACCTAGTTAAAAACTCTACTGCCATCTCTCCTAGACACTTCCATACCTCCACTGGTATGTCATCAGGACCAATCGCCTTTCCTCTCTGCATCCTCTTCAAATCTCTGCTAACTTCACCCTTGCTAATCCTTTCTACTTCCTGCTCAACAATATTTGCCTCTACTACTCTTCTGTCTCTGTCATTTTCCTCATTCATCAGTTCCTCAAAGTACTCCTTCCATCTTTCCCTCACCCTCCTGTCACCTGTCAACACATTTCCATCTCTATCTTTAATCACTCTAACCTGCTGCACATCCTTACCATCTCTACCCCTCTGCCTCGCCAACCGATACAAATCCCTCTCACCTTCCTTACTATCTAACCTTGCATACACGTCCTCATAAGCTTTCTGTTTGGCCTTTGCCACCTCTATCTTAACCTCATGCTGCATCTCCCTATATTCCTGTCTACTTTCCTCCGTCCTCTCACTGTCCCACTTCTTCCTGTCTAACCTCTTTTTCTGCATACTCTCCTGAACTTCCTCATTCCACCACCAAGTCTCCTTGTCTTCATTCCTCCTTCCAGATGAAACACCTAGCACCTTCCTACCTGTCTCCCTGATCACTTTGGCTGTAGTAGTCCAGTCATCTGGAAGCACCTCCTGACCACCTAAAGCCTGTCTCAACTCCTCCCTGAAAACCGCACAGCACTCTTCTTTTTCCAACTTCCACCACTTTATCTTCTGCTCTGCCTTTGCTCTCTTCATCTTCCTCACCACCAGGGTCATCTTACACACCACCATCCTATGCTGTCTAGCTACACTCTGTCCTACCACTACTTTGCAATCGCTAATCTCCAACAGATTACAGTGTCTACATAAGATATAGTCCACCTGTGTGCTCCTGCCACCACGCTTATATGTCACCCTGTGTTCCTGCCTCTTCTGAAAGTACGTGTTCACCACAGCCATCTCCATACTTTTAGCAAAGTCTACCAACCTCTGTCCTTCTGGGTTCCTTACCTGAAGACCAAACCTTCCCATAACTTCCTTATCCCCACTATTCCCTTCACCAACATGTCCATTAAAGTCTGCCCCTATCACCACTCTCTCACCTCTGGGAACACTCTGCATCACTTCCACAAACTCGCTCCAGAATCTGTCTTTCTCCTCTGGCTCACAACCTACTTGTGGAGCGTAAGCACTAACAACATTCAACATCACACCTTCAATTTCCAGCTTCAGACTCATCAACCTATCTGACACTCTCTTTACCTCCAGAACATTCTTTACAAACTCCTCCTTCAGGATCACTCCTACTCCATTTCTCTTCCTGTCCACACCATGATAAATCAGTTTAAACCCTGCTCCAATGCTTCTAGCCTTGCTCCCTTTCCACCTGGTCTCCTGGACACACAGAATGTCGACTTTCCTCCTCTGCATCATATCTACCAGCTCTCTGCCTTTATCTGTCATCGTACCAACATTCAAAGTCCCTGCTTTCAGTCCTAAACTCCTGCCTTTCCTCTTCTCTCTCTGCCTACGGACACGCCTTCCTCCTCTAACACACCTTCCTCCTCTCCTTCTTCGACCAACAGTAGCCCAATTTCCACCAGTGCCCTGTAGGTCAACGGCACCGATGGCGGTCGCTGTTAACCCGGGCCCCGACCGATCCGGTATGGAAGTCATGTTAGTGATTCGCATATTGAATTTGGCAAAAGTTTTACGTCGGATGCCCTTCCTGACACAACCCTCTCTATTTATCCGGGCTTGGGACCGGCACAAAAAGTACACTGCCTTGTGACCTCCTGTGGCTAGATTTTTTTTATTTTTTTTTAACTTCTTCTACAAGAAATTTTTTTTTAGTTTTTTGTTTTTGAACTATTTTTTGCCCTGGAACAAATATCAGTTCAGTAATTCAGAATTAAAGGTATTAGTAATGTTACCTGCCAGTCTCTTAAACACAAATTTGTGTGTATATATACAGGTGCATCTCAATAAATTAGAATGTCGTGGAAAAGTTCGTTTATTTCAGTAATTCAACTCAAATTGTGAAACTCGTGTATTAAATAAATTCAATGCACACAGACTGAAGTAGTTTAAGTCTTTGGTTCTTTTAATTGTGATGATTTTGGCTCACATTTAACAAAAACCCACCAATTGACTATCTCAACAAATTAGAATATGGTGACATGTCAATCAGCTAATCAACTCAAAACACCTGCAAAGGTTTCCTGAGCCTTCAAAATGGTCTCTCAGTTTGGTTCACTAGGTAAGCCACAAACATTCACTGCCAAAGAAGCTGGCTGTTCACAGAGTGCTGTATCCAAGCATGTTAACAGAAAGTTGAGTGGATGGAAAAAGTGTGGAAGAAAAAGATGCACAACCAACCGAGAGAACCGCAGCCTTATGAGGATTGTCAAGCAAAATCGATTCAAGAATTTGAGTGGACTTCACAAGGAATGGACTGAGGCTGGGGTCAAGGCATCAAGAGCCACCACACACAGACGTGTCAAGGAATTTGGCTACAGTTGTCGTATTCCTCTTGTTAAGCCACTCCTGAACCACAGACAACATCAGAGGCGTCTTACCTGGGCTAAGGAGAAGAAGAACTGGACTGTTGCCCAGTGGTCCAAAGTCCTCTTTTCAGATGAGAGCAAGTTTTGTATTTCATTTGGAATCCAAGGAGTCTGGAGGAAGGGTGGAGAAGCTCATAGCCCAAGTTGCTTGAGATCCAGTGTTAAGTTTCACCAGTCTGTGATGATTTGGGGTGCAATGTCATCTGCTGGTGTTGGTCCATTGTGTTTTTTGAAAACCAAAGTCACTGTACCCGTTTACCAAGAAATTTTGGAGCACATCATGCTTCCTTCTGCTGACCAGCTTTTTGAAGATGCTGATTTCATTTTCCAGCAGGATTTGGCACCTGCCCACACTGCCAAAAGCACCAAAAGTTGGTTAAATGACCATGGTGTTGGTGTGCTTGACTGGCCAGCAAACTCACCACACCTGAACCCCATAGAGAATCTATGGGGTATTGTCAAGAGGAAAATGGAAATAAGAGACCAAAAAATGCAGATGAGCTGAAGGCCACTGTCAAAGAAACCTGGGCTTCCATACCACCTCAGCAGTGCCACAAACTGATCACCTCCATGCCACGCCGAATTGAGGCAGTAATTAAAGCAAAAGGAGCCCCTTCCAAGTATTGAGTACATGTACAGTAAATGAACATACTTTCCAGAAGGCCAACAATTCACTAAAAATGTTTTTTTTATTGGTCTTATGAAGTATTCTAATTTGTTGAGATAGTGAATTGGTGGGTTTTTGTTAAATGTGAGCCAAAATCATCACAATTAAAAGAACCAAAGACTTAAACTACTTCAGTCTGTGGCATTGAATTTATTTAATACACGAGTTTCACAATTTGAGTTGAATTACTGAAATAAACGAACTTTTCCATGACATTCTAATTTATTGAGATGCACCTGTATATGTGTGTGTATATATATATATGTGTGTGTACATATATATGTGTGTGTATATATATATGTGTGTGTATATATATATATATATATATATATATGTGTATATATATATATATATATATATATATATATATATATATATATATATATATATATATATATATATATATATATATGTGTGTGTGTGTATATATATATATATATATATATATATATATATGTGTGTGTGTGTATATATATATATATATATATATATGTGTGTATATATATATATATATATATATATATATATATATATATATATGTGTATATACATATATATATAATATACACAATATCTCAGCTCATGATTTAAGCCAAATCGTATCATACTATACAAGACGTAAATGACAGCATTAATTTATATTTGCTCTCAGTCTTTTGTTACATGTAGTAACAAATGAAGTATTTTATTACATCATAATCAATACATGTGGCATGTTATGAATCCACTCATTATATTGCATGTTTAATTTCTCCTTATTTTACACTCCGTCTGTCTGCACTGGCAAGGAAACATAAATTCGGCATCTTAACACGCGTCACTGGGATGTTGGGGTTTATATTTGTTACAGTCAGGCAGCTGTCATACGCATGCTTCATGCCTTAAATCAATTCCTCATAATGAGTCTCACACTAATCACACAGGCTGTCATGGCGTACCCATAATGCAATTGTAAAACTAGCCATGAGGGTCTATTTATCATCACCGAAAGGCATGATTGGTCAGATAACACCATGATGGCAGAGCGTACGTGGATCGGTATGAAATTATTCACTGCTTGGCTTGATGGTGACTAATGTTCTGTACTGCTCTCTCCACTTTTCATTCTAAGATTTTCACTTTGGTTCCAGATTAATTTCATTTTACAGAAAGGAAAATCAATTCTCAATCTATTTAATTTGACACGTGTGACGGACGCGGACCCCGTGCCACCCACCTGTGGGTAATTTATGCCAAGATTTTTTTACCTGGAGTGCTATCGTATTACAAAGTGAATTGAATCCACGGTCCCTGTGGTTTTTGCTAAATTTACCTTAAACTAAATCAGCTAAACCTACTGATGCTCAGCAGTCAAGCCAGAGGTCTGAGGTCTCAGCTGCACAAAAAAAAAGTTTTATTCAACCTTTTTATCCATTTTGTCCATTTACCCAGCAGTGGCTCATGATTTTGGTGTTGCAGGACCACATTAATAAAAACATACGTAGCCTCGAAACAAAATGAAGTGAAGAGGTTATCACATATAACATATAACATATGCTATAGGCTACTGTTTATTTTTGATCATTTTTAGAGTAACCCTGTAATAGACGGTTGAGACTCGACAACAAAAAAAGTCATCCAGCATACAGTCTAGCTCGTTTTGAGTGGTTTTAGACACAGGATGTTTGTTTCGTTTCACCATGTTGTCATTAATCAGAGTTGCCAGGTTTCAAAAAATTCCAAAAAAACACAAAGGATCTAAAAACTAGTCCAAAAAATGTTTTTAAATTTGAAAAGCGAGACAAATGTTTCTTCTTTTTCTCAGTGTGGGAAACAAGGTCATTGTGGTGCACGCGCATTTCTGATGTTTAGACGTTATCCACTCAGTAATTCCCCTATATCTCCTATATCTTTACAATATCTCTTAGAACAGAGATGGTTCTGTACATCATAGACACACTTGTCTGCACTTACACTTTGACTCTGTTTGTGGAGATTCCTTCGGTTCATTGCTGATTATCTGCTATGAAGCATCTTGGTGGCTATGGAGTATTTTTAAACTAGCCTAATTTGGAATATAAAACGTGACCCTGGGAAATCTGTCATTAACTGTCCTATCCACTGCTCCTCCCTGGAGAGTGGTGCAACATGATTCCTGCCCCAATGGAAATATATCAGCGCTTGTTGCAGTTCTTATTTTTGACCACTTGGTGCAATAATAACTCTATGGAGCTAAATGGGACAGTGAGCTCACTGCACCATGATTATGTAATGTATGTTATATAGAAAGGTGAGCAAATCAATGGCACATCGGCTTATATCCGTCAAATAACGACGTGTTTAAATGGTCATTCGATAGAGGTAATTAGTATTTCAACTTCATTTAAAATGTATGGAGTTGCCATACAGGGGATTACATCACCTACCACTTACACCATAGAAAGTCTGCTACATATTGTGTTTAAAGTCAAAGGACATGGCCTCAAGATCCATTATGGTATGTTGGATGAAACCAGAAATCATGACTGAAAACATAAAAGCATGAAAAGAAGTAAAAGCAGAAAACACCTTTCACTTTCTAGTCGAAAACTTCAAATTAGCACTAAATGTATCTGGAATGTTCACCTTTTTAGTTACTAAACCTTCACCATTTTTCTGCCTGTTATTTTATTATTATTATTTTTTATTTTTATTTTTATTTTAATTAAACTTATCTTTCCCTGGTCTGAACGATTGACCTTTCTGCTTTTTGCTCTCCTAAAATACAGTCCGACTCAGTCTGACTGGGAACTTTGATGGTTCATACGTATGTGTGGTGAAGTGTTAACCGCTTGTGAGTCCATTCCCTTTTCTGATAAATAAGTAAACCCAACCCAGCAGATGGGCATAAATATGTCCTCCAAATGGAACCTGATGGCTCACAAGCTCAGGGATGTAGATGGGGCTCTTTGTTGATTGTTGTTTCCTTTTTTGCTGACTCCTGATGCTGTGTTGAATGAGTGTCACTCAGTTCTTCATGTGTCTAAGAGCATCTCGAGGGACACTAGAGTCTCCATTAAGTGGCCTTGGAAAGAAAAGACAACGGGTCAGTCATGCGTGTCAGAGAATTCTCATCCTGTCAAGGTGAAAGGTTTATGATGCGGAGATGGATGCTTTAAAAAATAACGATGCACTCTTCTAATAAATATTCCACCATACTCACTTCCTGTTGCCATTTTTTGCATGGATGGAAGTTAAGCAAACTATTCTTCATCACTGATCTGACAGCATAATTATTCATGAAAAGTGTGTTCTTTTTGACTGAAAGCAGTAAAAACAAACAAAATTGTTTAATTGGTTTCCTAATCAAGGACAAAATAAAACAGTACCTGGTTGTAGACCCAGAATTTTTGGATCCTACTCCATAATTTTTATGGCTTTTTATGACCTACCTCTTTCACGTCAAACATGAGTGACACTCTGCTACATAGATAATTTGCTTTAATTCCCAGTTTGAAAATAGAGCTTCGAGCAGACCACTGTAATCTCGTCCACTGTTGTCAATCTGTTTTGTCATGCGGTGACATTACAATATGACTTTCTTGACATGGACCGATGTCTTGAGAGCGACTGGTAATGGCCTTGTAAATCAAAAACATCAACTTTTACAACAGCTCAGCTGAAAAACAGGATCCCAAATGACACCGGCGAAAGCAATTTAGAGAGTTGGAAATTCCAAAGGAACATATAAAAGTTATTTGAGAATAATAGTGTTATGAAGAGTCGTGCTTCAGTTAAGTTCAATTTATAATTTTACATTGGGTTTAACTCGGCTTGGTAATGGTGCAAGATATAGGTAGGAATACATTATCATACATTTAATGGCACCACCAAGTAGCAGGAATCACATAGTGGAACATCACCAAGGAATACCATTTGGACAAACCCAAATGGAACAAACCCAAACATAGTGGTGAAAGGCTGAGATCCTTTCCTGTGGTACCTCCAGATCTCTGTACAGATAAAAAAAAAAGATCTAACATCCTGTAGATATGGAACCAAGCAGACCAACAGTTGCAGAAATTAGGGCTAAATGGTTCTGAAAGCTGATGGCACCTAGATTGGAAGATTTTTTCAGTTTTCAGGAATGATTTTGGGAATTATTGATCTTTGAAACATTCTTTCATTCATTCATTTTCCTTCTGCTTTTCCTGGTGGGGTCACAGTGCCAACAAGCTGAGAAGATCATCCAATAGTTTTCTCTCCCTGGGTACAGATCCCAGGTCTTCTATGTGGCCAAAAGTTTGTGCACCCCTGACCATCACACCCATATCTGATTGTTGAACGTCCCATTCCAGATTTATTCCCCCTTTGCTGTTATAATAAACTCCACTCTTCTGGGAAGGGTTTCCACTAGATTTTGGGGTGTGGCTGTGGCAGTGGAGTTGAGGTCAGGGCTCTGTACAGGACACTCGAGTTCTTCCAGCTTGTCTTCATGGAGTTCGCTTTTTGCACAGGGGCATCGTCATGCTGGAACATGTTTGGGCCTCGTAGTTCCAGTGTAGAGAAATTGCAATGCTACAGCATACAGAGATATTCTATACAGTTGTGTGTTTCAAATTTCGTGACATTAGTTTGGGGAAGAACCACATGTGGATGTGATGGCCAGGTGTCCACATACATATATAGTGTATAATCTAGTGACACAGATTACAATTCCTACTGGTGGATCCCCAAACAATTCTATCTTACTATGATATTTAAGCCATTGGCCACAGATTCCAGCTCCTCCTGTAGGGTACCCAGGCATGCCCAGCCAACTGTTATATCCTGGGTTGACCCTGAGGTCTCCATCCATGTGTCTGATACAGGTCTAGTGGAAACCAACCAGGGGACATCCTTGTAAGGTGCCCAAACCAACTCAACTGGCTCCTCTCATTTTGAAGGAGCAGCAGATCTACTCTGAGTCTCTCTCAGATTTCCAAGCTCCTCATCCTATCATGGAGATTAAGCCCAGCAATCATGTGGCAAAACCTAATTTCCATACAGAAGAGTACAATTTTAGGAACCCTAGAATATTCAAGTCTTGGTGTGCAATGAGGGTTGAGGTCATTGGGGTTTATTTTGTCATTCGTATTCTGCATCAAATGTCAGATCATGTTAACAGATATGTAGCAAGGTGTTACTGGACTAAAACTTGTGCAGTCACTAGTGAAGAATGTGGAAGGTTGAAATCAAGCTGGAAGAATCGCTTCAAAACATTCAAGGAAGGCCAACAAGGTCAAACTCCACTTAATATCTTCCAGAGAAAGACTTTTAAATATTCTGTGTCGGTAGCAGAGATCACAGATTTAGTCTAATTTTATCAGCCATTTCCTGAGTAACGACTCATATTAAAAGCCACGTAAAAAGACAGTGCTGGTCTAACAGTTGTGTAATAGCTGCTCTGCTCTTCACAGTTGAACAAGCCTTCTTCATGTTTCCACAGTGTCCTCTTCTCGCTCACCTTTAAAACACCTGCTTTCTGTAGCAGTAGAGAATGTTAGCGGTAATTATGCTGAGTGTACCTCTCTACACCCACACTCTGCCTTTCCACGTCTTCCTCCGGATGACATTGGATAAACATGTCCTCATCTGTGATGTTGACACGATTAACTTTCACCTGCTGTGCTTGCTGTGTCACAGAACGCTTTAATCATCCATCCATCCCTCCATCCTTCCCACCTTCTCTTCATTCCTGTCACCTCTCTGGAGGTCACGTCTTCAGAAATTAGAGGCTGCTGGATCAGGAGGGCAGAGGAAGTGCCAATTACCCAAACGTAGCCCACATCCCCTGTAGCCCACATTTTACATAAGAAACATTAGAAATAATTTGTTTGCAAATGATTCAAGGTTTTTTTCACTAAAGGGAATGAATTGATACTGTTCAATGATATGCACTGATTCTGAATCTTACTGCGTATTGCAAAACTCAAAACATGAAACATGGAAGACAAAACACTTCATATCCATAAATATCTATAACTGATTTCCTGACAATCAAGAAGAAATTTTATGTAAGTTTACCTCATGGTTTCTCAGATGACAAGATTGTGAATTTTCTGCAACCCCAATCTCAGATTTATAATCTATGAATTGTAAATCAATATTCAATAAACATTTTGGCATATTGTTCTGTTTGTTTTCTTGACTTCTGCTGTTCCACTCAGCCACAGTCAATCAATTTTGTCGAGGACCTAGCAAAGGTGAATGTATGGAGAAATGTGTCCATTTTTATTGCTGAACTCCTACACTAGTGCAGCATGTCAGGGTAGTGAAAAACATTCAAATAGAACATACATTGTTCGTCTGTTTATCTAGGGGCAGTGGTGACTCAACAGTTAACAGCTCTGTGTTACTGATCAGAAGATCAGGGGTTCAAGCTACCACTGTTGGGCCCCTGAGCAAGGCCCTTAACCCTCCCTGTTCCACTGTATCATGGCTGACTTTGCGCTCTGACCCCAGGTTCCTAACAAGCTGGAATATGTGTAGAAAAGAATTTTACTGTGCTATAATGTACAGTATATGTGACAAATAATGGCTTCTTCGTCTAAAGGCAGCTTGTTAGAATGTGACTTCCTGTAACATTTCCAAATAGCCGCATACAAAATCCTTCTCCACAGTTAGAGCGATATTTGGAAATATTAATTTGTAAAATAAAAGAATAAAGCAAAAGTGGAGACTTTTCTCATAACTCCATTTGTAAATGAAATAGCCCCATATGCAGAAACCTTGGTTTGCATTATAGCTTTGTTTAGCCGAGATGCTTTGTTTAGAAGAAGCTGAAAGAGCATTATGATCCATGGCCATAAGTTTAGTTTGGTTTCAGATATACAAACGTGCATATCTTCTTGTCAGCTCCAGGTCTGATTTTCAGACACTGATGGATCGACTGCAGTCATGAGCATTATATAGAGCATTACATAGAATTATTATTGTAACAATCAGATAAACTGATCAATTTTTGGAATCAAGTTAACGGGGTCAAGGTCACAGCAAGGTCAAATGTCTGAAATAGTCTTTTCTTCAACAGCTTCCATCCTGTTTGAAAAATATATTTAAAAAATGGCATTTCAGGTATACAAATTAGTAAGAAGAAGGACTAGACTTGCTGGCTATGGAAGTGTCCATGCCCTTGGCGTGACGAGTTCTACTTGTTCTCAGCTAGTTGCCTTTGCATTAACATCAATGTTCTTACAAATATACTGCTGTTCGTCTAAGCATTTCTCTTCAGCTTGTACTTTTGGGGGAATCTTTAAACGTTCTACCTTATAAGAACCTTACAACAACCTGGCCTTGGCCTTGGCCCTGACATTTGGCCTACAACTTTAGCAGCTGAAAAGTTTGGTTTGTCCCTTTTTATGTTTTGCTAGCTAGATGAGCTAAATCATTTGGAGACGGACTGAGTTGGTTAGAGTCGGAATCCCATTTAATAATCTTGCTTTTCTTCTACTTGATGAACTACAAACAGAAATAAACACCCATTAAAGCACATGTGGCTCCTGTGTTTGCCCAGCCACTTGGTTCACCTGCGTCTTTTTTACCTACTGCCTCATATTAAACTTTGGTTTTTATGAGCTTATGACTCGTAACGGCAGCGAGGAGCAAAATCCTCGAGGAGGGAGCGAAAAGGAGATGAAAAGAGGCGTATTTTTATCCTCCTACAGCCTCTTCCTCTTCTTCTCCCTCTCCTCCTCGGCTGCACGCTACGCCGCTGCACTCCCATTTATTGTGCCGAAGTAATTACTCCTGAGTAGAAGCTCATCAAGTGGAGAATTTCAAATGATTTCCCCATATTTGGGCCGAGTGAACCATGGAATATAGAAAATGATGAATTAGAAACGTATTTACCGCGGGCTGGATGAGGAAGGTTAAAGCAATTAAGCTGAATGGTTTCGCCTGGGAGTCCGAGAATCGTTCAGTAGAAGAGACTTCGCTTCTGATTCTCGCACTCTTAATGTCTAACCCTCTTCTTCAGTTCACCACTTAGCCATGGACCCGAGGCATGGCTTTACATTTTACAGCAATTTAAAAATTACCCAATACACTTATCTTCATGACAGTTAGCAATGTTAACAATATTGATGGAAATAACGAACCCAAAACCCCTCCTCATTCTCAGAGATCCTCCTGTTAGCTCCTGTTTGAGCTAATATCCTTTTTATTATTTATTTTACACATTTTATTTTATCACGTTATACCATTCTAATCTTTTTTTTTATTATTTATTTATTTTTTACTGTTTGACATTTAATAAAAGTTAATAAACAGCTCTTTTTTGCTACCCAAACAGCACACAAGACATTAAAGGCCAACAGGGATGCAGTAATATATTAAACCACATTATAATAAACCACATTAAGAACATTTCATCCTGATAAAGTTGAGGGATATTCAATTTTAAAAAACATGCAGGCAAAACCAAATGCATTGTAAATGATTATTTTTATTAAAAGATAAATTATATTTATTCTCATGTTCCCCTATTTTTTATTTTATTTATTTTTTTTTTGGTATATCACGTTGAATAACGTGGCCCTGCTATACACAGTTGAGTCACAGACAATTAGGGCAGCTACTTTGTTCACATCAGAGGTCATTAAAAAAAAAAGCTGACTGTCTCTTTAAACAGTATGGAGGATTCCAGAAATTTTATGCAATGACTTTTAGAAGCTTCTGATTGGCCAATTGTCATAATTAAGAGTTAATTGTAAGCGCACCTGTCCTAACCTAGAGCTAGCACCTTTTACACTTGATATTACAGCGTTAGCTTAGCAGACACCCTTATCCAGAGCGACTTATAGAAGAGCTTTGGAGTCTCCATCAAAAACACATCCTCATTCTAGTTCACTAGGACCTTTAGTGAAAACCAATTTATAACATTTTATTGTACTGGCATTAATTAAAAAATATAAAAATAAAGAAATAAAGTGAGCCAACACAAACCCATAAATTAGGATAAATAAATCTTTAAATCATTCAGTGATGATAAAAAAAAAAAATGGCGGTGTATAAACGGAGGACGGGCCGGTCTGTCTACGCAGAGCCATAAACAAGCTGAGAGAAGATTTAGCACTCACTCATTATTATTAATATTATACAGTATATAATTAAATATTTTTATTGCTCAATTTGGATGCTGAGGTTAGAGCTGCCAGGCAGGAGGCCAAGAGGAAGTCCAAAGAGGAGGTTTATGGATGTAGTGAAGGAGGACATGAAGGTAGTCGGTCTGAGAGAAGAGGATGCAGGGGATAGGGCTAGATGGAGGCAGATGATTGAAAATATATATATATATATATATATATATATATTTCTTTTAGCTATAGGGATTTTGAGTCTACGCCCGGATGGGAGGATTTCAAAGGCAGATTGAAGGGGATGAGTGTGAACTTTAACTATCACAATTGTCATTATTTTTCCCCCATAAAATGAGAAAATATATCCTGAAGTGCATGTTGTTTACGTCCAGTAATCTTGTGAAAGTTTATTCTTCTGTTTCCCATACCATGAAAAAGACACACACACACTTGTCTTTCTGAAAGCCACCTGGTGTAAGTAAAGTATATTAAACCTGTCTATCACGAATTGATGTCCAGTAAAAGTGTATAGAGGCCGGAGTTTTACTCATCAGTTCATATTTTTAATCCGTCTTCAGCAAAATAAAAATAATTTTATCCTCTTTTGCATTAGTTACATCTGCACACTGATCCCATTATTCATGCAGTTACACCGTGTATGACCTTGTAACACGGACTTCTGGTCACTGTGTGTGTGTGTGTGTGTGTGTGTGTGTGTGTGTGTGTGTGTGTGTGTGTGTTTACAACTTGTCAGCAATTATTGTAATAGCACAGCAGGAAACAGGTTTCTCATAAAAAGACGATCCATGTACACAAGAATGCAGTGTAGCTAATATACAGTGCTTACAAGCAAGTATGTTTTAGATCAAATATATGTTTATTACATAAAAAATACATACTAAAATAATAAAGCAGTGCATTGTTATTTAGTTAAAGATTTTAAACAACTGGCTAAGCAACAAAAAGATGTGTATGTTATTTTAAATAAAAATTTACATTCTTATAATAACTTTTTTTTTTTTTTTTTTTGCATATACGTGCTCTATTGGCAAGTAGTAAAACAAAAGCATTATGTTTGTGAATGAAAATTCAATGGGCTGAATTAATGTTAGTTATTTATGTTAATCCTGTTTAAAATGTATAATTAACGTTATTCTTAAAGTAAAATAATTAAAGATAGATATATTTTATAAAGCGAAATCTAGGAAACACCCTGAAGTAAAGTACAGTGTCTTTCTCAGCACTTTTTATTGATTTATTTGTTTATGTACTTATCTGTTTGTTTGTTTGTTTGTTTATTTGTATATTGTATTACATAACCCTATTTTATTTTGTTATAAAGTTTACGTCTTAAATCACGAGTTAAATATAAAACATAAAACCTGACCTCAGACCAGTGGGTGCGTCTTTAATTAGGAAACACGGGCGTGTCTTTAAGCCCATGCTGTGTATAAACACAAAACATGACTTTGAATCATGTCTGTGCATATATATTTGCATGTATAAACGTTAACCGTGTTTCTGCTTGAGGACATCCATATATGGAGTCAAAGACACGCCCACATTCCTGCGCACGGACTTTAAGTCACTGTTTGTTTGTCGTGATGGTTGATCTTCAGACTCTTGTGTTTAAAATTCCAGTTTTACATATAATATTAATTTCTAATTAAAGTTTATCAAAAGAGAAAAGAATTAAAAAATAGTGAATAATAGTGTCAGAGTGAAATACAAAAGGTCCATTTTAGCGTCATTACTAGATATGAGTTTTATTCTCACTGGAGCTGATGATTACTTTCTTGACCACTGGGTTTAAAGCTCCATTCGGCCATCGTCATTTTTTTTTTTTTCCTTTATCAGCTCCACTAGAACGTGTTCATCTTCTAAAGTAATGACGGATTATGATGGAGGAAAAAGTGAAACGCAGATAAAAAGACCGGGCTCACAGGCAGGACCGCGCTTCTGTCGTTTGTTTAATATGTTATTGAATGAATTAGCGCGAGGATTAACGTGTTGTTAAATTGCGCGGCCTGCGTGCAAGCGAACGCCTTCGTCAGCTGGTTTTCTGCGGAATATTTAAGACGTCGTATTAATCCCACATCATTTACTTTAAGGCCAGGGCTGTGAACGCTCGACGCTCCGGAGGTGTCATCTATTGTGCATTACTGTTTAAAAAAAATAGAGAGAGAGAGAGAGAGAGAAAGAGAGAGACAAAGCAGCAGAATAATTCTTTTAAGATGCAGAGGAGAGTCGCAGCAACTTTCTGACAGTTTCATCATACGTTATTTCACTCTAATGCTCACGAAATTGACACGTTTTTGGCTTTGATCAGACGGCGGTGCGCTATTCCGAAAGAAGCATTTGGCATGATTCCTGTGACAGAGTGTATATCTTCAAAACAACGCTTCGAGCGAAGTGCACAGCGTGTGAAAGACACCGAGCGAAGAGGTAGAAGCTCATTTACTCGACAGTAGAAAAAGAAGAGGCAGTGAGGCGGCCATTTTGTCTGCTTCTGTTGTTTGTGTGGCCACAACGTGGTATAAAGGTCATGAAAAGTGTGCATGTAATTATTTATTTTATTTATATTTTTTTTTACACTTAATTTCCGTTTTGAATTCATTCTGTGCTCATGTTTTGTTGGGGGGAGAAAAAAACAAAACATGGTCATGATTTTATTATATGAGCTGAAGAAGAAACCGACAGCTCTGTTTTGTTAAGAATCAGTCTTCATTTTCCTATAAAAATTGTCAGATTTCATTATTTTTAAACACAGATATCCTCCTGTGAACACTTTTATACTACAACATGCCAAGTTTTCTGACATCTTCAGGGCTTCTGTAAGGAGATGTTTATTTAACATTTATGGAAGGAGTCTCCAGTGTCCCACATCTTCAGGACAGAGGGGTTCACGAATTTCATGTACGGTTTCTCTGTAACAAAAAAAAAAAGCAAATAAAGAAAATAAAGAGAAAATAAAGAGAGGCTGGTGAGGGGTTTATAGCTGCTATAACTTGAGCAACAACAGGAACTAACCTTGACGTTGATGATTTTCCTATAACAGCACAACAAAGAGTGGTTTATTCCACACTTGGCACATCGATCTCTAACCATGTGATCAGTTTACAATACAATAAATTGCTGATTTAATTAAAAAAATTTACAATGATAAAGTCCTCCAGCTTCGATATCCAACGCCTGAGGAATCACAGCATTCCGTGAGACACCGGAACCATTAAGGAGTCTCTAAATCTTCATTCGTGGCATCATCAGTGTGTGTGGCATCCTGGGAAAATGTTTCTCGTTGAGAAGTTTTCTATATTTTCTACATAGAGCTGTAAACTACAGAACTGAAATTAGCATTTTTCTCAACCACACGGCAAATAAATTATAAATTAGCAAGTGAAAATATCTTAAATATGGAGAAATGTATCTAATATTTCTCATTATGAGATTATTATAAATTAAATATGAGATTATTTAGCCTGTTTTGAGATGCTTTTACACTTTCAAGCGTTAATTTTTTTATTCTATTTGCAGATCATTTAGAACACGACCATTTCCAGCCCGAAATTAGAAACATGATGTCTAAAAATAGGTTTAATAAAAATACATTTGGTTCATTTTAATCTTATTAGATAAATCCAAATATATTCGAGATATTTTTTACTTGCTAAGATGTGTTTTTTTTTTTAGTCTATTGCATAATTAAAGTTCTTACTTTTTAATGGCTGGTTAAAGCTGGTTACAAGTGAAAATTACACTGAGATATTTAATTCTGATGGTTGTTTTGACCTGAAAAAATCAGATCATAGACATGAAAAATAATTTGCAAAGTTAAAAAAGATCATTAAGTGCTATTAGGGGCATAACCGAAGGTTTCACAGTCTGAAATAGGACTCCAGACCGTGAAGGAAAACGATCTCAAAGCTCAACGATCACAGTTTTAGACTCGTACCATTTAGTTCATTCTTTGAACTGTGATTGTTGAAATTTCAAAATCGGCTGCTTTCATAATAAGAAGCTAATGGAAATGTTGTAAAAATGAAACTTACCATTAGAACTATAATTTTGATCAGGTGAGACCAAAATCAGAAGTTCTGAACATAAACACCATCAGCATATTTGGCAACATGGACCAAAAAAAGCACCTAATACCTGTCTGTGAAATCTGGAGGTGGATCAGTGATTTTTTTTTTTTTGTGAAGATTGAAGGCATCATGAATTCAGATAAGAATTCAGCCCCAAACTCAGTGGCCTCTGCCTGGAGGTCCAGACCATAGACAGAGATTTGAACGACATGATGGGTCAGGGTTAGTCAATGTTTTAAGATGTCTCAGGATTTGAACGCTGTTAAAAAGCTGCATTCTGGATTGTAAAGCACTTCTAAAATTACAAAACTGAAAATAAAAGATCTTCTACAACTTTCTCCAAACTTATTCCAGGAAGAGTCTCAGAGCTGTTTTTCGCTCTGCTGTAGGAGCCACAAAAAATATTAATTATAAGTTGCTGATAATTTTGGAAATCGGTGTTTTGTAGAAAATTAATTAAAGATACTTAAACTGCACTCTTAAAAATAAAGGTTCTCCATTGATTCTTTATAGCACCATAGGTTCTTAAAGAACCTTCTTCTTGTCACGAACCATTTTCCATTGTATAGGGTTCTTGAGTTGAGCTGCATGGTTCGTTGGAGATTAAAGAAGTTCTTTATGTTTCATTATAGGTTCTTCAGAGCAGGATATTGGTTCTTCAAGGTGTCATCCTTTAACAGGTTAAAGTGAACACTGTAAGGTTATTTGTGGGACTGGAAAAGGTTCTCCTTAAGAACCTGATTTTGATTCCATAAAGCACTAAGAGGTTGTTTTTTTTTAGAGAACTTATGATAACATGGTTCCTTCTGGCACTGCTGTGAAGAGCCATTTCTGGGTTCTTCAGAGCACCAGTAAATTCTCTAAAGAGCTTGAGAGTATAAGGCTCTTTGTGCAACTTAAAAGGGTTCTCCTGTGGCATCAAGCTGAAAAACCCTTATCTGGTTCTAATTGGAACCTTTATGTTTAAGAGTGTGAGCTGGAACCTGATTGGTATACCTGTTTTGTTGATTAATTGGGCCGTGAATTTTAAATGTACCAAAAAACGTGGGCACGGTTGTTCCCCGAAAATCTGTAAAGTATTAAAAAGTACATTTCATAGAGAATTTCATGACCTCAATTCAGCATCTCACTGCAATGTTAAACTAAATCGTGTATATAAAATAAAAAAAGAAAACTTTTTTGTGGCCTCTCCAGGGCTCTGTGTGTATGAGATCGCAGAGAAAGCATTTTTTTAAAAAACAAAAAACATTCAAGTAGCTCTTTTCTCTCATTCCCCAGAAGAACAAGAACCTATTTGTTTCTCACATTCTGCTGATGAATATGGAGTATTAGAGCCCAGACATAAAAAATGAATGTCTCACAATCTAATGCGACAGCGGCTCTGATGTCTTCCCCCCCGAAGCTAAAGAAGTCCAGGCTTCTGCCATCCGCCCCGAACATTAATCATAATCACAGCGGCTGCACTGCGAGCTCTGACTCGGCCTGATTGGTGCCGCGTAGCCTTTGTCACTCCAGAGAGTCGACACTTTCTGTGTCACGCAGCCAGAGAGGATGGCATCAAGCTTGTTAGGAGGAAGATAACTCCCCTTTAGTGAGAGGGGGCAACCATCAGGGGGACACGGCGCAAAAAGGGCTCTTACTGCTGGGCTGCCTACGCATGTCTACTTCTTTTACTCTTCTTTTTTTTATTCTCTCTACAAGATCTATGGACAGAATGAGCAAAGTGTGGACACAATACTTCTCCTGGGGACCCTTTTCAGTCAGTGAAACGTCCTCTCACTTTCCATGGGACAGTTTTACAACCGAGAGCGATTTCACTGGAATGAAGCCGAGAAAGCTTACAGGTTCTAGCCACGCCCCCTTTGTAAACTTCAGCAAAATAGTTTTGTCATAATGTTTGCGGAACAAAACATTTTCCGTGTGCGTATGTTGATAAACATAAATCAGCCATAAATTAGCAAACACATTCATGTCATTTACATTTAGCCACGCCCACAAAACTACATAAAAGGCAAAACGCTTACAGAGAGCTGAAAATGAGATAACTACAGTAACTGACTGGATTGTCACCATGTTTCTTGTGTAAATTCCCCTTTCTACACATGATATAGTCTGATATATAATCAGAGACATGTTTTATCGTCCAAAGTTTGCTTCTTTATTTGGATACTGGAGCTACAAGTATATGTTGCGTGTATTCGTCTTTTGCTAGCAACAAGCTAGAAAGCTAACTGTGATGAGTGATGTATATTTACGTCTATATATATAGATTTAACAAGCGAATATGTCTGTATGTTGATTGATCAGTGTGGGGTCCGGGACCCCCAGTGGTCTGTGAAGCAGTGACTTTTTTTTTTGTTTGTTTTTTTGTTACAGTGGTGTAAATCTCAACCCACATTATCAAAGTTATTATATTTAGGGGTCCAAGCACCACAGTTAACTCAGACCTAATGTGTTCAGGAATAGAACGATTTTAAATAATGTTCATGAAAGGCTCTGTGGAATTGCTTTTATAGTTAAATGGGTCTCTGGCTACAAAAAGAGTAGTAGAGAACTCCTGATCTGAAGCAAATACTTGTATTTACAGTATAAACCATTTAAAGATATGAAAAGTTACTCTGTGTACTGTTCATGCTGTGAGCAGCCATATTGATTTGATGTCACTTGCTGAACTCGGAGCTGAGGAGTAGGAATCCCATGTTGAGGGGACGTTTTCTTCATTTTTTTTTTTCCTAGTCGAGGGTTGAAAAGTTACAGCCTCTAGTCGAATGCAGCATTAAGCCAGAAAGGAGAGTTTTCAAAGGTTTTCATAGATTCTTGTCATTTTCATAGGTCTGATTAGCGATGATGACACTGATGATATAAACTGAATGTTTAAAGATGATTGGACAGAGAAGTACAGTATGCGTTTATTCTCCACATGACATTCAAAATAGATGTAAATCATTCCTTCCTTCAAATTGTTTTATTTATACTGTAGCTATAAACTATGGTCGAATATTAAAAGGTAACTGTTTTCACCGTTCAGTCATGTTAGCTGTTGCAACAGATTTTAGTTGAACGCTCCTGCCTCAGACCTGTTTCGTCACTCGGGAGCTTCACACTGCTCGTCTTTGATCCGAGTCTCTTTTCATTACTTCAGGAAGTAGATAATAAAAAGGGAAGCAGCATCAGAGATTCGCCTGAGGACTCGACCACCTGTGAAAGCACTTCAAGCACAGGTTCCTTCTCAAGCATGGGCCTGGGGAAAGACAAGACACATCTGAAGATGGAAACTAAGGAGTCGTGACCTCTCATCATCTGCTCTCAGTTTCCTTTTCACCAGCTGGATCTCACAGGAATTCCAGATGCTCCATTGGGAATTTCATCCTCACCTCTATGGAGTATCACCTTCAGGACAAGGTGGAGTGACACGGATAAGATATCGGGAAGTGGATATATGTAATCCCTGAAATGTTTCAGAAGTCAGAGTGTTACAGAAATAAAAGAAACATGAAAGTGTGTTTGATGTGGCTGAGGTTCACCTTGCTCTGAACAGGAACTCACATGGAGACGGTTTGTTTGAGGACGCGTTAGACGTTCAGGCAGAGCTTCAAAAGCAAAGAGACGAGGACGAGCAAAAATAAAAAGAAAAACTACAGGGTAAATATGAACTATAACAAAATTTACCTTTGACAGGGCTTGAAGGTGTTACTCGAGTCCCTTCTGTCGTTTCTGTTCTCGGTGTTGTTGGAAAGGAAATTGATTTCTAGGTTTGTTTCAAAGGGAAAAAAATAAACTGTCCACAAGGATGTTTCCCCTCTGAGGCAGTTTATTGTTTACTCCCAGTGACACAGTCAATACTAATAAAAAATAAAAATAAAAATGACAAGGGTTTCCAAGATGGACCCCTGAGACCAGCTCGGATACACGAGTCGATGTGGAGGAATCCGAGATGTATACATAAAGCCTGTGATTTAGCATGAGCGCAGAGAGGCAGGAATGATATATTAATTTTCATTTCAACGTCAAGGTCCTATCTGGGTTTCTGGTGAGAACGTTGCAAGCTGGAGTTTCTGCTCTCGGCATCGCCGGAGACGCGATTAGAGGCCTTGATCCTTCTCGTGGCTGGAACAAGACCTCAATCTCTCACTATCTACGCTTTAATCAAATCCTTGCTTTTTTCCCTGCCACAAAACTGTCACTGGCAGAAAATAAGCCCTCTCTCATCAAAGAGGGGCTTCAATTGATTTTCCAGGCCGTGGAATGTTTTATTCAGAAAGTTTGAGGCCAGGACATGGGGGGGAGAAAAAAAAAAAAGAGAACGAAATCCACCTGCATCCCACATCAGGCAAATTACTTCTGACTTTTAATTTATTTCGGCAGGAAATGGGAAGCTACATCGTAACCACAGTCAATAGGCAAGCGGAGGAGAGAGGTGCAATCAGGCAGGACTGTCAGCTTTAATAGGCTGGGCGAGCTCCAATCTGCTCCTCCTGACACACTCCTACTTCTTCCTTTAAAAAAAAACAAAAAAACAGGGTTGTATAGTCGCCATGTCTTTCCTAAACACAACCGAACATTCAACACATCACACTGTGTTCAAGGGCAACAAGGGAAAGATCCATTTTAGGGAAAAAATAGGAAATGTTTCCTTAGCTATATCATGGGTATCATTAGTGCTTTACACATCTTTACACCTCAGAGCTGCTGATTTCTCGACTCTGATTGGTCAGAAGGTGTTCATTAATTAATCATTGTTTCTATAATAACGGCTCATTAAACAGGGACTTGTACGGCGAATGCTTCACAATGGATTAAAAATGTGTGTAGTCACTGACATGTTGACGTTTTCTGTACCGTTTATGGAAGGAGTCTCCAGTGTCAGTGCTTTGTACCAGTCAGAGGTAAAGCTGTAGCTTTTGCTGGAAGTTTTCCGACATCTTCAAGACAGAGGAGTCTATGTTTTACTTTTTTTTTTTTTTTTTTTTTTTTGGTAACATGACAAGCTGCATAATTTTTTTTTTTTCTCCCCAGTTGCCAATTCTCAGTTAATACTTATTACTTATTGTCAGGATTTGAACTTGTGATTTCCAGATGACAGAGCAAACGCCTTTCCATCACACCACTCGGAGCATTTTTTTTCAAAGTATTAATATTTAACTGGAAATGAATTATACAATGTTTTAGAAAATATTAATATTGAAGTTGTATATGTGGGGCCTTTTTGACATTTCTAATGCAACTAACACAAAAAGTTCCTCCGAACCCTTTTACGGCAGGGTTATGTACGGGCCACTGGATCTTCCTCCTCACCAAACTCATCAAACCATGTCTTTATGGAGCTCGGTTGGTGCACAAGGGCGTTGTCCTGCTGGAACAGGAAAGGGTCTTCCCCAAACTGTTCCTACAAAGTTGAAATAATACAAACGTCTTTGTATGCAGTAGCATTGACATTAACATTCAGCTTCCCTGGAACTAAGGGGTCCAAACCCTGAAAAACAGCCCCAGACCATTATTATCCCTCCTCCACTACACTTTACTGTTGGCACTGTGCGTTCCTGTAGGTAACGTTCTCCTGGCTTTCGTCTAACCCAGATTCATCCATCAGACTGCCAGATAATGAAGCATGATTTATCACTCCAGAGAGCACGTTTCCACTTCTCCAGAGTCCAGTGCCGGTGCTTTACACCACACCGGTCCATGCTTGGCATTGTGCATAGTGATCATAGGCTTATGTGCAGCTGCTTGGCTATTAAACCCATTTCATGAAGCTCCTGATGCACAGTTTTAGTGCTGATGTTACTTCTAGAGGTTTGCGTGATCCAACGCTTCATGGATGAACTGTTTTTTTTGCTTCTAGAAGCTTCTATTTTACAATAATAGCACTCACAGTTGACCGGGGCAGATCTCTGTGGCTCTTCAGTGCGACCCATTCCACTGCCAGTGCTCGTCTATGGAGATTGCACGGCTATGTGCTTGGTTTTATGCACCTGTTCGGCAATGGGTGTGGCTGAAACACCTGAAATGGGGTGCATATGCTTTTGGCCATATAGTGTATTTGTTTATAGTTCTCACATCATGGCGCATAGGATGGTGACCTACGGTGAAGTTTTTCAGTAAAGCACCAGTCCAAGGAACGGTTGTGCTCACAAATTACTGGGGGGAGTTCCAGTTATTTACTGCATTAATTACATTAATGCACCAGCTTGAGTAACGTTAATAATGTAATCAACACTTGTGTTAATGAACAGTTTGAATGTTAACTACATAATGAACACCTGTTTATACTCATGTTTATTCCACCAATAGTAAAATAAATAGCAGGCATATATTAACATACATTAAATTAAATTTCATGGTGACCAATATAAACTAATGACTAATGTGTTTTCACTCCGAGTGTATACGTGCATACACACACACATACACACACACACACACACACACACACACAGCTGATTATCAACATTCTGTAATTTAATTTGTGCTAATTTATGCAAATGATTTTTAATCATGTATGGAATCACTGTAAGTTATCACTTTAATTACTTGCTTACATTACACAGTTTATTCATTAAAGCTGTATGGTTGGTTCACGTTAATGAACACGGTACGTAACGTAAAGTTTTGCAGTACAAACTTACACACAGCGGTAAGGAGCAGTCAGTAAAGCACGAGGTTGTGTGTTCAAATCCCAGAGCTGCTGAGACGGGTCAAAGGTTTCACTTTGGATTCCAGACTGTGTGAAGTGTAAAGTGAGCTTTATTAATCTGTAATTAATCTGTAATGGATATATATATATATATATATATATATATGGATAGATACCACATCATATCAGAGTTAATGATTTAATGTAAAAGCAAAGCCTTGAATAAAAGTACACTGGGCTGCAGGATACTAGATTACATAACATTACATAAACCAACTCAATAAAAATATTAATAAATAACTATAACAACTTTTATTTTAATATATTTTAGTGTATAAAAATATTCAATTTCATTGCATTTCTCCATTTTTTTCATATAATTTATGTAACTATCATATTACTTAGAATGTATAATAATAATTATCTAAAATATAACAAATTAGATGTATTTATAATTATTTAATTCATTTATTTATAATAATAATAATAATAATAATAATAATAATAACTAATAAAATAATAAACTTGTTTTGAAAGTGATGTTACTTATGTGTTAACAAACAAACAAATAACTCCCATTCATTTATTTGTCTGTCTGTCTGTCTATTTATCTATCTGTCTGTCTGTCTCTCTGTCTGTCTCTCTCTCTCTCTCTCTCTCTCCCTATATATATAATATATAATATATATATATATATATATATATATATATATATATATATATATATATATTATTACTTAGCTTATTACTTAACTTATTTATTTACTGACCTATCTATCTATCTATCTATCTATCTATCTATCTATCTGTTTATGTATTGTGTTTGCAGTTTCTGTACATGTTCCTTTATTTTATTAAGGTCACTTATTATTCCATGTGTAGGTCCTCAGTGAATCAGCGCTGGTATTTTCATGCATATACACATTGGATAAATAGGATTTGGGGAAAACTTTGCCTCTGAGTGTTTTTTTTTTTTTTTTAAGAGTTTCTATTACCTTATGGTTTAAATTGATCCCTGAAAGAAGAGACGGCAGTGTGAATGTGACGGCGCGGTGCCTCTGGGCGTGTCGGCGGATGGGGAATGAGTGTGTGGAGCGTCAGCTTTTATCTGGCTGCAGTTCGCTCTCCTCCACACTAATGAAGCCTCTTTGAGAGGAGATTAAATGGCAAAGAGGGGAAAAGCAACATACACAAACCCAGCCTGTGGTCACTGACACACACTCCGACACACACACCGACACACACTCCGACACACACACACCGACACACAGCGTCAGTCTCCTACATCAATCTCCTTATTATTCATTATTACAATCTTATAAATCAGAACTTGTGAGTTTAGTGGGAGTAAATTCATAAAATGTAGAACGACTCGTAATATATATATATATATATATGTACAGGTACTGTATATTATCCTATAACTCAGTGTCTTATTTAGCATTGTAGTGAGGATTTAATCCTGAAAATACACACATCAGTATTCAGACCTGGTGATGAATATAAGGAAGTTCTACCACATAAATAGTGACGTAACTTTTGGACTTAAGACGCCGCCTCTGAATACAGCATTAAACACTTTCAGTATGGAGGGTGAGTTGTGAGTTTGCGATTAGTGTGCTGTATTGTGTCTTGAGTTGGGGGTGTGTGATGAATGTCTTCAGTTGTGGAGTGTGTAATTGAGTGTGTATCTGAGTGTGTGCGTGTGTGTGTGTTGAATGTGTGTGCAGTTGTATGAAAGTGTGAGTTTGTGATGAGTGTGTGAGTGTGTGTTTATTTGTGATTTGCGGCTTGTGGTGAGTGTGTGTTGAGTTTGTATTTGTGATGAGTGTGTGTTGAGTTGTGATTTGTGATGAGGGTGTGTTGCATGTGTGTGCAGTTGTGTGAGTGTGTGTTGATTTGTGTTTTGCAATGGGTGTGTGTTACGTTTAGAAAGTGTGAATAAGTGTGTATCTGCATAGAGTGTGTGTGTGTGTGTGTGTGTGTGTGTGTGTGTGTGTGTGTGTGTGTGTGGCTTCATTCTGACAGCAGGTCCTTGGGGATCCTCTCTGGACGTCCAGAGCCAGTCGTCTGTCACACACTCTGAATTGGCGCTGTTGCCGTGGAGACGGCGACTCCCTGAACAGTAGAGGTGCACTAAAGGTAAAAACATCAACAAAAATCTGTCCATCTCTTCCTTTTCCTTCGCTCACTTCTCTTTTCCTCCATTAAAGGTGAAAAGGGGAACAAATCTAAATTCATCTTCACATTTACTCAAGCGTTTTAATCACAATTGTTATTTTATTCATTGTTATTATAACAGTATCTATATACTGTATCTATCTATCTATCTATCTATCTATCTATCTATCTATCTATCCATCTATCTATCTAAAAGTGGCTACAAGTATGTGCACCCCTGAACTCTGGTGTGTTAATGTTGGAAGAAGGTAGAAGAACTGGAGTGTCCTGCACAGAGCCCTGACCTCAACCCCACTGAACACCTTTGGGATGAACTGGAACTGGAGCTTCCTCACATCAACATCAACATCAGCGCCCGACCTCAACCTCAGTAATGCTATGGTATCTGAATGAACACAGATCCCCACAGCCACGCCCCAAAATCTAGTGGAAATCCTTCCCAGAGGAGTGGAGGAGGTTATTATAACAGTAAAGGGGGAATAAATCTGGAATGGGACGTTCAACAAGCACATATGGGCGTGATGGTCAGGTGTCCACAAACTTTTGCCATACCAACATACAGTGCATATTTATAGCTAGCAACACGCTAGTAATTAAAGTGCCATTTTCTGAACCGAAGCCAATTAAACACAAATTCATGTCCAAGCATTTATATTAGTATTTTTTATTTTATTTTCCTTCATCACTGTGAAGATTTGAGCTATCGATAATGAAACGTGAACATCCAGAACGTTACATGAAATGTCGAGTTTCCTGTCGCGTGTTTATTCCGAGGCTGCGTTGCTTTTCACGTCTGATTTCTGTGAGCTCTGATACGTTTGGGGACGAATTCGTTTTAGCTGAGTTTACTGAATGATGGACATTTTGGAGTGGTGAAGTGAATAGGTTTGTGGCCTCTTCCTTTAAAAATAAATAAATAAATAAATACAAACTTGCTGATGCTGACTTCATCAGAAGAACCTCGATAAGCTCCCGGTCATGAAGTTTGCTGCGGCGGCTGTTTGGTGATTCGTACGACTCGAGAGATTGAGGTTTAAAGAGCGCTGGTCACACATCGGCAAGTGCAAAGGGCATTAAAAAATACTAATAAATACTAAATGATGTCGCCGAGGGCTTTGAGTTAGAGGCCCGGGAGCAGATTTTTTGGTGTGTTTGGTGCCTCATTACCTCAATATGATTAGCGATGACAGCAAATCCCGTCTCTCCTGATCCGTTTCTGTTTGCGAGAACGCAGCATAAATGTTTAAGCGCATTACCTGAGCTTCCTGTCAGGACTCGGAGGTTTAACACGAGTGACATTTAAATAGTTTGTCCGCGACATTCTTGGAATTTCTCTGCCTTATTATTCAGCTGAAGTTGCAGAAGCTTTAGACCTCAGAGTTCATCGCGTGTACACACGTAAAGTACACACGTCTTTCAGCTAATAATAACAATAACGTCGGTCGTTAAAAAACAATGATATAATATCAGAGAAATGTATATATCTTTAAGGAATTTTGGATTAGTTTTAGTCATGTCTTCAGCCAATAAGACAACACATAGTGTTTATAATAATGATAAGTGTATCGTTTAAGGAATTTGCTTTTGTTTTTTGTTTTTTTTAATAAAAAAACATTAAATGCAGGAAATGTAGAGTCTACTGTATCTAAGCGCATTACCTCAGCTTCCCGTCAGGACTCGGAGGTTTTAACACCAGCCAGATATATGTGACATATAAATAGTTTGTCCGTGACATTCTTTACACGATTTCTGGAAATTTCTCTGCCTCTTCCACTGAAGTTTTAGACTGTAGTGTCCGTCACGTATAACCTCATACACAAATAAATCTGTAAATATTAAATAAATAGTTACGACAGGCTGTCTGGCTTCTGAATAGCTGTTTGTCTGTTTCTAATTGGTTTATTCTGACTGTCACGTTTCTTTTTTGTGTCCTCGTAATCAGACTCTCAAGACAAGTTTATTTATGAAGCCTGAAATCACAGGTAGGTCTCAGTGCAGGTGAAAAAGAAGGAAGAAGACGATCCTGAGGGCACGGGGCTGTAATGAAACGACACGTTTACTGTAATTCTCAGCCTATAATTGTATTAAGTTACAATAAAAGCATTTATACCACAGCACGGTTGAATGCTCGCATCTGATTGGTCAGACGGCATGCGTGATTTTCACACGGTAATCCCGACTGTAAAATGAACAACGGGTTTTATATTATAATAAATAATATTATATCATAATGCGCTTGTTCTAGCGTGTTATCGTTTCTATAGTAACAGCTCATTCGCGGGGTCTTGTACGAAGAACGCTGCACGTAATCTAAGAGCAATAATAAATGGACAATTTGAAAAATGAATAAATAACTATTTAAGTTGTAATATTCCTATATGGTCATATTGTGTAAATATTGTTTCAGTACTTAGTTGTACATTAATATTACTGCAGTTTATTTGGGAAATTTAGTCAAATCAAAGGCGGATGTCTTTACCTCAGTGGATAATTATTATACAAATAATAATAATAATAATAATAATAATAATAATAATAATAATAAGTCTGAGAAATCTGTTCACACGTCATTTATTTATTTATTTTTTTAAACTAACACATGATATTGGCTCAGTTTAGTCCTCTGTGTGTTTATGCCTTAATAAGAACACACACAATAATAATAATAATAATAATAATAATAATAGTAATAATAATAATAATAATAATAATAATGCTTAAATTATAATTTCAGGAATTTGTATTAGTTTTTAGAGATTAAAAACAGTGAACATAGACTTTTAGTTTCCGTTGTATGAAGTTTTACACACCAATCACACACGTCTGCGCCGCTTTATTCTCTCGTTGATGATGTCACCGTGCTGAAATCTTCACCGAATGGATTTTTCTCTCTCTCTCGCTCTCTCTCTCTCTCTCTCTCTCTCTCTCTCTCTCTCTCTCTCTCTCTCTCTCGGCCATGCTTCACTGATCTCCTTCACCGTGTTGAGCCAACGCAGCCAAAAGATCACTGAAATTCAGCTACAGTGCTCAAAAAGTCATACAACAATATCGAATTTCAAGCTCTGGGAGACAGAACAGTCATTTCAGGCCGGCGTCGGGGTTCTGTCGTGACCCGGAAGACCCGAACACACCGCTTCACTTCGGCTGTAAGTTAGTGAAGCCAAGTACCGTTAGTTAGGAAAGTTTGTGAATGAAAGGGGAAAAAAAAGTTTAACAAGTAAAAATATGGGCATCATGTGGGCGAAAGAACAAAAAATTTTATAAATGGACAAATACCAAGAATTTTAAAACCATGTATAAGTGCGTCCAAAGGTACAGTATAAATATAAATGAATAAAAACAATACGCAAATAATCAATATAGAAAATTATTCATTACCCAAATTTCCCAAATAAATTTTAGTAATTTAATAGAAAATCTGACATTTTAAGAAATTCTAGAACAAAAAAATGTGAATTTATTATTAGTAGTATTTTGTTATATTTTTTAATATATCTTTAGGCATATTTTTATGTAAATTTGACAAAATTATTATTATTATTATTAAAATGTTATCAGTAAAGTTTAAACACCTCCTAATGACTTATTAATATTTAATCCAGACCCCACTTTGCACACATTAATGTTATTAATATGCACATTCATTTAAAAAAAAATATCTACAAACAGCGAGTTTTAAAATGTGTAAATATTCAGGTGTGTGTGTAATTAAATGGGTTATAAGGTCGGATACATAAAGCACGTCCCAAAGAGTTTTATTCCGTATTTAATGTTGGGGGAAGTTAGTTCCTGTTGTCACTTACGTTATAGCAGCTGTAAACGGCCGTTCTCTCACCGGCTTCTCTTTATTCTCTCTCTTCAAGTTAATGAGACAAAAAAGTGCAGCTTGTTGTGTTACTGAGAAACTGCAAAGTGTGAACTCCTCTGTCCTGAAGATGTGGGAAAAGTTAAAGTTACAGCTTTAGTTACAACAAACGTTCGTAAATACTCCTACTCTCTCTCTCTCACACACACACACACACACACACACACACACACACACACACACACACACACACACACACACACTGGTCTTCTGTGTTCACTGGAGCTGCACTAATGTGTCCAACACAGCTGTAATTTATTGCAATTAGCCGCATCTCATTTGGGCGAGTAATGACACAGCGACTTTTGATGAATGGCGATTAGTCGTTTGTGGATCGTCTCACAGGAACAGGTGGGGATTTATTTATTTATTCATCTAGTTACGACAGAGAGAGAAAGAACAAGAATAACGGCGAGTCGAAACGATCGGCAGTTAAACCACCGGCGGAGTGATGATTTCTTTGAACAAAAATGACAGTCGGAATATTACACCCACAAACAAACAAACAAACGAATGAATAAATGAATGAATAAATGGATGGAGGGATGGGCAAGTGTTATTGGTTTATTTGTTTGCCTACTTATTTTTGCTTTTTTTTTGTTGTTTATCTAACAGTTTGTCTTGATTTAGTTAATAATCTTTCTTTAAAAATGATAGTGTAACTAGCCTTCAAACTAACTATAGTTTATTTGTTTATTTGGTTCATTTTACATCAAATAATGATCCATAAGTAATATTGTTGCATAAATAAGGCTGATTCTGGAACTGAGAGTGCGCAGCATGGAAGCTCATGTCCATCAGCAGAGCTGTATTTATACCTCAGTGAGCTGCTTTCCTTAGCTGAAGGATTTCAGGCTTATGTAGTACTTTTAGCTTTCTTTCTCTACCATCTTTCTGGCTGTTTTGTCCACCTGACTAGTCAAGATCCCCACAGCGGAGACTAGTGGAGGCTTTAGTCGACTCCTCAGTGTTGTCTCTGATTTTTACGGTTATGTTTTTGTTTTTATTTGGTTGTCTTTACTTCATGTGCATCTATTTAAACGAAGCAGTGCTTGAAATCATTTCTTAATCTGTCCTAGTGATACTGTACATTCCCGGCATTCTCTCATTTCTTCCATGAGTGTTCCTCTTTCCTCCTCGTGCTTTGTGTGTGTTTCTGCTTTAACCCAGAGCTGTGATCGATCATTGCCTGTTTAAGCTCGGCAGCGTTGGAACCCCAGAGGCCAAAAGCCTTCCTCTCTGTTCCCACGGCAAAATCGGAAAAGGCACCGGCTCACTCACAGGTATCCAGCCTAAAGAGCGGGCAGATGGTGAGCCCAGCTGTTCCTGGGTTTCAGAGGCAGCTCTCTTCTCTCACCCTTCTCTTTCGCTCTCTCTCTCTATCTATCCCTTCGTCTCTCCAGGGTCAGACCTGCACCGCTGGGGAATTAAAACTCTGCCAGCTTCCTCTGCTTCGCTGGCACAGGGGCACAGAGTTCACGCCTCTCATCTCCATCTCTCCACCTGCTGAGCTCCAACTTCAATGTGTTAGGCATTTGAAGTGAGCTTGGGGAGATGTGTTCTCTCTCTCTCTCTCTCTCTCTCTCTCTCTCTCTCTCTCTCTCTCTCTCTCTCTCTCTCTCTCTCTCTCTCTCTCTCTCTCTCTCTCTCTCTCTCTCTCTCTCACACACACACACACACACGAGCCACCACGCTTTTCGAGTGTTATACTAAAGTTTTAATTCACATTTAATGAAGTGTGTCGCTCCACTCGTCCTCTAGCAAGCCGGATCTGCGAATAAGCTCAAACACTCACGGCTTAATAACGCCGTAATAAGATTGAAGTTTTCTTATTTACTAAAAGGTTCCGTATCTACATAATATCCTCCGTTATTCATCCATATGAGCGCTGTTTATCATTGTTCTGTCTTCCATGACACAGCAACTCAGAGTATCTGAGAGGAACCGAGAGGAAAAGTGAGTGTATAATGCACAGACGAACTCAGTCTTTTACTCTAAAAAAGAAGTTATTTTCTACTTTCATGCTATTTAAAATCTCGAGTGCAGCTTATAGTTAAATATCTTAGCATCCTAAAAGGATTTGATTGATCATCATACGTAAAGCGTTTAATGGTTCTAGATTTAACCTCTTAAACATGAAACACGGTTGCTCCTTATTTCCTAAATTGCTCCTCCTTGCTTTTTAGCTCCTCCCCCTGAGGACACAAAGAAAGAAAAACAGGGACAGCAGGGATCGAGGACAGATGAGCCATCATTCTGAAGTGATGACATTGTACAAGGAATAAAACGTATCATGCTGTTACGGTAAAATAATGACTAACAGGTTGGCGTGATGAGGCGGAGTCACTGTTACAACCCTGAAGTTGATTATTTTCCGATTACAGCATTTCACATGTTCTATTCGTCATATACGACAGCAATTTGCCAAGAATATGCCAAGAATTTTTAATTTATTAAAAAATGCCTTCTTATCCATTTAAAGTTACATTTAATTTTGTGGAAAATCTGTGAAAACAAGTTAGTTCCTGTTGTCACTTACGTTACAGCAGCTGCAAACTGTCGTTCCCTCAGCAGCCTCTCTTTCTTCTCTCCCTTGAAGTTAATAACACAAAGAAGTGCAAACTCTTCTGTCCTGAAGATGTCAGAAAAATTGACTGACTGTTACAAAAGCGCTGACACTGGAGACTCCTTCCGTAAATGTTAAATAAATGTCAGCTCATTCACAAGTCCCTGTGATTGAGCTGTTTCTATAGAAACGATAATGCATTACGACGAGTGCATTAATATGAACCTGTGATTTACAGCTGCTCCACTGTCAGATGTAGCTCGTCAGTGGTACATGATCAGGTCAAGCAGGTGAAAAAAACAAGGACAGATGACTAGCTTTCTCTGTTTATTGCTGTAAGATGATGTACCGCCTAAAACACGCTCCAGTTATTCATAAAAGAGTGATGTTGAGTGACCATGATCACAAGGTTGATTCGAGTCTACTGCCTCCTTGAAGTTACAGTCGCCTTAAGGCTCTATATGTTTCTTTGGTATGACAACCATGCTTGTTAATCGCATCGCTTTTCTATTTCAGACAAGTATAGAGCTGAAAACAGTCACCGACTAGTTGAAGTAAAGGCTTTGAAAAGGATTTGATAAACTCAATCTTGACCCGATCTAAACCTTTTTAAGACTTGCTCTCGACTCTAGCTTGATCTCGGCTAATCCTGGTCTTGGACTTGACAATGGCGGTGTTGATTACAGATTACTGCTTCGGAAGTTTCATTAGGTTCTTTCCATCTTAGCTTGAATCGATTTCTGAAATATCAACTAAATCATGAATTTCCACATCCTTCCGATAAATATGGTCATTGCTGTTGCTGTTGCTGTCCTTCATTGATGCTTTGCCACGCTGACAAGCCTGGATGACAGCGATCACAGTGATATGCGAATATTATACACTGATCCGACATAACATTAAAACCACCTGCCTAAGGTCCCCCTTGTCAAAACAGCTCTGACCCGTCGAGGCCTGGACTCCACAAGACCTCTGAAGGTGTGCTGTGGTTTCTGGCACAAAGACGTCAGCAGCAGATCATTTAAGTCCTGTAAGTTGCGAGGTGGCCTCCGTGGATCGGACTTGTTTGTCCGGCAAATCCCACAGATGCTCGATCGGATTGAGATCTGGGGAATCTGGAGGCCAAGTCAACACCTTGACCTCTTTGTCATGTTCCTCAAACCGTTCCTGAACAATTTTTGCAGTGTGTCAGAGCGCATTATCCTGCTGAAAGACAACACTGTTGCGTTGTCTGCAACAATGTTTAGGTAGGTGGTACGTATCAAAGTAACATCCACATGAATGCCAGGACCCAAGGTTTCCCAGCAGAACATCCCCCAGAGCATCACACTGCCTTTGCCGGCTCGCCTTTGTCCCACATTTACATTTACATTTACGGCATTTGGCAGACGCCCTTATCCAGAGCGACTTACATTTATCTCATTTATACATCTGAGCAGCTGAGGGTTAAGGGCCTTGCTCAGGGGCCCAACAGTGGCAGCTTGGCAGTGCTGGGGTTTGAACTCATGACCTTCCGATCAGTAGCCCAACATCTTAACCACCATCCTGGTACCACCTTTTCCCCAGGTAAGCGACACCCACGCACCCGGCCGTCCACATGATGTAAAAGAAAACCTGATTCATCAGACCAGGCCACCTTCTTCCATTGCTCCATGGACCAGTTCTGTTGCTCTGATTTGAAAAGATTTTTTTGTGCTGAAGAAATCAGATCTGTGTCACATTAAGACAGAAAATCAGATGTGTCACTTCAAACTGTTAATGTGAACAGCCACGAAGGCATCCATTCAGCCAGTATGGGGATGCACCCACTGAAACATTAGGAGGCGGCCATCTTGGACATTGGCATCAATAGACACTATACGTCTCATTTAATTAATTATGCATCCTTGTTTTGTTTCCTCAGCTCTTACATCCACATTCTGGCTTTTTTGCCTTGTGTTGCATAAATCTTCTTTCTGCAGTTACAGGAAGAATGGAAAAAAGAGGCCATACTTCACGCTTGGTGTACTTTGAGTTTGAGGAATTGAACAGAAGATTTTTTTTTTACCTATTCATCACTGCTGTGTGAGGAAGATTTTCAGTGAGGATTTTTGAGCTGCAATGCTAAACCACTGAAGCATGGACAAACATAATCTGTGATATACCGTAAGAGGATTAGTGAGATACTGAGTCATCAACATGTCGGAAAGAATTATCACTGTGTGCAATGACATGATATCAGAAAGGGGGGGAAAAATCTACACAGAAAGAAGAGAAGAGAGAGAAGCTCAGCCAGATCCTCGGTGAATGACATAATGTGTCACACACCGCACCGAGATTTAATTATGGACTTCAGCTATTCACTCAGATCTCAATCACACTGCGGAATAGCGCGTCCCTGAGACTCATCAGGACTTTCAGCAGGAGTTTAAATAAGGAGGCACATGGCCTTGAAAGAGAACAACCATAATTGAGTCTTTGCGAAGTCTCCCGTCGAGCCTGAGTGTCGAATTCATTGGAGTTTGAGGTCGATGTAATACGGATGAAATTGTGTGCCTGAGAGCCGCGTCGCTTTGTTTATTGCGAAAATTGCATTTCAGAAGGAATCAAATGTGTCTGTTACCTTATGGCAATCAAAATGGAAACAAGTTTTTGTTGTTGTTGGGGTTTTTTTTTGTGAAAGTGCGGCATGTGGAGCTCAAAAATGGACACGCATTTAGCTCTGGATCCTGATCGGCTAGATTCAGGGAAATTCAGGGGGAAAAAACACTATTAATAATGACTGACTGATTAGTTCTCCAGCAATCCCAGTGCAGTGGTGATGTTCTTACAAAAAAAAAACAAAAAAAAACCTAGTTTAATATGTAGCAAAAAATAAATAAATAAATAAACAAACATGTAATCGTTGATATGGTGAAGTTTTCTGTAAGGAGACGTTTATTCAACACCATGTATGTAAGGAGTCTCCAGTGTAACAATCAGCAATAAAGCTGTAACTCGAAGTTTTCTGACATCTTCAGGACAGAGGAGTTTACGCTTCTTCTGGTTCTTCAGTAACATGACAAGCTGCGTTGTTGTTGTTTTTTTTTGTCTTATTAACTTCAAGAGAGAGAATAAAAGAGAGGCTGGTGAGGAAATGGCTGTCTATAGCTGCTATAACGTAAGTGAGAACAGGAGCTAACATTAAATGTTGCTATAAATAGATAAAATGTACAGTTTGGTGTGCCATTCATTAATAAATTAAAAATTTGAATCATTGTTGAATTGCTGTGGTATAAGAGGAATAAAACACTTCGGAGTTTGTTGTTATTGGAAAATAATCGACTTCAGGGAGGTAACAGTGACTCAGCTTCATCACAACGCGTTAGTGTAGATTCATTTCCTATAACGGCGTGTCCTGAAGTGGTGTTCCATATTTAAAACCTCAGCCAATCAGATTTTGAAACCAAAACTAAATCCATTTTATAAATGATTTTGCTTATGAGTTTTTTTCCTGATTAATATCTTGATATTTCAGAAAGTTGGCTACTGACATTCACATGGGTTTTCTCTGGAATCTACATATATTTTTTATATTTGCTGATTTTTGGGATTTCTTTGTGTTTCAATCTGGATGTAATAACTAGTTAATAGCGATTTTGTAGATAGTTAGCGTCTGCGCTTGTCTCCCGCTATGCTTAGCATAACACCCTGTCAGCCAGGCTAGCTAATTTCGGTTCCTCATTTTCAGCATCTGTTCTGTAGCTAATTACTCAGATCCTCCACCTCTCCTCGTGTGTCTCAGCTTTAGGACATGACTCAAATTTCACTTCCCACTCCAAACCTCCGGGATATCGGATATCCTGTTAATCTCAGATTAACCAAACGCACAACGTCTCAGCACGAAAGCAGGGGAAGACCTGAGATCTGAAAGTCAGAGGTTGTGGTTCCAAGGTTCCTGGTTACAGTGGATTGGATCATGGCTGTTTGAGGAGGGGGGCGGAGTTTGATGAGGATTTCAGTATTGGAAATCTGATCCTAGATCTAATGATATAGTGACACAGAAAAACATCACTTATGTTGAAGAGATAAGAATAAAAAACAAAAAAGACAATGAAATGAGCATCACTAGATGTATACGGCTTACCTAACGGTACTTCTGTTGTAACTGGAATTTTTATCCTTTAAATGTTAGAATTCCCATTTATTAAATCCTGACGTATTTACAAAAAACAAAAAAGAAGGAAAAAATGCTCACAACCTTTACTACTTCTCTATGCTAGAAGCAATTTCACCGCCTCAGTCCTCTCATATCATGTTATCAACAGGGAATGAAATGCCACAGGCAGCCTGAAAATGCATAGAATATTATTTTTTTTCTCTTCATTTTCTCCAGAGTGAAGTTCTCATATTGGGGTCTCCCCCCGCCTCGTCTTGCTGGTGGCACCAATTTCAGGGCCGCCGAAGCCCCGGAGACGGAGTGGCGCTCACTTTTCCTCACGGCTGTTATTTTCTAAAATGGACGCTTTGGAAGTTCTCCTGTGGGGTTTGACGTTCATGGGGTTTTGTTTCACCTCTGGTGTGGAGTTCACAGGTTGGCCGTGGCTCGATCAGCCGGGACTGGAGGTGTGTATTTACATGGTGAGAGCTACGTCGAGTCAG
Organism: Cranoglanis bouderius; assembly: GCA_023630585.1. Taxonomy (NCBI): domain Eukaryota; kingdom Metazoa; phylum Chordata; class Actinopteri; order Siluriformes; family Cranoglanididae; genus Cranoglanis; species Cranoglanis bouderius. The sequence continues at coordinate 1,519,599 of CM042555.1, forward strand.
GATTGACAGTGCTAACAGCCGGAGCCTACGGAGTGACACGCTGTGCAGCTACAAACATCGGCCGGGTTGAGAACCACGGCTGTGGAAAACACACATCACACGTGACATTTTCTATGCATAAATCCATACAAACCATACTGGAGTTATATAAGCTTCCCAGTACAATACATGAAAAATGTACTGTAGTAAACAAAAACACACGACTGCCTGTACATGCACATGTGCCAATCTGGATGAAATATATAAAAAAGAATCAAACTTTTTCTTTTTTTTCTTCCATTTTTAACAAGTTCACCAAGAAAAGAGTAACAGAACAAATAATTCTTTATTTTTACTCTAATTTTTTTTTTAATGATTTTGAAGAAAGTAACAGGAAAGTTATTTGTTTGTTTGTTTGTTTGGTTTTTATTTCAGTTTTAATGATTTCAGAAAAGTGTTTTTCCTCTCACTTTTAACCAAATAACCAAGAAAAGAGTGATACAAAGTTATTCCTTTCCTTTTTATTCATTCATGTTTAACCAATTCATTAAGAAAAGAGTAACAGAAAAAAACAACAATTTCCCAGTTAAAGAGTAATGAAATTTTTTATTTTATTTTATTTTATTTATTTATTTATTCATTGCAAGTTTCAATTATTTCATCACTTTTTCACAAAGAAAAGTGAGAATTTTTTGTCGGCCTCTATCGAGCTCATGCATAAATTAGATATGCATTGAAAAATACATTAAAGAAAACAAACTATTTAATACATTAAAACAGATTATAAAAATAATATATATATATATATATATATATATATATATATATATATATATATATATATATATATATATATATATATATATAAAATATCATGAAAAAGCAATGAAAAGTTGTATAATTCTTTATACGTGTACAATAGCCTTTTTCTGTATTTGTATAAAATTCCAAAAACTGCAAATAAAAAATTAAGAAGAGTTAAAGAAAATTCATAACATTCCTCAGCAAAGTGCTTGAAATAGCTTCTGATAGCTCAACAATTTAAAAACAAAACAAAAAAAAAAACACAAAGTCAACAAAATTTTGGACTGAACTTAGTTTTCTGTCCCGTATGTAGAGTTTTGAACCCTGGTGTGATAACAATGAGACAGAATTACGATCTAATCACAACTAAGATCCACAATTCCTAGTCTTTTTCCTCCCAAAAAAGTTTTCACAAAGAGAAATCTGAGTGAAGTGAGGTCGATTACTGAGTTTGAGTTTTCTTCGTTTACAATAAAGACGGAAAAAAAAACAAAAACACGGGCGATAAAAACTGGAGCTGGTATTAAACCTGTGAAACTTGGTTCGTACTCCAGAGAGGCAGAACTAGCGCGTGGCAAAACCAAATCTCCTCGCTCAATGGAAAGCAATTTTCCAATCCCGGCCCAAAACCTCCACCATTAATCATCCTCCCATCTCGGATGTTTATTCCCTGATGAGAGAAAATCATATTCCTGACTCATGATTTATAAGTTCATTATGGCTCCAAATAAATGGCCGCTCTAGATTGGAAATGATCGTGTCATTTTTGCATTTATTAAGAAACTGAGCTGGAGTTTGTAATAATATCTGCCTATCATTAATCTTTAGATCTGATGTGTCACTGCGTACAAGGGAAATGAGTTTCATACATGCAGCGTGTTTATTACATGATGTGGAAGAGAAGATCGGATGGTTTCACTCACAGTTTAGACGGTTAGATGGATGTGAACGTGAGCATGTTTAAATACACTCTCGAAACATATCTACCGCATTCTTCTGGCTCAGGAACTTTATATTCTCTACTGGATTATATATTAGAGGTGGAATGAGACTGAATCTGAATCTGATTAATGCTCCAAATATTTAAACCCAAAGTGGGTGTGGCCTAAAACTGGAAACACTGGGGGGGGGGAACAGAGGTAGAAACAGTTCCTCAACCTCAGTTACATCACTCCACTTTAACTCCTCATTCTTTCTTTCTTTCTTTCTTTCTTATTTTAATTGCAGCACTTCTGTCTTATGAAGTTATATTCGATATATTTCTTGCTCTATATCTTGTTTTTTTTCTATTTATTTATTTGTATGATTGGTGATTGGTTTATATATCTATCTATCTATCTATCTATCTATCTATCTATCTATCTATCTATCTATCTATCTATCTATCTATCTATCTATCTTCTGACAGAACATGAAAGAATAACATGAAAGCATGGCAATCTGTAAATAACTCTACAAAAGATAAATTGAGTTTCTGATGCCATAAACACTAATGTACAACAGGAAATCGATATCCACTACAACAAACACGCCTACAGGAAATCAGCACTCCATATTAACATCTTTCCTGATGGATTTTCAGATAAATTAATTTTGGAAAATGTTACTTTTTAGCCTTGAGTTCTTTGGTGTATTTTTTTTTTTTTCTTAGTTCATGGAGTGAATTTTAAAAGCTAAACCATAGTTTGTTGCAAGTGTGATGTGGGGCAGTGAGTGATTCTGCTCCTGTGCATCTGGCATCTCCTCCACAGTAGCGTTCCTGTGAAGAGGACGCTGGGGATTTGTGCATCGCGATGCGACAGCAGGCAGGAAAAATGACTCCGGTCTCTCCGTCTCCCATGTGAACGTATTAATTTGTAGCCCGGTCTTCTCCTCGTTTCCTCTCCCGGTGGCCCCTGGGTTTAACCGTGCCAGAGTCTTGTGCACCTGATTCCTCTTCGCGTTCTCCAAAGAGCCAAGAGCCGTCCCCTATCCGTCATTAGTAAACACACCGGCACGCCATGCTTCATACGAGACGCAGGAAGGAGACCCGGAGCAAGCAAAACAAAGGCACAACAAAATCAGCATAATTTCTCTCAGCGTGAAAACACATTCTTCAACAGAGGCCAAAAATTCAACAATTAGCCTGACATGGAGGGCATGAGACTGAAATCCTCTCTCCGAAATTTATCTCTGATTAAAAATTATAAACTCATCAATCTCCAAATTTTATTATATTAAAATGTTCAAAATTTAATTTCTGAAATTAAGAAAAAAAAAAGGAGTGAGGAGAGACAGAGACAAAGATACAAAATGGTACAATTTCAAAATATAAATTTATTTTCTTTCTTTCTTTCTTTCTTTCTTTCTTTCTTTCTTTCTTTCTTTCTTTCTCACTTACTTACTTACTTACTTACTTACTTACTTAGACAGTAATACAATACCAGATTTGAGAGATTTCAAATGTCAGAATCATCATCAGGAATACTGATATGTCAGAATTGTTGTAACAAATAAAATGCCTGAATCCTCCAAGTATAATGATATGCTGGAATCATCATCTTTGGGAATAATGTGTTGGAACCATTGCTGGGAATAATGCTATGTTGAAATCATCAAGTATAATGATATGTCCGAATCATAGTCGGGAATAATAATATCTTCAAATCATGATTGCATATAATCATAATAATCATACTGTTGGAATCATTATAGAGTATAATCATCATCAGGAATAATGATATGTCAGAATCTTCATTGGGAATCTTCATTGGGAATCCTCATTGGGAATCTTCATTGGGAATCCTCATTGGGAATATTCATTGGGAATATTCATTGGGAATCTTCATTGAGAATCCTCATTGGGAATCCTCATTGGGAATCCTCATTGGGAATATTCATTGGGAATCTTCATTGGGAATCTTCATTGGGAATCTTCTTTGGGAATCTTCACTGCCAGATCATCAACCTGTCTTTCAATGTCAGTAAGACTAAGGAGCTGGTGATCGATTTCAGGAAACGGGATAAGGATCGTGCACCCATTTACATCGGAGGAGACATATTAGACAGAATCAACCACTTCTGATTCCTAGGGGTCACTCTCACCACTAAACTCACACGCTAAACTCACACGCTAAACTCACACGACTAAGCACACAGTATCCATCATCAAAAAGGCCTATCAACGCCTTCACTTCCTCAGGCGGTTGAAGAAACCCGGGGTGTCCACTACAGGTGTGCTCTAGAATCCGTCTTCACAGGGTTTATTGCATCCTGGTATGGCAGCTGCTCTATACAGGACAAGAAAGCTCTACAGAGGGTTGCTAAGACAACACAGAAAATCATAGGCACACAGCTACCAGCAGTAGAGGACATCAAGAGACCTCAGAAAGGTGAATCGCATCATGAAGGATCACTGTCACCCTGCACAAGCACTTTTCTCTTTTCTGCCCTCTGGTAAATGGCTCAGGACTATTCAAATTCACACTAATGGATTTAAGGATAGTTTTTATCAACACACATTGATGTGTAACATCAGTAATGATATTGGACTGTCATTTTTGCTACTTGACTTTTTGCACAGATCTTTCCAAGTTCATTACTGGCAAGGTCACTTTATAGTCTGGTAATTATTATTTGAGTTATTATTGTTATGTCTGTATATTTGGTTATTTTGTATTTAGTAGCACTGTCTATTGTATTTGTCTGTCTTGCCTATAGTCTGTGGAGAAGCATTCAAGCTAGAATTTCATTGTACTTTGTACATGGTACTTGTACATATGACAATAAATGTGTGTGTGTGTGAGTGTGTGTGTGTGTGTGTGAATAATGATATGTCTGAATCATTGTTGGGTATAATGATATGCTGAAATCATCATCAGGTATAAGGCTATATTAAGACCATCTTTAAGTGTAATGGTATGCCAGAATCATAATTGAGAATAATTATATGTAGAGGACGTTAGACAAACATGATTTGCTCGAGTCCACAGTCAGATCTACAGAAGAAGACGGATGAGTTTTCAGTGCCGTTACAGATCCATTGACTCTCCTCCCTCGTGGATAATAATCGATGCATTTCCAGACTTATTTAAACAAGGATGTGTAAAACTCGGGATGATGGATGGATGAGCTTCCATACTGTGGAGATAGGCCGGAGAAAGCCTGATGAAATTCCAATGCAGCGTGATTGATCTGTGTGTTTCTGCCGACCGACTGGAATAACGCCTTAAACTGATGGATAGAGATTTGTGTTTCTGAAGGACAATGTGGAAATCAGCATGCGGTGTGACCTTTCCTGTCATCATCCCACATTCTCTCTTTCTCTCTTTCTTTCTTACCTGCTTATGTTTTCTTTATTATTTCTTTACATATATTAATTTAACTTTTTTCTTTTGTTCCTTTTTCCTTTCAGTTTCTTTCACTTGCTCTTTCTACTAGTCTTTACTTATCTTTACTTCTTATCTATCTATCTATCTATCTATCTATCCCTCTTTTCTTTCTTTCGTTTCACTATTGTCTATTGAGTCTTTTATTTCTATATTCATATCCCTATCTTTCTTCCTATTTCTTTCTTTTTTCTTCCCATCGTTCACCCATCTCGTTCTTTTTTTCTTTCTTACTTTTTCTTTTAAATTTCATTTCATTATTTCTTTCTATCTGTTTCTTTAGCTCACTCTCTTGTCCCTTTCTGTCTCTCTATCGGTCATTCCTCCATCCATCCATCCATCCATCCATCCAAAATCATAATCGGTTCAAAATCCGAAGCAGTTCAAGAATTCCCACTTTATATTACCTTGTGTTGGAATAAAAAAAAATAATAAAATTCTTGTTTTTTTTTTGTTTTTGTTTTTAATTTGTATGTTTGTTGTGAGTTATGAACATGTTGAAGAGTGAAACGTTCGACCTCTCCTGGCGGAAATTGAACAGGGGATGAGAAGGATGTCAACAGAAAATGAACGGAATCCACAGGGGACTGCGGCGGAGCTTCACACTGTGAGTTGTCATGACACACACTAAAAAAAAAAAAGAGAGAGAGAGAGAGAGAGCGAGAGAGAGAGAAATGAAAGTGGTAACCGATGACTTGACGAGTTTACCAGCATATTTATGCCTTGGGAAGAAAGTTCCAATACATTTGGTTTGGAGCGAAAGCAGGAGCGCATGCTGTTTAGTCTCGGCGGTTTTCAGCTTATTCTCGGGGCGTCAGCTGCATCTGAAGGAAGGAAGGCATGACATTCACTCTCAGGAAACAATTGAGACCATCAATCACGTCGTAAAATGCTTCTGGCAGGAGCATAATAAATAAAATATGGCACAAGGTTTTTTTTTTTTTTCATTGTAAAAGCATCAGCATCAGCTAATTTCAGTATGATATATCTCCTTATACCACAAAACGCTCGAATCAGAAGGTGTTGATTAATTTTCTATAACAGCACGGCTCTGAAACATAAGTCACAGGTTTATATGGATGCGCTCGTTCTAATACGTTATCGTTTCTATAGTAACAGTTCAATCATAGGGACGTGTAAAGCAGTCATAGTCGTGTGTAATCGTTAATACGGTGAAGATTTATTTTTTGTAAGGAGATGTTTATGGAAGGAGTCTCCAGTCAGAGGTAAAGCTGTAACTTCAAATTTTCTGACATCTTCAGGACAGATGAGTTTACAGGAACCAACTGTTCAATTCCGTCAACATCAATTGTAACTGTAATTGGATAAAAAGTATAATGTCGTTAATTAATAAATAGAAAATTGTAATTGTCAGCAAATGGCTGTCCCATGAGAGCAATAAAACACTTCAGGGAGTGCTGTTATTAGAAAATAATCAACTTTATGGTTGGATACAGTAACACCAGGCATGGATTATTTTCCTATAAGAACAGCTTGTCATGTATTTTTCTTTAATTAATGAATATAAATTTAGAAAATAGCAAATTTACCCTCTGAACCTTAAAAATCGTGCTAATTCATCACCCAGGTCTGACCTTTCTCTCTACAGCTGCTGGCTCTCAGGTTCACTTTCCATGCTTCATAACTCAACTTATCCTGAAAAAAAAAAAAAAAACAGGAAGTGAATTATGATGCGTATCACAATGTTACTGCTGGAAAAGCAGAAAAATGTGCATAAGATTTTTTTTGTTAAAACGTCTTTTTTATTGTGTATTTTGTCAAGAGATTTAACAAAAAAAAAAAAAAAAAAAAAGATTTAATTAAATAAATAAAAAAAAACCCAGAAATGACATTGATATCCAGTGAATGTAAATTATTTTATTTATTATATTATATATTATCTGTTTATTTATTATCTTTATTTTGATTAATTCCTAATAATATAAATCAAATAATTATTATAATTTTGGGGAAATTGCTACACTCACAACACTAATTGCATTAATTCTAATGAGTAAGAAGGAATTTGTTGTAATTTATATAAATAAGTTCCCAAAAATATTGTTTTGGCTCATAAACCACTATTTACATACACATAAATTTAATAAAACAACAAAATAAGTCTGCATTAAAAAGTAAATGTAAATTTAGTTACATTATTTGCTTACTTCTATTGATTTTTAATAATATACAAATATACTGTTTTAATATAAATAATGCTGAGGCACCACTACTACTCATACATTTATAGTAGTTTGTGTGAGCAATAATACATCAGTTGTGTTTTATATTTAAAAAAAAAATAAAATAATTTTAAAAAAGTCCTGGTTAGTAACCAGAAGGTCGTTAGTTCAAATCCCAGACCTTTCCCAAAGCCACACCTGTTAGACCTTAGGTTTTAATCCTCAATTATTTGGCCTCATTTACAGATATTTATATGTAAAGCTTCTGCAAATGAATAAATACATTTCCAAACTGGCCATCATTCCTGTCCTGTTATGCTGAGTTCTTATCAGAGGGTTCTGTTGGGTTCCAGGGGCAGAAGCGGGGTTGAGTTTGTGGTTCTGACTCTTTGTGGCCAACCTCTTCCTAGTACATGAGATCCTGGATTTCTGTAATGTTTTTGATACGGGCATGAAGGTTTTTGACCATGTTGACCAAGCATCTTTTTTAATGCTATGAAAGCTTTTATGCGAGGCAATAGTTGTTGTTGTTTTTTGTTTTTTTGTTTTTTAAGTTGGGGGTAGCTGTTGTACATTGGTGATTTATGCATGAACTAAACTGGAGGTGGTCTGAGCCAGCCAACTGCCATCACATGAGTAATCAGAGAAGAATGTCCTGTATTGGGTCAATTGTACAGTACAGTACAGTACCACAGTACAGTTCAGTTTCCAAGGGTGATGATGCTTCAGTTTGTATTAATAATGATGAGGACATTAGAGTATTATCTGAGGGTGTGGAGATTTAGCAGAAGCTTAAGTTAACTTAACTGGGACAAAAGCAAAGCTTTGTGGGCAGGGCAGGTTCAAGTAGAGGGACGTCCACATTTACCTGGGAATCTGAGGTGGGACAGAGAGGGGTTAATGACTTTGGCTTTCTTGACTTGCAAGACAATGAAAATGACTCGCCCTAAGAAAATGACTTTCTTAGGGAGAGAAGAAACCAAACTAGGAGGGTGCAGTGGAGATTGTGTGCATCAAATTGTCTCTATGGAAATGGTTGCTACCTCATCTGCCCTACAAAGGAAGAGTTTTGGCTGCCAATAACTTGATTGCCTTTGCTCTCTGGCACAGACTTACTGTACTACAACCACGGGCAGGACTTGTACTAAGAGCATTGGTGACCTTTTTTTTTTTTTTTTTTTTTGGTTGAGCCAACATTGGGTCCAATCAGCCATATTGTACCTTCCACAAGGGACCAAGAAAGGGGACCTAGAAAGGGGACAAGGCCTAGTGGATATCAGGTCCAGAATAATGACTTTTCATTTCCAAGCTACTCTGAGACTGCTATCCAACAGGTCTATCGCTTGGGAACATACTTGGACCTCATTATTGAGGAGAGCTGGTGGAATGGGACTTGATAAGCAACTGTTTCTAATAAAACAGCAAGAGGCTGGCTGGTGGATCTCACATATTTTAATTGGTCAGTGTTTGAGGCATGGAAGGAATTCTTGAGCTTGAGGATATATATCACTGTATGACCAAAAGTATGTGGTGAGCCTGACCATCACGCCCATATGAATCCATTCCAAAACCATGGACATTAGCACAGAGTTGGTCCACTCTTTGTTGTTGTATTAGCCTCTACTCTTTCCACTAGATCTTGGAATGTGGCTGTGGGAATTTGTGCTCATTCAGCCACAAGAGTATTAGTGAGGTCAGGCACTGATGTCAAATGAGAAGGCCTGGTGTGCAGTCAGCGTTTCAGTTCATCCAAAGCTATTCGGTGGGGTTGAGGTCAGGGCTCGGGCCACTTGAGTTCTTCCAAATCAACCTTGGCAAACTATGTCTTTATGGAGCTTGCTTGGGCACAGGGGCATTGTCATGCTGGAACAGGTTTGGGCCTCTTAGTTCCAGTGAAGGGAAACTGTAATGCTACAGCATACAAAGACTTTCTATACAATTGTGTGCTTAGAACTTTGTGGTAACAGTTTGGGGAAGAACCACATATGGGTGTGATGGGTCAGAGATCCACATACTTTTGGCCATATAGTGTACCTGACAAACTGGTATGGCAGCTGTAGGTGAAAGGACTGGGATCAAGTCTGGGCATATTCTAAACCTTTTGGCAGCGGAAACGAGTGGGGCTCATTGTCAGGAGACCATGTGAATTTTTCCAAAATGACCATTCTACATGTGCATGATGGACAGATGAACATCCTTATAACTTTCCTGCACTGAATGTCACTGCTGAAGTAGAGGAATGGAATGAGGATGAGCGGTATCTCTTATGCTTTACTACTCCAGAACTGGGTCCTTTTAAATCAAGTGGGAAAACACGCTCTACATAACCTGTGTGAAGGTGTGCCATGCATACATTTTAGAGGGAGTACCATCAAGTGTTTTGGCACTGACTCTTCCTCTAAAGTCTGCTGGCGGTCCCTGTATAAGTGTCCAATTGACAAACTGACAGCTGACTTCCAGTGGAGAATAGTATACAGGGCAAGAGCCACAAACAGACTTCAGGTGCACCTCCATCCTACTGTTGGTGTAGGCTGACATTTGTCCCGAAATCAAGTCTTTGTTTTTGCAAAATGCTGTCAGCTACATAACCTGTTCCTAAGCTCAGATGGATTTCATCATTAGGTGATGTTTTGATGATGTTGTTTTGTTTTGTTGTTGTTGGTTTTTTTTCTATAATAAAGAGAAAAGGTTGCTTTTTTTAATTTTACAATGTTTTGTACGAATCAAATGCTTTACTTCTTGATGATATTTAATTTGACCCAATAAAGGGGTTTTTAAAATTAAGTTCTCTCTCTCAGCCACAACCCCCCCATCCCCTAAAAACACACCCCCCACCCCCACCCCAACATGGCAGTGGTTACTGATGAGGCTTGTTACGATGCCCACTGGAGATCAGTGTGTCTTTTTTTAAGCGCTGCTTTAATCTGTTCTTCAGCTGCTAAGGAGGAGCACTTTCCCTTCATTTCCATTCAAACAGGAACACACTGTTCTCTCTGTACCTGCTGAGAACCAGACGGTGAAAGTTCCCCCTCTCCTACACGCACCCCTCTCTCTACTCAGAATATACAAGTTCTAAAATTAAGAAAAACAAGCCTGAGGAATGAGAGAGACAGAGACAGACAGACAAGCAGTTCGTTGGAGCAATTAAATAAGTTTATTTTCTCTCTCTCTCTCTCTCTCTCTCTTTACAATCTTTCTATAGTATTTATTTATTTATTTATTTATTCATTTATTTATTACTTTTATTTCCTTTTTTTATTTTTGTTATTCTCTCAACTCTTATTTCTTTCCATCATCTTTCCTGGTTCTTTCTTTCATCTCTCCCTTTTTCCCTTCTTTATTTTCTTCTTCTAATTTTATTTCTGTTATTCTCTCTCTTATTTCTTATTTTGTTCCATCTTTTACTTTTATTCCTTTTTTTTTTCATTCGCTCTGTTTAATCTTCCTTTCTTTTTTTTTTCTACAGTAGTTGCACACACACACACACACACACACACACACACACACACACACACACACACACACACACACGCACACACATCCTCTCACTGCACTGTAATGGAGTCTGAAAAGCATTTTGGGCCGAGCTGCTTATGAGAACAGACTACATAGCGAGAATCCCTCTGTCCTCTATCATGGGTAATAAGGAAGCCATGTGGCAGCAAGGCCCTAAATCGGGCTTGGCGTCAGCCACTCACACATCTCCAGAGAGCGTCAGGCCTCCAGCCTGTCAGACAACATCCAAGGCAGAGCTAAAAGTGCAGTCATTATCCCAGAGAGGTCTGATTTTACCAGGAACCTGGAGTCAGTGGAGGAAAAATGCTAAGGACATGCTGATCTATCACTGTCACAGACACATACTCACCTTTCTTTCTTTTTTCGAGAAAATGGTTCTAAAAAAAAAAAAGAACGAGACTTGTCTCCTCAATGAACTCCTCCACGCTGACTCTAATTAGGTGTTACATTTGGATCCCTATTGATTGCATGTTTTTGCTTCTCACCACCATGTCAGTGAGCTACATAAAAGCAGACAGATGTGGAAAATACACTCATGAAAATGTAAGGAAGGGGGTCGGAGTCATGCGGCGGGAGAGTATCGGTGCTTTTGTGCCGCCGGTAAGAGCTTCTGTTTATGTGTGAAGAGAAAGTATGTAGATTTAATCATAGCATTTCATGTAATGGGATGCCTGCGGCACAAGTAATTTCTGCTGAGAGTAGCGGCCGTATTGACAGCGTGCAGCCCTGATTACACTCCATTAAAGAAACTTAAGATTATCTTAATAGTAAACTGGTCACGTGATGCCGATTTCATCAAGCGCTTTTGCCCATTAGGACTTCAAAAAGTGCTGTTAAAATGGCATCTCCTCTTTCTAAAGTGCGAGCAGAAGCCTCGGCTTTAATCTGTTCAATCGAGGTGCTCTGATTTTCATTAATGATTAAAACCGTGCCGGAAAACTTTGGCTCTGCGTTCGGCGAGCAGCTGTGGCTTGCTGGGTAAATCCTCAACGGATTTGTCTCTGCTGTGGAGCAGGTGGGAGTGTGTTAAGATGTTGTTTTAATTTGTTATAGAGTGGAATTTCCTTCAAATAAGAGTGAAAGCCAAGTAGAAATTGCAATGCATGAGACATTACAAGGTGATAAAAAGGAATAAACCTCTGTTTGTTGTGCTGTTATAAGAAAATAATCAACAACAAGGTGGCGTGATGAATCGGAATTACTGTTACCACCCTGAAGTTGATTATGTTCCTATAACAGCACATCATGAAAAGTTTTATTCCTCTTAGACCACAGCAATTTGCCAACAATTAGTTAGTTCCCGTTCTCACTTACATTAGAGCAGTCATTGCCTCACCAGCCTCCCTTTTTTCCATCTCTTGTTACGTTAATAAGACAAAAAAAAAAACGTAGGTTGTCATGTTACATAGAAATCACAAAACGTAAACTCCTCTGTCGTGAAGGCTTTCAGCTTTCACAGCTTTACCTCTGACTGTTACAAAGCTCTGACACTGGAGACTCCTTCCATAAATGTTAAATAAACATCTTCACCACATCAGCGTTTTTGAATCCATTTATGTGGCGTGTCCACCATGCAAGTCGTTTTGAATGTTCTGTTACGATAGACACAATAACGTATTAGAACGAGTGCATTAATATTAATGTTGTTATAGAAAATTAATCAACACCTTCTGACCCATTAGAATCTAGACTTCTTGGATAATATGCTAATATATACATGAAACTTATGCAGTCCATTCATCTGCCAGGTAAGGCTGAGGCGCGGGGGGGAAGGAACGCAAAGATCATGGCCATTCTGATTGTTGTTACTCCGTGCCAGCTTGTAAATTCTGTCTCCGAGGACGTAACCCATGATCGTGCAGATGGTGTTCGTAAAGTGTCTCATGTCTTGTCAAGATCTACATTTCTCTACCTGGAGGCTTTGATCGATGAGGCAATTTGAGCAAGTTGTGTTGAGAGATACATCAGGAAGGAGACAGGCCTGGAGACACGTGATGCAGAAATCCTGGTTTGCGCTGTCACCCATTGGCAGCTCTCTGGATCTATTGTGAGTCTCCGAGGAGCAATAAGTGGCATAAATATGCAAAAAAGCCCAAAGCTGCAACTTTTTCCCCTTCAATGCCAGGATGCAGAGACACCTGACGAACTCCTTGATCTCACCTACAGGCATGCACTCCCTCCTTGCAAGAAATCCTAGATTTATGTATTACAGCTCTGGTTGCAATTTTCTTTAAACTCATTTGCTTGCCTGATCTCAGCCACCCGCTGAAACATTCTTCTTTTTTGGCATGTAATCTCTTTATGAGGCTACGTCTTTACCGAGGCAAATCCAAACAGGAGCCATGTGGAGCTGTGGTGTCCGGAAAACGTTATGATTTGAAATTCAACCATACAACGGTTTATGTATTATGAATACGCAGTGTAGGGCTTACAGATGAAAGTGGACACCAGACTCACATGCATACAAATGAAGCACATAGCAGAGCTGGGGGTTTTGTAGCCGGATGTATAATGTATAATGAATGCCGGAGCTTATTCGTTTTATTTTAAAGTACAGCATGAAAGTACAACAGTAAGATGAATTTTGTTATAATTGAACAAAAAAGTGTGATGTCTTTTCTTTACTTTTGCAGTGTAGTGTATTGTAAGGTTTGTTGCACAGTTAGTCTCTGTAGTAAAGTAGATTTGGGAAGCAGAGAGTCACACTGGCTTTGGCAGATGAAAGAGGAAGAGCGAGGTAATGGGCCGTTAGCACTGTTTTGGTAAAGCACAGGGTGTTACAGGAAAATAAGCAAATTGCTACTTTAGGAAATGGCTGCTGGTTCCCAAAAATGCTGGAAGTGTGCAGTGCTGAAACGTGCTTGTTGCTGGTTTCTTTCACGTTGTTGCTATGTGTTTGAATTGAACCCTGGTGCATTTGCCCCCTGGGTGAAGGGTGGTTTGTTTGGGCAAGTGTGAACACAGTAATCATGCTCAGGTGTTGACCAAAACAACCAGTTGAAGAGAGTGGTGGTCTCAGGCTGCCTGTGCACCTTGATTGTGGTCAAACAATTCAACCCTGATTGCAATAAATAACCAATGAATGAAAGACTTTTCAAAGTATGTTTTCAGGTCCACCCCTTTGCACACCCCTTGGTTTTTGTTCTCTGTTGAAAATTGTGCAAAGTGTAAACCGATTGCACCAAATAGAAAACAAACCAAAGGTAAGAATTTCACTCTGGGTTTTCCCAAAAGTATTGCAGCACAGAAATCATTGTTGAATGGTTGAGTGAGTGTCTCATTAAACTAGGTGAGTCTCTCTACCAGTTGATATCACCTTAAATTTATAACACTTTTGGGACACTGAGAACCAAGACTAATAGGTGAGAAAGTGCCTTAAGGAAATGAAGAGAAAACAGGGCTACCGAGTGGAGCACCCCAAGGTTTCACCACATTGACTGAAGATTGCGAGTTCTGAATGCCAGGAGTCTGAGAGAGTATAATTGTCCTGCTGCCTGGATGTGAAAGAGGACATTCATTTCTCCCCTGTCAATCACAGCAATGCAAGCAAATTAAACAATCCTATACAGAATAATATGACTAGTCTGCTCTTTCTTTTGTGATGACACTGCATGAGCCAGAAATCTGGAAGAAGATTTGAAATAAAAAGTATGGTTTGGCTTTTGACCTTCAAGGTTTGGTAGCTGTGGTGTAATAGTGGTGAACAAGCCAAAGGCTGGGAATTGGTCATGGTTAAATTGGCAGAAAATTGAGGAAATTCAGTGGCATGGTGGCACAGGGGACACAGATGCTGCCTCACAGTTCCTGAGTTGGGTCACTGTATGTTTGGGATTTTGTTGGTTTTCCCACATCCATGTGGGTTCTCTGTGTTCTCTGGTTTGCCCCCACCTCATAAAAACTTTTGCAGGTGAATTGGCTAAGATAATTTGCCACTAGGTGTGAATGAAAGTCCCATGATACCCTGGATTCCTGAGATGGTTTGGTGTCCCATGAATGTGTATTCTGTTATGTCCTTGGACATATGCTTTGGCTTTCTTTGCATGTCTCTCTTTCTCCCTCCCTATTGCTACTACACATTTTCAGGAGGATAACTGGAATCAATGTAGGCATTGGAATATTGGGAAAGACATTTGCATATTGATACATTTGCATTGAAACAATGAATCCAGTGTGTGTGGTCTCTTTGATTTATCTTACAAATCACACTTCCCATTGACACAATGAGGTTGATGTTAATTAGATTTGAGAGATGAACAAAAAGGGTTGTAACATTTCCAGTCTTCTCATGAGGGGCTGTGGAGCCACCTTGACACTGACCAGGATGGAGTGGTTGCTGAAGATGCATGAATGAAATGTGGGAAAATTGCAGGTGGGCAATGAGCATGGCTGGAAATGTTATTCATACTTGCAAAAGTCTTTCATTCATTTGTCCCTTGAATTTGGGTTGAAACAGGGTTTGATTATGTTGTCCTGACAGTGGTCCACCATTTGTTTGGTCCGTACCTGTTTTTGTCTTTCCAAAACCTGGCCACTTGACGTCTTTTCACATCTGCCAAAAGAGCCTTTACAGAGAAGGTTAAATAAAGGGGTAAATTCAAACTCAATACCAAATACTGCCTATCTGAAAGTACACAAGAAGGATAGCATCATATGCATCTGAATAAACTATGCTGGATTATATTATAAGAGTTAAGCACTGAACAATTCAGACAATTCCCTGGCTTGACTTTTCTTGGCAACAAACCCAAATCTCACCTCCATGGCCATGAAATCTTCAATTTCACTTGCCAAATTTCAGCCTCACTAACCATTTAAATCTATTTTAAATCCTTCAATAGCATCCATATCATCAACACAATTTATATACATATGTACTGCAAATAAATGTGACACAAGAGCCAGAGGTAACTGGATAAGAATGTTTATTGAGGCAAACCAGGGTGAAAACCCAAAGCAGCGTTGAGCCCACAGCTGGACATAGGCATCTCCATAATTCAAAGACAGAAACACAGATAAACAAGGTCAAGAATACAAGGGACTGCAAACAAGGAACAGCATGAACACAGCTTAGTCTTTCCAAAACACGGGGCACTTGACAAGGACAATATATCCCAGGCAGCAACAGAGGAAACTTTCAGACAGAAAGAAATGTCAGAATGCTATACGGTTTTGTGGTATGGACCTTGTTTACCATGTTTCTGACTTATTATATTGCCCAGTCCACTGGTGCTCTGAGACCTGTTATGGATTTTGGTCATGGTTTTTTAGAAATACCTCAATAAACAGACTCACAGTGTGCATCCAATCATCTCTAGCTTCACTATTTACAACAGCATAAAAACAGATGGTGACTAAATCACACAATAGTTGTTAGAAGCTAAAGGCGCTAAAAAAGAAATATTTCAGGTCAGAACAAGGATAATCTACAAGCAGCAACTTCTTGCTTATGGAGATGACATGTATCAAATGGTACACTCAGACAAAAGGGTACTTTGGATAGTTAAAGGTTGTTGGCTTTCTGCAATGAACCTTGAAACCATTTCTGGACACCCACTGTTGTAGGGTTCTACCTAGACCTGTTAAAGGTTCCTCCAGAGGGACAAACCAAGATGGAACCAAATGTCTTGCTACCTGCGTCCTATGAAAGTGTTTTATTCCTCTTATACAATAGCAATTTGTCAATGCTAATGTTTTTTTTATTTATTAAAGAAAGACACATCGTACATTTTATCCCATTTAATGTTCACAAAGCAAGTACAGTACATGCCTGTTCTCACTTATGTTATAGCAGCTATAAACATTCGTTCACCACCCTCACCACCTTCTCTTTGTTCTCTCTTTTGAAGTTTATAGGATAAAAAAAAAAACAGAAAGTGTAAACTCCTCTATCCTGAAGATGTTGGAAAACAGCTTTACCGCTGACTATTACAAATCACTGACACCGGAGACTCCTTCTGTAAATTATGTTAACCACACATCTCCTTAAAGAAAACTTCACCATATCAATAATTACACACATTTTTTTAAACGGTTTATGTGTTGCATCCACTGTACAAGTCCCTGTGAATGAGCCGTTACTATAGAAACGATAGCGTATTAGAACAAGTACATTAATATAAGTCTGTGATTTGTCAGAGCTGCTGTAATAGAAAATGAATCACCTTCTGACAAATCAGAATTGAGTTTCCACCGTGTTTGTAATGGTGATATGGTGTCACGGTGTTTGTCACGGTTTGTCAAGAACATCCACAGAAATCTGGTTTGTTGGACAGAAACATAGGCATGCTTACAGCTAAGGTTCTAACTCTATAGTGATTAGAAACACAGTTTATTTTGTGAACTTGCCTTTTCAGATGCTTTACGTCAATCTCTGGTCATTTATTTAGAGTTTTCTTGATTACATGAAAAATGTTTTGTGACTCACCCTCAAGCAGTTTGCTAAATGAAAGTGTTTTCCCCTGACAGGTCAAACCTCCCAGCCTCAATATTCTTTAATATCTTCTTAACCACACCTGAATCGTGAGTGTGTGTGTGGCTGTGTATTGATTGCACCGGTAAATGCTCGCAAGCTTTCAGATCTGACTGACAAGGGATGGCAGGAGGAAGCATAATCAGCATAAAAACTCTGAAAGTCTCTTAAGTGCGATGCAGGGAGTCCAGCCGCGCTCTAACCCGAGACCTTTTATTGTGATTACAAAAGGGAAAAGGGAGTTGCAGCTGTCAAATATGCTTATCATGTTCATATATAACTGAATTACCGTAAGTAAACATTACTGCTCTCGGGTCCTCATTAGGATGCAATCAGCTAAAACAAAGTTCTGTTTATTCATAGCAGATTCTTTTAGTTTTTTTACAACAGTTCCCATAAGATTAAAAAAGAAAAAAGAAATTGAAGAATAAACAAACACCTGAAATCCATTTTTAATAGCAATGTTCTTCACTTAGAATGACTGACAGCAGCGCAGCATCATCTATCAAACCAAACCTAATATAGGCTGGAACAATAAAAAGAACAAACGATCAATGAACTATCTTACAGTGGAAGAACTTTCTTTTTTTTTTTTTTTTTTTTTGGTGGTTAAGGTTCTGTGCTACACTTTAAGTGTTCTTTAAGAGTTTACTGGATAATTAAAAGTTCTTCTCTTCCAAAAGAATCCCTTTCTGATATGGAAACACTGTGTTATAGGGTTCTGTATAGAATCTTTAAGGATGCTTGCACATACTGTATGGTTCATCCATTTGAATAAAAGCCTGGTGCATTTTTCTCGTCAGTGAGGTTCCTTATGCAGGTGAGGACACAGGGATCGCACTCGGCTACAGACCAAAACATCCGAAAACAACATGACAAGCTGTTTTTTTTTTTTTTCTTTTGTCCTATTAACTTGAAGAGAGAGGGGTAAAAAGAGAGGCCGGTGAACGAACGACTGTTTATAGGTGCTATAACATAAGTCACAAGGACTACCTTGTTTTGTGGATGTTGTGGACATTAAATGTAACTATAAACAGAGAGAAAAAGAACATTGTTGACATTCTTTAATGAATAAAAAGTTTCAATTGTTGGTTAATTGATGTAGTGTTAGAGGAATACAACACCTGATGTTATAGGAAAATAATCCGCTTCAGGGTGGTAACAGTAACTCTGCGCCATGTTTTATTCCATATATACAATGGACTCCCACTTTCAGACCTGATGTAGAGCTGGATTAAAAACTAAACTGCCTTTAAATGTCTTTATCCGTCCCAAACAGTACAATCTTCTGGAAGCATCATTATTATTCATTGAATCTTTAATATAGAGTAAAATCAGGACGTTGGCAGCATATTTGCATTTCTAATATAAAGTACATCGAATTTTCGGGCCTTGCTTGAGCTGTGACATTGAACAATGCTCTATTTCTTGTGCTCGATATCTTAAGTGAGGGGTTGAGAGGGGCGCTAGTCCTATTAGATTGTGCACTCCAGTTAACCTTCATTACGGCACTGGCGCTATGATTTCATTTGCAATTCGTCTTTTGAGAAAATGTCTTCGAAATCAACTCGAGGTCACTCCGGTTTTGAGTAATCAACCGCAACGGCTTTTATATATTTATATATCTGAGTTTTTGCTTTCATGTCCTCATGCTGTAAGTGTGGAAAATGTACTCTGGTAGTTTTACCGATACCATCCCATTTTTTTGGTAAAAGTAGATAATTGCACAAGGGCAACAATTAGTGTTTGATGATTTGCCCTTTTTTTGCTCAGGATTTGATTAACTGATGAAAAATTTCTCCACGCTTTCTTTTCCTTCAAGGTTTTTGGACAGGTAATCACTTCTATTCATTCACACGCAGCTCAGCATCGACTCAGATCTCTGCCACATGACCTAACTTGCTCTTGTTGTGTGTGCACCTTCCAGGTTTGAAAATCACACAGAACGCCGCCATGAGCTGTTTATGTTCCTGCTTTGGCTGAAGAGTGTTGACACTTCCCAAAGGTCAGATCAGACACGTTGTTGAAGAACGATTTATTTATCGTTCCAACCAGGTCTCGGTAGAAGAGAAACATTAAGGCCAAAGCTCCTCTGGCGTTTGTGTATTTTTTTTAAATCATTTTATTTTCAGGTTTTAAATTTTTCTGTTTTAGCCAAGAACAAATGCTTTCGGAGGTGAAGCCAAAAATAATACCAAATACAGGACGAAGGAACAGTCAGTTTTCATCTGTTGGTTAATCATTCATGACCCTTCTTCTTAGTTACATAAGACATATTTAAGCGGTTGCGGTATCAGAGGGTTGGAATTAAAAAAAAGATGTCTGTTTTCAAATCCATTACAGAAAATGAAACCCCTACCGACCAATCAGAATCCAGAATTCAAGAGCACTGTATTATTGTATTTACCTACAGTGGTGCTTGAAAGTTTGTGAAACCTTTAGAATTTTCTATATATCTGCGTAAATATGACCTCAAACATCAGATTTTCACACAAGTCCTCAAAGTTGAAAAAAAAATCCCAATTAAACAGGTGAGACAAAAATTTTATACTTGGTCACTTATTTATTGAGGAAAATTATCCAATATTACATATCTGTGAGTGACAAAAGTATGTGAACCTCTAGGATTAGCAGTTAATTTGAAGGTGAAATTCAGAGTCAGGTGTTTTCAATCAGTGGGATGACAATCAGGTGTGAGTGAGCGCCCTGTTTTATTTAAAGAACAGGGATCTATCAGAGTCTGATTTTCATAACACATGTTTGTGGAAGTGTATCATGGCATGAACAAAGGAGATTTCTGAGGACCTCATCAGTTGTTGACGCTGGAAAAGATTACAAAACCATCTCTAAAGAGTTTGGACTCCACCAATCCACAGTCAGACAGATTGTGTACAAATGGAGGAAATTCAAGACCATTGTTACCCTCCCCAGGAGTGGACACCAACAAAGATCATAAGAGCAAGACGTGTAATAGTCCACGAGGTCACAGAGGAACCCAGGGTAACTTCTAAGCAACTAAAGGCCTCTCTCGCATTGGCTAATGTTAATGCTCATGAGTCCACCATCAGGAGAACACTGAACAACAATTGTGTGCATGGCAGGGTTGCAAGGAGAAAGCCACTGCTCTCCAAAAAGAACATTGCTGCCCTTATGTAGTTTTCTAAAGATCACGTGGACAAGCCAGAAGGCTGTTGGAAAAATGCCTTTTTTGGTTTAAATAAGAAGCATTGTGTTTGGAGAAAGGAAAACACTGCATTCCAGCATAAGAACCATAAGAATCCAATCTGTGAAATAAGGTGGTGGTGGTAGTGTCATGGTTTGGGCCTGTTTTGCTGGATCTGGGCTAGGGTGACTTGCCATCATTTGTGGAACAATGAATTCTGAATTATACCAACGAATTCTAAAGGAAAATGTCAGGACATCTGTCAGTGATCTGAATCTGAAGAGAAAGTGGGTCGTGCAGCAAGACAGCGACCCTAAGCACACAATTTGTTCTACCAAGTAATGGTTAAAGAAGAATAAAGTGAATGTTTTGGAATGGCCAAGTCAAAGTCCTGACCTTAGAAACAAGAGAAATGTTGTGGAAGGACCTGAAGCGAGCAGTTCATGTGAGGAAACCCACCAACATCCCAGAGTTGAAGCTGTTCTGTACTGAGGAACGGGCTAAAATTCCTCCGAGCCGATGTGCAGGACTGATCAACAGTTACCGCTAACGTTTAGCTGCAGTTATTGCTGCACAAGGGGGTCACACCAGATACTGAAAGCAAAGGTTCACATACTTTTGCCACTCACAGAGATGTAATATTGGATTTTGGATTTATTTTCCTCAATAAATAAAAGACCAAGTAAAATTTTTTGTCTCATTTGTTTAATTGGGTTCTCTTTATCTTCTGTGAGGACTCGTGTGAAATGCTGATGATGTTTTAGGTCATATTTATGCAGAAATACAGAAAATTCTAAAAGGTTCACAAACTTTCAAGCAGCACTGTGTGTCATGTGACATCAATCCCCTCAAACCCCACCCCAGAAGATGATTAATATCTATTCCTTTGTGAGACTTTACCTCAGTTCCATCATCCATATCATTCTTTCAGTCTTCTAGTGTACGTTGCTCAAGTGCAATCAAGCGTATGCGCCGTGACAGACGGTGATCATCGGGGGTTTGAGAGTGAGTAAGAGCTCAGAGAGTGAAGAGATTGCATTTCTGCATAAGACCAATCAGAGTTCCCCAGTAGGATCTTCCCATCATCACAGGCCCATTTGAGAAGTTCATCAGTAGAAGCATTAATCCTGGTAATTTCAGACCTGCTGTTCTTTGGCTGTCAGACGCGTCAGGCCACATCGGAGAACAGCACTAAAGCGGCAAGGAAGCCTCGTGCCGTTCTTCGATAATTAGACTGCCATGTGTTCGTCCCTACAAGGTAAAATGGCTCTTGTTAAATGAAGAGCTGTCACAATTTAATTGTCTCCGCTGAGACTCGCAGGGAAAAAGGAAAAGGGGCGAGCTGTAATCCTGCAAACACTGCCTAAATCATGAGGACGTGGAGGCTGAAAAATGACTTTAGCCTCTGGATCGCATCAGCGCATCATTTCCTGTTGGAGGACACCGCGACTTCGTGGCAGTTTGGATTAAAGAGAGAGCTGCTATTTTAGAAGTGATCTCTCTCTCTCGTGTCATTCTGGGACACTGCTGAGTTGAGGGAGGAAAAAATCAATTTATGTTTACTTGGTTTTCAGCCGGACATATTGATCTTACGGCTAGATTAAAACGCCAGCGCTTTTTTAGAACCCGCCTTAAAGTCACAGTCGGGGATTTCAGAACGACAAAGTGGTGTCCCAAGCAATTTCAGTCTCACAAAGAAAGCAGCTGGGGGCCTTCCGGCTCCTCTAAACTGAACCTGATCTTTCAACTGTTACCGCTCAGAGTGATTTCTCTGGATTTCAAGAATGTGAATAATAAAAAGAAATTATAAACGCTACACCAAACACTTGCCTTTAAAGATACACAGGTTTCAGTTCTTCTGAATGTGTAATAACCCCATGCTGCTAAAGCAATAATCATCCTCAGTCGTTGAATTGGTCAGGTGGCATTCATGAATTTTCTATAACAGCAGCTCTGACAGTAGTGCAGCTGCACATCACAGGTATATACAGTATTAATGCGCTTTATCGTTTCTATAGTAACAGCGTATTCATAAAGACGTGCACGGCGGACGCCTCACGTAAACGGAATAAACCCGTGCAATCATTGATATGGTGAAATTTTCTTTAAGGAGATGTTTAATGTTTATGGAAGGAGTCTCCAGTGTCAGCGCTTTGTAACAGTCAGGGGTAAAGCTGCGACTTTAAGAAATCCGACATGGCTCATGATTTGCGGTTTCTTTGTAAAATGACAAGGTGTGTGAGAGAAAAAAGAGAGGCTGATCTGATCAGGGAACGTAAGTGAGAACAAGAACTAATTAACCGTAACTACACTTGGATAAGAAAGTATGGTGTTCTTTAATAAATAAAAACGTGTTATTGTTGGCAAATTGATGTCGTGTTAGAGAAATAAATCACATTTGAAAGTGCTGTTATAGGAAAATGATCAGCTTCACCACATATTTATTTTTTCTTTTCTCTCCCTATAATAGCAGGACACTGTGTGTTATAATCATGAAGCAATTTCTTGTAGCAGGTGTCGTACAGTGAATATCAGATAGAAATGAAAAAGGGACAAACAAATAAAATATGACTGTTATTTTCTAAGCAGACTTTCTGGATGTTTTCTGTGCATTAATGCCAAATATATGGTATACGTTGCGTTTTTTTGTAGCTCTGTCTGCCATTAGGGTGCCTATATTAAAGGATGCTCGACAATATGAACAGATTTTACCTCACTACAGCACAATGCCGCTTTTCTGATTTCTGTATACGCGTCGGGTCCGCCGAGGTCTCAGTCTCCGTCTCTGACAGCCTCCATTACGCTGGATTGTGCTAGTACCATGTGCTCAAAATGCTCCTGGATGATAATGGGTATTTTAGACTCATTTACTGCAAAATGGATCGTCGAGACCCAGAGTGACCACTTGTTGGACTTCAGAGGCGGGCCTCGAGCAAATCCATCGGAATAAGAGATAAAACACGGTGACGATTATCGGGAGCGCTCCTCGGGAGATGGCGTCGTTAATGAAGTTAAAATCTTTAAAAGGTTGAAAACGAAAGAGTGGTTTTACAAAATGTGTTTTTTTTTTGTTTTTTTCAAAGCGTAGTCCAGGATTTTTTGAGTAAACGAGCTTCTTGACCATGTGGACAACTAGCCAAAAGTCGTTTAGGGGAAGTGACAGCAACAGGAAGTAAGGAGTGATGCCAAATTGTGCATAATGTATTCAAGCTAGATTAAAATCACCGTATTAGCTGAGTAGCACGCGTGCTTATTTATTTTAATGATCATGAAGTTTAATATAACGTTTAAGACTTTATTGAGCCAAACAAGTTGCCATGTGTCGACTTCTGGACCAATACAGTGTCATGATTGGAAATGTATACAGACTCTTTTTGATCCAAATGATATTAATGCTCAAGAGTAAAAAGTGGGGTTGAATCTCATAACTTTAACTACAAATCTATCTAAAGTTAGATTACATAATGATGGGGTTTGGGATAAAAAGTTAAGAGAACCTGTTTGTTTGGTTTTTTTCAATTACAGCTACTTACGAATGCGATGAAATATCTATCTATCTATCTATCTTCGGTTTTATGTGTCGGTTACACACTGACAAAACAAATAATAGGTTAAATGTATTTGTACAGCACTTAAAGAGGTTAAGCCGGAGCGGATTAGTAAATCCTGAAAAGTGGTTAGAGGAGGAGGGCTCTGCTTAGGTTCCTGCCCAGGGCTCTCCTCCACTAAATACTTTTCACCTCATAAACTCGTCCACCAAATCGTCAAAGTCTGGCTCATTAACGAGCTCCAGCATAACACCCGGCAACGACCGCATGTTGGGAGTTCTGTTGCACGATTTAGTTTAAAGTCCATTTTTAATCCAACCCATTTTCTAAAATGAACGCTGTCCGTCTTCTCTTTCCTTTTTATTTTATGTTTTATTTTTTTCCCACTGACACAGTGGGGGTTTATGATTATCGGAGATTCTTGTTTTTATGTATCATATTGTGTGTGATGGCGTAATGGACACTCAATCTAATCATTCATGGGAATTCTGTGCTTGTTAAAGGCCCCCGCTGGCCACAGCCCCTGGGCCAATGCTCAGTAGGCCCAGTCAGCCATCCATCCCTGCATACACCCGGCCTCTCAGGTTTCTCCACGGCTGATACCTGGCAACATGAGGTACAGTAGGTTTCACCCGGCTGATTTGACAGATATGGTATTATGTTCACGTTCCTCTCAGGTGAAGTTAGTGTGTACATGTTTCATGCAACAGATTCATGTAATCGTATCTTTAAGGGTTGCGCTCCTTTTTATCCACCATTTTTTCATACTAACTCACAAAGGATCCTTTTACAAGCTAGTGGATTATTCTTTATTATATTACAGCCAAATTAATGCTACTGGGTTTTTTTTTCAGCTTTCAAGAAAGAACAAGGACATTCTTACATACTTACCCATGATTCAAATGCTGTACTGCCTTGTCAAATCCAATACGGCGAGCTAATTAGGTTTTAGTGTTTCAGGCAAATGTGCAAAAGTGGGCTTAATTTAAGAGAAAATAAAGCACTTTTTTGTCATTTTAAAACAGCACCAGAAGGAAGCTGATTCAAAGGAGTCGCTGAAACATGTTGTCTTATTTATCTGTGTTTCAAGTGACAGTGTTTGGAGACTCGGATATGCAATCTACTGCTCAAATCCGGCAGACAATAATGTGTAGCTTCGCCGGTCCCTTAGCATTCTCGGCAGGCGTTCGGTCCCACTCGTGACTAGTGAGTGACTTGACAAGGAGAATAAAAATAACAGACTAAAGCAAGCAAATGAAAAATTTGTAAGTTTTTGTTAAACACTTTCTCTGTCTGTCGTAAATCGGAATCTGAATAGATCCTGAATGTCGGCATCATCATGTTGATATTTTGAGAACTTCACAGTGAGTACAGCACTTCTGTTTGCTTTTGGTTTTGCGTGGTTGTTTTCTCTTGCCCTCTTCTCATGTATATACAGCACTGTGCTAAAGTTTTAGGCACCCTATTTTTTTTAGTACAAACTTTGTTATAGATTTTTTATTTTTTTTATTTTATGACGTCTACATGATCAAGTCGGTACAAAAAAACATTTTAGATTCCCAAACGTTAGTTTTCTAGCACAAAATGAAATGTTACAGTAAAATGTTTGTATGTCATTAAAGAAAGCAGCGTATTACAGTAAGAGACACTTTTCAGACAGTAAACACAATGAAGGCTGCTGGGTTTCACTGCAGAAATAAGAAGCGAGTGCGAAAGTCAAAGTGTCCAGAAGAACTGTGTCTGGTTCTGCAAGATGCTCAATAAAACTTACCAGCTCATTTCCTTATAAAACTGCACACATTGTACCGGAGGCTACTATTTTTATTTTTATTTTTTTGTCACACCAAATATTGACTTTGTTTCATTTACTACTGTTTACTGCTCTTTACTGTATTTATTTTTTTATGTAGAAACATTTAATGTCATTATTTTGAAGGCATTTCTTTGTATGTGCCTAAACTTTTGCACAGCACTCTATATCAACTGAGGACATACTGTACATGTGTGGTATGATGAAGCAGATTTACTGTTACCTCCCTGCAGTTGATTATTTTCCTTTAACGGGACATAACGATGTGAAATTTGCCAATGATTATGATTGTTTTGTTAAAAGCTATAACAATATTTCTGGCTCAAGTCTTAAGTCTTGCCAACTACGTTTTATATTTCTGTTTATTATCCTCTTTTTAGAGATATCACGTGGCACTAGAAGAAAGGATTCATTCCAAGACTCGGAGCAAGTAATAAAGTGAAAGGAATGATGATCTTATTAATCGAGACATGCTAGCTTTTTTTCAGATGGAGTGTTGCTCCAGGTCAACCCTGTAATCATGTGGCTGAGCTACTATTAGTCTAGCGATCATAACTTAATCACATCATAAGCTAATTGACCTAAAGAGGGAAGCACAGGGTCAAAAATAATCAAATCATGAAATAAATATAGTATAAGTAATTCATGCTCCTGTAAATCGGGAAGTCCTTCAACTTTCAATTTCACTTCTTTCTTTTCTTTGCACACAAGGCGAGTGGAGTGATCACGGCTCCTCAGGCCTTCATCCATCCTCGCGGCCGTGCCCAAGGTGATCTGCCCCATCCATTCTTATCATCTAGTTGTCAATTGATCTATTACCCCTGCACCCTATTCACTTAATGGTAGCGTGATTAATTATCGTCACCTGCAGTGCAGACAGAAAGAGAAAGTGGAGAAAAGGATGGAAAAATCTTATTGCGGATCCTTTTTTCTCTGGCTTTTGTCCGTAAGACCTTGGATTTATAAGCTCTTCTCTAAAGTCAATGACGTATCGATGAGTTCAGGTGTATATGAATACCGAGCCTGTTCTGGCTCATTGGCCACAAAACCTGACTTGAACCTTTTAGCTTGATTTGTATATCAGTAGCAGGTATATAACTCATAAGAAACTCGTTTTTCTTAACACATTCACATCGAATGTGGAATTGGTATTGCACAGGATTGCTGTTCAGATGTAAATTCTGTTCGAAAGAAGATTATATCACCGGTTTTCAGCATCAATGAGAAATGCCTGCTAGTGGAGGTTTAGAAGCATCTGAAGAACTCGTTAACTCACTGTCAAAGGCATCAAATCCACTTGTGGGTATTTTACTTTCTCTATAAGACCTGATTGACGTCTAGCGATGGATTATTTGTGAACTTGTGAAGCCGGGACTTTTAGGTGAATGTTTCGGACAAATTTGTGTAAATGAGAGTTGTAGATGCACTTTACACCACTCCAGTTCACTCTCTGCTATGCGTGTAGTGATCTTAGGCTGCTTGGCCATGGAAACCCATTTGATGATGCTCATGATGCACAGCTCTTGTGCCGATGTTGCTTCCAGAGGCAGTTTGGACCTCTGTAGTTAGAGATGCAGCAAAGGTTAGGCAATTTTTACGCCCTATGCACTTCAGCACTCACTCTGTGGATGAGCTGTTTTTGCTTCTAGAAGCTTCCATTTCACAATAACAGCACTTACAGTTGACCAGGGCAGATCTAGAAGGGCAGAATTTTCATGTATTGACTTGTGACAAAGGTGGCATCCTATATCAGTGCCACATCTAAAGTCACTGAGCTCTTCAGCACGACCCATTCTACTGCCAGTCTTCATCTATGGAGATTGCATGGTTGTATGCTTGGTGTTATGCACCTGTTCGCAATGGGTGTGGCTGAAACACCTGAACTCAATCATTGGGAGGGGTGCACATACTTTTAGCCATATAGTGTATCTTGGAAAACTTCTTATCAACACCTAACCTGTTTGCTACAGTATATCGATTCTTCTTCTTCATCATCATCTTACCATTAAGGGTTCTATGGCTTGTGTCTCTGGTGGAACCCTAAAACAGGAGGTTTCCCTATCAAAGAAAATCCAAGAAGAAACATTTTAGGATTTGAGGAACCTTAAATATCTGCAAAAACCTCTTATCAACATCTGACCTGTTGGTACAACATAATTTAGAGCTACAGTCTACAATCTTATCTCAAGGGTTCTTTGGCTTGTTCCTGTGATGGAACACTTAACATTTTTATGTGGAACCCTACCACAGAGTGTTTACCTATCAAAGAGGGTCCAAGAAGAACCCATTTACGATATGAAGAACCCTTAATTATCTTGGAAAATAGCTGATCAAAATCTTAATTGTTCAGTACAGCATAGCAATTTAGACCTAAAACTGACTTCATCAGACAACATCTACTGGCTTACCTTATTTGGCTTGTTCCTCTAGTGGAAAGCTAAAACAGAGGGTTTCCCTGTAGAAGAATATTCAAGAAGAACCTATTTATTATGTGAAGATCCCTTAAGTATCATGGAAAATGTATTATCAACATCTGAACTGTTTAGTAAAACATAATTTAGAGCCAAAACCTACTTCTTTGTCTTAGCATTAAGGGTTCTTTGGCTTCTGATGGAACCATATAGCAGAGTGTTTCGCTGTCAAGGGAAATTCAATAAGAACCTACCTAGGATGTAAAGAGACACTTTCCAAGACACTTAAGTGTGTTAGAAATCTTCTTCTCAACATAACAATGTCAAGACTAAACCCACTTCTTTTTTGTCTTATAATTAAGGGTTCCTTGGCCTTCTGGTGGAAAACTACGACAAAAGGTTTCCCTGTCCAAGAAGAATTCCTTCAGGATGTGAAGACTCTCGATTTTAAGACAAAACACATTTCTTCAGGCAGCATCTATAGTTTCTATAGGTTCTTTGGCCTGTTCCTCTGGTGGAACTCTTAAAAGGTTTTAGGTAGAATCCTACAAAAGAAGGTTTTCTGGCAAATTGTTGTGGTGTAAGAGGAACAAAACACTTGGGGATGTGCTGTTATAATATAATAATGAACTTGAGGTGGTAACAGTAACTCCACTTCATCATTTTCAGTAATCCTTCATCTAATTTATTTGTAATAACAACAATACAGCATCATAACCTCACATTATATTGAATTTGAAATGGATATAATGTACACAATAAGATATATTCCAGATTTTTTCTAATTATGAGACCTTTTCCCCTGTAAATCCCCAAATCCAGTCCATCAATATGAGACATCAGATAATTATGGAGTGAGAGATGGGATTTCCAAACCTAATTTGCATGACAGTGATGTGTTTTATTCTCAAAAAGTCCATTATCTGACCACGTCTTTAATTTATTCTTTTTTTTTTTTTAAATAAATAAAAAACTCGGCTCAGTGTTCACTCACTCACGGGAAGGAACCGGGGACGGATATCACTTCTTTTGACAGTTTTATCCGTCAGACGTCGTGGTGTGAATTTGTTTTGTCAGAGAAATACCCTGCGGATGCAAACAAATCTGCGTATTACTGCACAATTAATGTAGCTGAAAATCCTTCCAGCTGTTAGGTGTAGAAGGAGGAATTTGTCAGCTTGAAGTATTGACTCCACGATTGAATGTACATTATTACACCGAGGCATTTTTTTCTATTTTATTTCTGTATTTACACCCTAATCTCTATCGGCGTGTACAGCATCTATAGCACTTTAAAAGTTCAGAAAAGTGTCTATAAAATTATAACTGGAGTCAAATCTAAATTCGGACTGGATTAATGATCCGATGAGTTTAGAGGATGAAAAATCGGACTTGTCCTCTTCAGACGATTGATGAGTCAACGTCACAGATAATTATTTTTTAATTCTTCTGAGAATAAACGTCACGATCAATTTCCTGCTTCCTAAGCCTAGCAAATGATTTACGGAGAAAGAAAACCTGCGTCGTGTGTCCAGGTGTCATTCATCCTTCGTTCTAATACGTTTTAAACAGGTCGCATAAGGAACAATAAACCACGTATTACAAAAAAAAAGAAAGAAGGAAGACCAGACGAGTGGTTTGCTTCTCGTTTTTACTGAAAAGTGACATTTCAAAAAAAAAAGTCAAATGATCTGGATGAAATCATTTGAACTTATTTAGATTAAAGTATAAAAGCTGATAAAGCTCAAGTCCCTGTAAGAGTTTTTTTTTTTTTTTTTTTTGTTAATAATAATTCATAAACTCCAAGCTGCCACGACGTGTAATAGGAGTGCTGCGGATCATCCGGATCATTCCAAGGGCCTTCGGCTGTCCATTTAGCCGATCTACAGATGATGAACCAATTCAGCACTGTCAATGCGTCCTCCTTTAACTTTAATAAGAAACTATTTTAAAGGCAGCTCCATTTTCTGCCATGATAAAAGATTAAATAGGAGCCAATTGCTCTGTTCTGACACCAAAGAGTGTCTTTTTTTTTTTTTTTTTTTTTTTTACTTAGGGTCCAGCCGTGAATCAAAAAATCACTTTATCAAAAAGATAAAGTGAGTGATATGTAATGATTATGTTTTAAAAAAAATAAAAAATAAAAAAAACCTCTCACATATAGTGAATATAGTCCCCTCCGAAACTACTGGAACGGCAAGTCCAGTTAATTCATTTTTGCTGTAGTTTTGCTGAAGACATTTGGGTTTAAGATCAAAAGATGAATATGAGAAAAGAGTTTAGAATTTCAGCTTCTTTCTGGTATTTATATGTATATATGATGTTCCAAAAATATCGATACATGTGACTGACAGGTGTTTCTTGTTCCCCAGGTGTGTCCTGTTTAAACAATAAATAGCTCTACAACATCTACTCTTTGTTTTAGCTTTCAGTTTCACCTGTGAAGGCTGCATTTGTTGTTAAAAAGGATAAGCCATCATGAAGATTGGAGAGCTGTCTATGGGAGAAAAGCAATCCACTTTGAAGCTGAGAAAAGAGGGAAAATCGATCAGAGGCATTGTAAAAACATTGGGCATAGCCAATACAACAATTTGGAATGTCCTGAAAAAGAAAGAAAGCAGTGGTGTACTGAGCAACAGACACCGAACGGGTCGGCCAAGGAAAACAACAGCAGCTGATGACAGGAACATTGTGAGAGCTGTGAAGAAAAACCCAAAAACAACAGTCAATGACATCACCAACAACCTCCACAGGGCAGGGGTGAAGGTTTCACAATCCACCGTTCAAAGAAGACTATAGAGGCCATACCACAAGATGCAAACTACTCATCAGCAGTAAGAATCAGAAAGCCAGGTTAGAATTCACAAAGAAATACAGAGATGAGCCACAAAAGTTCTGGAACCAAGATGAGCCTCTACAAAGTGATCGAAAGGCCATAGTGTGGAGAAAGAAAGGATCTGCTCATGATCCAAAACATACAAGCTCATCTGTGAAACATGGTGGAGGTAGTGTCATGGCTTGGGCTTGCTTGGGCTTGCTTGGCTGCTTCTGGAACAGGCTCACTAATCTTTATTGATGATGGAACTCATGATGGTAGCAGCAGAATGAATTCAGAAGTTTACAGGAACATTTTGTCTGACAATTTACAGAGAAATGCGTCCAAATTAATCGGGAGGAACTTCATCACGCAGCAAGACAACGATCCAAAACACACTGCCGACTCAACAAAGGACTTCATCAGGGGGGAAAAGTGGAAGGTTTTAAACTGACCAAGTCAATCACCAGACCTTAACCCAACTGAGCATCATTTCACCTCCTGAAGAGGAGATTGAAGGGAGAAACCCCAGCGAAACAAACAACAACTGAAAGAGGCTGCAGTAAAAACCTGGAAAAGCTTCACAAAAGAAGAAACCAGCAGTTTGGTGTCAGTGAGTCTCAGGATTGATGTAGTTATTGCAAGTAAGGGATATGCAACCAGATATTAAGTGTTATTTACTTTCATTTACTTCAAGACTATATGTTCCTATACTTTTGCTCACCTAAAAATAGGGTGGTCTGATACAAAATGTTCTATGTTTTATAGTGTTTAACACATCTAGATGTAAAGCTGAAGTCCTAAACTCTCGTCTCATCTCCATCATTTGATCTCAAACCCAAATGTCTTTGGTGTACAGCACAAAGTATCTAATTGTCTAATAACCACATGTGTACAATTCTCACATGATTATTCATATCTGAACTGCATGTAAGAGCCCTCACTTTTGTGGACATGTCTGTAATATCCATGTTAGTAATATAGTGGTGGCACAGATGACGAGTAAAATCATGAGGTTTTTATCCCCGTGTCGCGGTATTTCGTTCGTCCACGCTCGTTCATCGCATCGGAAAAGGGCACCGGCGTCATGGGGAGAGGAGGCAGGTTCGTTTTCGCACTATTGAGCCGTGGGTAATTTCACCTTTGAGCTGGTGGCACGCTCACACAAACCGACAGAAGGCAATCATCTTTTGCTCGGTGCTTCCCAGGAGGCTTTGCTCGTCTGTCTGAGAGAGAGAGAGAGAGAGAGAGAGAGAGAGAGAGAGAGATCGGCAATTCAGAAATGAGACAGATGAGACGGACATTTTTTATTTTTTAATTTTTTTTTTTTAATGAAAAACCAGCCTCTAGCCTTTGGAGCTACTCCTGCCCCTGCTTGTCATGTGTGGTTATGGAGAACGAGGCACTGCGAGGCAGCTTCGGGCGAGTGTCATTTTAGGTTACGTGCACTCGGAGGATGCACGAGGCGGACGAGTGGTCACTGATCTATGAGAAATCAGGTCAAGTGCCTGGCCTCCTTCTCCTCCCTGCCCATAATTGTCAGGAGCGGAGAGAGAGCGGAGAGAGAGCGGCGGATGATGGAAGGTCTGACCAGAGACATCTTTGTAATGACTATACGCACATGCACTCGCACTCTTCCTCCCGTACGTCGGGCGGCATTGAGATAATGCATCAACAAGGAAGGAGGAAAAGAAATCTAGTTTGTAGCGGATGAGCTCTCGGTCAGATTATACTTCGTTACAGGCGATCGCGTCGAATTACAAAAAAAAATTCTAAACTGTCAGAGCACGATATGAAAAAATAAATAAAATAAACATAACAGTCTGTGCTGGATCAAGTGCTATTCTATTCTATGTGCTGCTGAATAATGAGTGCGGAAGCCATTTTGTTCAATTAAACCGGTGATTAATGTGAGAATTAAAACTAGGACTATTCATGCAGTAATATATTGCTGATATACGAGACCCCTGTTAGATTTATTCCAACACTCTCCATCTTCTCATTCATATTAGTGTTTTATTTTTCATTTTTCATTTTTAAATAGCTTTTATGTTACACCACCTTACATTTGACAGCCAGGAAAACAACACGTTTTCCTTCTTCATTTTCTATCCCTGATTTTATTTTTATTTTTTTTAGGTGTAAAGGTGAGTGCTTGTGTGTAAAGGTGTGTAGACGCTAGTGAAAAACCCTGGCTCAGATGCTTCTACTCAAGAAAAATCTGCCAATCTCAGGGGTGTGAACTACATGCAGGTGATTTAAATAATCTGAATGTGGAGCTAATAAAATCCACTTAAGTGCGTGCGCAACCCGACTCTGAATACCAGTAACTTTCCTCACATAAGTATTGAATCACCGACTCTGAATACAGCCTTATGTTTAGGTGAATTTCATCATGCTATATCTTGAAAGTTCACATGACAGCAGATGATAAATGTCATAAAGGAGATGTGATAAATAAGTGGTTTAAACCGGCTTTAAAGACTAAGCCTTATTGAGCCTTTCTGGAAAGTTCCTGTCTTCATCCGGCTTCCTCAAGCTGTTCGCTGGCTGTTCAATAAAAAGGACTGTGAACCATTTCATTGTGTACTTTCTCATTCTTTAAAACCCTGTGTGGTGTTTAGTGTGTGTGTGTGTGTGTGTGTGTGTGTGTGTGTGTGTGTGTGTGTATGTCACCGAGGCCAGTGCTGGTACCTGAGTGCTTGAGCTACACCTAGTGGCAAAGAGTCACATGAAGAGAAATCTGGGAGGAAAGTCAAGAGCTCGGTGGAGAGATGCTACTTTATACCACGCTCTCCACGTGGAAGAGGATGAAAATCACCCAAGGTCACGTGAAGATCATTGTAATTCATTTGCGTTGGAGTAAAAGGACTGTGCGGTGAAGGCGATACGTTTCTCCGAGTGGCTCGTCTGAGTTCAAATGGACCTCAAGGCCCCGACGAGATCACACACCATATGGTGCACTAAATAATTCAGCTCTTTCATGATGCTCGGCATCGTTCCTAAGCTTCATTGTGTGTGTGTGTGTGTGTGTGTTGTTGGTGTGGGTGTGTTGTTGGTGTGGGTGTGTTGTGGGTGTGTTGTGTGTGTGTGTGTGTGTGTGTGTGTGTGTGTGTGGGTGTGAGTGATAGACTCTTATGCGGAGTCATGCTGTTGTTTTGTCTTTCATGCATATTTTATGCACGTATCATATGTTTCACGTGACCACGTGTGAGAAAATTGGTGTATCGTACATGTGTCAGGTGGATATGAATGGGATATGAGAGACGGAAATTACCCAGAAGGCATCAGTTCTTTGCTTCCTGAGTGTTGGAGCTGCATGTCCCTTGCATAACATGATAATAATAATAAAATTAACCAGGAAAAGATGAATCGTGTGAACAAATCACAGTTAAAAATAAATTAATCATGTGGCGGTGGGGGGAGGGGGTGGATCACGTGAAAATAAATGAATCATGTGTACAAAATATAAATATAAACGAACATTATGGACAAAAACAATCAGAAATAAAATGAAAAATGTACAAATTCCAAATGTAAATCACGTGATTATTCACGTGTGATGTCTCCATGATGTTCCTGCACCATTATCCGATTAGATAAACGTTCACTCAACCCTGTGACCTGAACACGTTCACCCCTATTAAATATTTGGAACGTTCCACACAAGTCACATGTTCAACAGGAAGTTACATCATCCGAATTTCCTGAAGCTCAAAGTAAGCCCTCGTTTGTTTATTTATTTGTTTCTCTTTATTTTCTTATATCGACTGATGATGTAGTTAACGTTGTTATGCCATTTTCATGGATGCTAGTTAAGTGCATTTTTGATATTTACTAATTCTTCACTAAATCGCAACCCTGTTACTCATTTAAGAGCAAAATGTCAGCAAAGAAAAAGAGAAAAATGAGATGTTATCTTAAAGGCCCTGCTGAAAAATGATGTAAATAAGTTTACAAGAGCTATGTGGAATGCAAGACCTAGCTTGTAAGGTTTAGCTAATACCTTCTTTGTAGCTAAAAAGTCTTTGGTTGTAACACTAGCTAGGTTCATTCACAGCAGCCCCTGCTGGAAAAAAAAAAAAATTCTAATGGTCTCCACTACAAATACCATTATAAACCATCAGCTAACCATTAAAACCATAACCATTACTATTATTGGTTCTTAATGGTATCCACTAGACATAACATTCCACCAGTAGAAGGCAACAAATTACTACTAGAAACCCACAGGAACCATTACAGTTTCCATTAAAACCAATACAATAATTCCCATTAAAACCATTACAAATTCTATGAAGGTTTCTGTTGGGTTTTTTTTTTTTCAGCAGGTACCTCACTCAAGCTAGCTAGCATTAGCAAACAGTTATTTATTTGTTTGTTTGTTTGTTTGTTTCAGAATTCATGTCTCTGGTGGATCAGTTTATCAGTCATTATTCCGTCTCTTGTGTCTCATGTTGTCTCATAACGTAAACAAACGATGGCGGCCATTTTGAATAATAACCCAGAAGAATTGGGATTTAATTTAAAGGTATTTTGATGCATTATTATACACAAATCTGAAATGGACGTGATTAGGTCATGGGGAGGACTTTAAAAAGCAGCTTTTTTTGCTTTAATGGGGGGGGGGGTCGGGGGGGGGGGGGGGGGGGGTCCTGATTGTTAAATCAATAGCCGGCGTATTGAAGCTCAGTCTGCGGTCATCAGGGCCGGCTCCTGTGTGCTGCTTCTCAGGAACAAATATGTGTTTGAGGACAGTTAAAGGTGTCTGTTAAAGAAACGGCAGGATCAGATTGCAGGGTGAGTCTGAGCGACAGCGCTGGAATACACAGGAATGTGGCGAACGCAGTCTGAGTAGCGATGGAGGCGGATTACTCATCAATAACGAGGAAAAGAAAAGGACAAAATGTCCGACAGCTAAGGTTTACAGAAATTGCAATAAATTCCGACATTTATAATACACTGAGAAGCTACAATGCTGGAAAAAAGAAAAAACATTATCAATGACATGCTAATGGTTTCCATTACACAGTCTAAATGTTTCATTAGTTACGAAGGTCATTGAATAATGAATCATTTCCACGACTTCACCATCGGAGGAATAAAACACTGTGCGTGGTGCTGTTCTGGTAAAATAATCAGTGATGCGGTAGAGTTACTGTTACCACCCTGAATTGATTAGTTTCCCATAACAGCACATTCTGAAGCGTTTTTATTCCTCTCGCACAACACCAATATGCCAACAATTACAACTTTTTGTCTATTTATTGTTACAGTTAATGTTGCTAAACGTCCATGAAACTAGTTACAGTGGGGGGGAAAAAGTATTTGATCCCCTGCTGATTTTGTACGTTTGCCCACTGACAAAGAAATGATCAGTCTATAATTTTAATGGTAGGTGTATTTTCTCAGTGAGAGACAGAATAACAACAAAAAAATCCAGAAAAACGCATTTAAAAAAGTTATAAATTGATTTGCATTTTAATGAGTGAAATAAGTATTTGACCCCCTATCAATCAGCGAGATTTCTGGCTCCCAGGTGTCTTTTACACAGGTAAAGGAGAACTCTCTTAAAGTTTGTTACCTGTAAAAAGACACCTGTCCACAGAAGCAATCAATCAATCGGATTCCAAACTCTCCACCATGGCCAAGACCAAAGAGCTGTCCAAGGATGTCAGGCACAAGATTGTAGACCTACACAAGGCTGGAATGGGCTACAAGACCATCGCCAAGCAGCTTGGTGAGAAGGTGACAACAGTTGGTGCGATTGTTCGCAAATGGAAGAAACTGTCAGTCTCCCTCGGTCTGGGGCTCCATGCAAGATCTCACCTCGTGGAGTTTCAATGATCATGAGAACGGTGAGGAATCAGCCCAGAACTACACGGGAGGATCTTGTTAATGATCTCAAGGCAGCTGGGACCATAGTCACCAAGAAAACAATTGGTAACACACTACGCCGTGAAGGACTGAAATCCTGCAGCGCCCGCAAGGTCCCCCTGCTCAAGAAAGCACATGTACACCCGTCTGAAGTTTGCCTGAATGATTCAGAGGAGAACTGGGTGAAAGTGTTGTGGTCAGGTGTGGTCAGATCTCTTTAGCATCAACTCAACTCGCCGTGTTTGGAGGAGGAGGAATGCTGCCTATGACCCCAAGTCATAACACCATCCCCACCGTCAAACATGGAGGTGGGAACATTATGCTTTGGGGGTGTTTTTCTGCTACGGGGACAGGACAACTGCACCGCATCAAAGGGATGATGGACGGGGCCATGTACCATCAAATCTTGGGTGAGAACCTCCTTCCCTCAGCCAGGGCATTGAAAATGACCTTAATGACTTGGAGAGGATCTGTAAAGAGGAGTGGGACAAAATCCCTCCTGAGATGTGTGCAAACCTGATGGCCAACTACAAGAAACGTCTGACCTCTGTGACTGCCAACAAGGGTTTTGCCACCAAGTACTAAGTCGAAGGGGTCAAATACTTATTTCACTCATTAAAATGCAAATCAATTTATAACTTTTTTGAAATGCGTTTTTCTGGATTTTTTTGTTGTTATTCTGTCTCTCACTGTTAAAATACACCTACCATTAAAATCATAGACTGATCATTTCTTTGTCAGTGGGCAAACGTACAAAATCAGCAGGGGATCAAATACTATTTCCCCCACTGTAGTTCCTGTTCTCATGTACGTTCTAGCAGCTGTAAACAGTCGTTCCCTCACCATCCGCACTTTTTTCTCTCTCTTGAAGTTAATAACACAAGAAAATTAACAATTTTTGTTACCGAGAAACCGAAAAGAAGCGTAAACAGTAAAAATGACAGTAATATTATTGTGATGTTACAAAGAAAAACTATTTTTACAGCAACATAATACACACAAACTCATGTAAAGTCACAGGAAAATACTGATATTTTACAGTTTTACAGTAAAATCCTTATATATTTACAATAACATCAATGTAAAATACTTAACTGATGAAAAATTACCGCACATTTGTAAAATTATAGAACAACGGTGCATACCTTTTGTAAAGTTACAGCAAGATATGTACTGTTTGTAAAATAACAGTAAAATAGTACTTAACTCGTGTAAAATTACAGCAAAATAATATTCAACTTTTGTAAAATTATAGTAAAATAATACATAACTGGTGTATTTTTATATATTTACAGTTAAATTAATTTTAAATTACAGTAAATGTCCTACAGTCTAGTAGTAATGTATATTTACAGTACTTTAAAGTCAACTAAAATCGCCAGTAACTTACTGTAAAGTTTACGCTGCCAATGATTGGTTAAGCAGTATTTGAAAGTGCGATAGAGCACAGATTCAAATAAAACTCCAAACTCTTGAAACCCTGTTTAATTAATTTCTTGTTGTCAAAGTTTACACCAACGCAACCGTATAACCTCGACGTACACGGCAGCCCACACACACTCCAACAAGCCACATAAGGCAGACTTGAGTTCATTAATAAATACAGATTTAATTAAATCAGCCAAGGTCTGGCCTAGTCACAGGGTATTGTTTCCTATCATTAAGTAATTAGGTCCAGCCCTTGTGAATAGCAGGTAATGAGACGGAGGACGTTATCAGCACGGAGTCGGGGTTTCCATACCTGGGGCCTGGGGTTTGTTTCGTGTTTTTTTTTTTTTCCATAAAGCAACAGCTGGACGTGGGTGGTTTTTTAGGGGTTTTTTTTTCTTTTGTTTTTTAAACAGCCTGGCTTTATTGATCGGCTCAGAGTTATTACCTCCGTTGATGTGGCCTTTCATTTTCAAGGATGCACTCGGTGTCTCCGTCACTCAGCCATGCATTGTAATTAGAAGTTGCAACACGTCCTGGTGGACGAGAGTACTCCGAGTCTTAACCGCAGAACACAAATCTCACTCGTACATCTTTTTTAGCTGGCTTTGACAGGAAGGGAAATAATCAGCGGGCTGTCTTAGCGCTGAGTCACTTTCCTTTTCTTTTCTTCTTTTCTTTTCTTTTTCTTCCATCAGGCAAAAGCATGCATAAAAATGCATGAGGAGTGTGTGGAGGGGAAAAAATGTCATTAATAAGAAACGGCCTGGTCAATCTCTTTTTTTTTTTTTTTTTTTTTTCCCATGTCTGGAATTTAATTGCCAATTTATGTTAATAATTCTGAACATAATTGATGCGTAATTATGCATTGTGTTAAGCCGCCATCTGTAATGAAGATTTTTTTTTTTTTTTTTTATAAAATCTGTATAACTCATTAGAATTTATAGAGGCTGCAAAAGAACAATCCTACACAAAAAGATTTTTTTTTCCCCCTCTTTTGCGTCCCGCCGCGTAAGACTTCACAGCTTTGTCCACTTACTTTTAATAGAGAAAGAGAAGGACATGATCCATCACTGTTTGTCTTTTATTGCGCATGAAACGCTCGGCCTTGAGAGCTGCTTGGCACTGATGTCTCTCTTCAACGCGCCGTCCTTCATCGCTAATGCAAAACATGAAGCCGCTCAAATGGCTGAAGCGGATTTCTTGGGGTTTGGGTTTTTGTTTTTGTTTTTTTTTTTCTAATCTATTCTATGTTAACCTGCACCAAGCCGTCGCTTTGAAACGACGCCGAGTGCCGGATATTTGAAGGAAAAGTCCATGCCGAAACACATTAAATATATTTATATTGTAATTTCGTGATTCATTTGTGATATTTGTTGCTTGGTGCCGGATTTCCGCTGAGACGTTAGCGCTTGTGTCGTGCGATGACGTCGTGGCGGGACTCGAAAACATTTCACCCGTCTGAAACGTGAGTGATGATCCGGTTTCTCAAGAGAACAAGAACAAGAGCATCTTTTCTCAACATTTTATTAACATCATATTAATTCAGTAGTCCAGTGTAGATGTAGTGCAGGCTTTGGAGTAAGCTTTGGACTCCCAGAATTCAGTGTGGTTAAACAACGCAGCGGAGACTCGGCTCAGATAGTTAGCGATCTACGAGATGACATGGCATCACCGGCGATATTAGCGTGAAAGTCGAAGCTCATCTGTTTTGAGCTGGACAAACTAAAGGACTAAAGCCCCGCTGCATTGCTCTCTTTAGGTAGAGATGACGAGAGGGCTAAAATCCCACTGCACCACTGTAGACAGGTAGTCTAACAGCATTGTGGGTAATTGCTAAAATACTTAATTTCGTGGCAAAATAAATACTGGATGCAGTCGAAGATGTCGATGGTAAAGATAAAGGGTGGGTTTTTCTTTTTGGAGCGACTGACAGCTCTGTCTTCGAGGGGGAAAAAGAGGACCTTCGTATACGCCGAGCCAACCATCCACTCAACCGTACATGACAAGCCAAGCTCCTCTTCTTCTCCTTCTTCTTCTTCTTCTTCTTCTTCTTTCTCTTCTTCTTCTTCTTCTCCTCCTCAGCTGTCGGAATTCCCCGAATCCATTTGGATCGCTCCACAAAACCAGTCTGTGTAGTGGAAGGAGCAGTGAGAGTGCAGCTCAGTTCAGTTTGGTCAAGTGAACTCGTCTCGCTACGTCTCCTTTCTGGCAGTCAGACCCTCGCTGTGTTTTGTTCGAGGTCACCAAAACCATCTGAGTGACCCTTTTTTGTTTTTTGGGGTTTTTTTTTTAGGCCCATCTGCTCTCATCTGGCCCGTAGCAACAAGACAAAA
Source organism: Cranoglanis bouderius (assembly GCA_023630585.1). Taxonomy (NCBI): domain Eukaryota; kingdom Metazoa; phylum Chordata; class Actinopteri; order Siluriformes; family Cranoglanididae; genus Cranoglanis; species Cranoglanis bouderius. Next base: position 1,560,305 of record CM042555.1, read on the forward strand.
AATAGAAAAGCGTGAACAGGGGCCTTCAGAAAAGAGCCGAGCACCGGTGCAGGCTGGGGGTCGATCATGGATGAGGCTGCAGTTTAAGAAGATTCAGGATTCGTAGATGCGCATACAGAGAGTAAAAAAATGCAGTTTTTTTACTCCATTTCCAAAAAAAATTCTCGTTCACATCAACCAAAAACAAAACAGCAAAATTCAAAAAAGAAAATGCGGCAATTAAACATAAAAAATAATAAAAAATAATAAAAAATAAAATAAAATAAGCACAATAGAGAAACTTTAAATAAAAATAGCAACAGCAAAACGTTTTTTTTGTTTGTTTTTTTTTTTAAAAGAGAAAAAACATAAAAACAAAAAGAAAAATGCAGTAACAAAACTTTAAAAAGCACAACAATAAAACTGACAACAAATCTAATAAAACAAAACACACACACACACACAACAGTAAAACTTAAAACAAACAAAACAAAGAAGTCCAACAGCAAAATAATAATAATTTTTTTTAAAAAACGGTGAAACTTAAAAAAAAAAAAAAAAAAAAAGCAAAATGAAAAAAAATGCAAGATCAAAACTTAAGGAAAAATGACAACGGTGGAGCTTTTTTAAAAAATCACAATGAAACTTAAGGATTTTTTTTTAAACACAAAGAACGCGCAGGTTCACGCTGCGATGTCAGAGTTTTCAAAACCAGTTTTTCGGCAGGTTTTTTTCCCCCACAGAGTTTTTAAATGTTGTTTAAATGTTAGGACGTGAAAATGTTTCCTTTTCGGTGACAACCGAAAGTGAGTGGAAAACTAAAACTAACAAATTCCTTTGGAGACCTTCAAGACTTTATTTTTTTTTTTAAGTCCACTCCAGAGGGTTGAGCTGAGAGAGAAAGGTGTTTAATCCGGTCCTCAGGAAGTGAGGTCAGCTGCACCGACGGTCGATATTTCGGTAAACTGGCCGCTGTTTGTGATCGGCTTGGCCTTTAACCAAATGTGATCTTGTGTGGAGATAAATCCAATAACCCGGTGTCCTTAATAACAGCAGAGCAGACAGCACATAACCAAGAGAGGAATCAAAATAGCTCTCGAGTGCTTTTCATACCGGCCGAGCCAATAATTCCCTTTACAGGGGCGGCTCAAAAACCAATAAACGCGCACACGGTCCGGGGGAATTCGGCAACCCTCAGGAAGTTTATTGTCGAAGCAGGCATCCGAGCCGCTGTCCGTTTATAAAAATGAGGACGAGCTGTACAAAAAAAAATAATAAATAATAATAATAATAATAATAATAATAATAATAATAATAATAATCCACATGGCCCATAAGTGTGAAAGTGGACAGCATATCTAAAATAACATCATATGAATATCCTCGATATCAATAAACACATAAAGTCTGAGACCACATAAAAAATGTGGGATTTTTTTTTTTTTCATTTAAAATTGTAAATAACCAGAAGGTTTTATAATTTAAAACAAAGAAAGTAAATATTCAATATCTTAAATATTTAATATTCAAGATTCTGCACTATATATACAGCACCCTCCACTAATGTCGGCCCCCTCGGTAAATATGAGCAAAGAAGGCTGGGAAAAATTCTTTATGGTTTAACCTTTTGATCTTTTGTTAAAAAAAAAAAAATCATAAAAAATTCTCTGCTCTCACGGATATCAAACAACTGCAAACAAAACACAGGTTTATCAAAATGAATCTTTGTTAAATATACAGTAGGTGTGCAACAATTATTGGCACCCCTATGAATTCATATGAGGAAAATATATTTTGAAGTATATTCCCATTGATATTTTCCTGTTTTTTTTTTGTTTTGTTTTTTTTTTAGTACACCTGAGTGACTAGGAACAGGAAATTGTTCAACCATGACTTCCTGTTTCACAGGGGTATAAATATGAGGTAACACATAGGTCAAATTGCCTTAGTCATTCATAACAATGGGTAAGACCAAGGAATATACCTGTGATGTGCAGCAAAAGGTTGTTGAGCTTCACAAAATGGGAAGTGACTATAAGAAGATAACGTCAGATTCTTGTTCTTGGCTGACAGAAATGGAACCAGATGTGGTCTTCTGTTGTTGTAGGTTTGACGTGCTGTGTGTTCTGAGATGCTTTTCTGCTCACCACGGTTGTAAAGAGTAATTATTTGAGTTATTATACACTTCCTATGAGCTCAGACCAGTCTGGTCATTCTCCTCTGATCTCTCTCATCAACAAAGGTGTTTCAGCCTGCAGACCCTCCGCTCACAGGATGTTTTTTGTTTTTCGCACCATCCTGTGTAAACTCTAGAGACCATTGTGTGTGAAAATCAGAGGATATTATTTCAGTTTCTGAAATACACAAACCAGCCCATCTGGTACGAACAACCATGCCAGTGTTAAAGTCACAGAGATCACACTTTTTCTTCGTTCTGACGTTCGATGTGAACTTTAACTGAAGCTCTTGACCTGTATCTGCATGATTATTTGTATTGCGCTGCTGCCACATGATTGGCTGATTTAGATAACTGCATGTGTGCCTACAGTGTGTGTGTGTATATATATATATATATATATATATATATATGTGAACAACTACAAAACTAAAGACAGCAACAAAACAAAAAAAAAAATGCAACAGAAAAACTAAAGAGAAAACGTGTATGTTTGTACACAACGTGTTTGTAGATTTGCTGTTGTTGTTTTTGGTGTTATTGTTGCCCTTTTAGTTTTGTTGTTGTGTTTTGCACTTGCAGGCCACCGTACAAAAGGGACGACTGAATACAGAAGCTTCGATTGATCTGATTGATTAGCTGTTGGCAGATTTTCTGAATGGCAGACAATTAAGCGATTGAGAGGCCGTGTGTGTGTGTGTGTGTGTGTGTGTGTGTGTGTGAATCGGAGGAGTGTGTATTGCTCAGGAGTGCACTAATGGGTTCTGTTTGACCCCCTTGACCTGCCACTTGGGAGGCAGATCGGGAAATAATTACCCTTCGAACTGATACGGAGTGGACGTGCGGTGACGAAACCTTTTCTGACAGTCGATCAGTCGATTTCGCATCAAGACCGAAATTATTCTAACGGAAAGAAACACTTTTTATTCAGGAAATTTAATTTCTCCTGTCTTGCACCGGTAAATAATAATAATCAAATTATGAATTATTTACAGCAGGGCAGTTTTATTTTTTTGCAACAAATCCTCTTGGGTATGAATATTTATAAAGCGAATCTGGTCACCTTCCTGTTTCTTTAGACACAGCCGGTTTTGTGATGCGCAAAGACAATTTGAATTAAAAAAGTAAGAAGACGAGCGTTTCTCCGTCCATCATCTGTTCTGCAGGGAAATATCCATGTCTTCTCATTTTTTTTCGTTTTTTGACAACACTTAACTGTAAGTTACGTTCTGCATCCCTCCATCACAGAGGAACAGATAAGTAAATAAAATCTGCGTTGACATTTCATAACAAACCGGGACAAGTGTTGATTTGTACACGCTGACTAAAAAATAATCATTTTACACAGCTTGTGTTTGATGTTTTTTGACCTTCTTGGTGTTTTTCCCCCCATGTGACATTCTCTAACCCTCAATACGCAGCTCTTAACTTTATTCTTGAGGCGTTTGATGTGACGGTTTATGTCACAATATCGCCACCTACTGGGCTCGCATGCTCGCGAAACCCATGTGTAACCGTAATTATGCTGTTTATTTTTCACTGAAAAAAAAAACAGTGTAAACCTGCGCATGCCTCGTCTTATTTTTGGTCAGGTTGGTGTTTTTTTTTCTTCTCATTTTGCCTTCTCTAGCGCTTCAAACTTCCCCTCAGCCTGATTGGTCAGGAGGTTAAAAAGTGATTGACGTGTTTTTCAGAACTTTTTTCAACACTTAAGGATAAAGTAGAATTACACAAACGGTGGAGGTGGTTGAGGAAAAAAACAACGTTTGAAAGCCAGCAAACTACCGTAACTCCTGGAGTAGCAGGGCTACCATAAACACCCTAATATGAGCACATGAGCATGCTACTATTAGACTAACACAAACATTATAACATATATATATATATATAAACTGAGAGTAGGCTAAATATATCCATTTATATTTCAAATAATTATTATACTAGTTACTCATCTGCAGAAAGTCAGCAAAATATTACCTCGATCTGTCTGGTTCAGTTGATTCTCAAGAATTTCTCAAGAATTACCCATCATACGAGCTCACACCTTCATCCATCCGCCGCTCTCCACCTCATTTACATTTTAAGCATCACCTGAAGATTGATAACTTATTACTTTTTTGACATTTCAGTGTCATGAAAAAATCCATCCTGCATAATTCGCAGGCCAATGTATTACCGAGACGGAGAAAGAAAGACATCACAGAGGAACATGGGAAAACGTGTGACGACGACGAAAAGTAAGATGGAAAAAAAAAAAAAAAAAAAGAAAGATGATGGAGCAAACGGCGAAGTGAAGGAAGTCTACTCGGCAAGTCACGATGGTTTAAAGCCAAGAACAACGTTTTTCACCTCCACTCTGCTATTTATGTCTTCACACCAATTAAAACTCACGTCCCCTCAGAGAGACGATTCTGACGTCCAACTGGCGCTCCTGAGAATAAGGAGACGTGTCAAACTGGAGAAAAGTCGACTTCTTTTAGGCTTCAGGTTTCTAAAACGTGTTGGAGTCTCATCATTTGTTCACTGTGGATAGATTATTGCAGCTTGGTCAGGTGTGTTTTTTTTGTTTTTCTTTTTAACGGGATTAATAAATGGTCATATGGATTAAAAAAGAGTTGGGGGGGGGGGGTATTATTAATCCACTCAGAGAAGCTGAGTTTATCTGTAAAATCTAAGCTAAGTGAAAGCCGTGATTGTTTCCTAATGAGTTGGTCTGCCGTGTAAACATTGGATAATCTGTAACTTTCTGTTGTTTACATTAATGTCACCACAATTTCTCTTCTTTTGCGATAAAGTGGACGGAGTTTTATTAAACATCTTTCTGCCTTCCGTTTCATGTTGTTATGGTAAAATAATGAGTAAAGTGGTGAGAGGTATTCAGACCTACAGTAACTACAGACTTAAGCTCTATTCAGTTGTTATGTCGTGCGAGAGTTACACACACTAACACCGAGAGTCAGGGTTTGCTGAGGCATGCTGTGACTACAATATGTCAAGCTGAAATGTAGGTTAAGGTTGTAAATACACTGATATAAAAAATAACGCACACGTAATACTGTATGTCATTTCATGACCTTGATTTAGCATCTCAAGGCTTCATTACGTGCAATTAACTGTCACATCCAGAGCCTCATTAAACTTCACCCGGCGTATGAACCAGTCAATACTTCGCTCCCAATCATCATGCTACTCATCAGCTGTGGCTCATTACAGGCTCTCACTGGAGGACTATGTAAACAAGACATTGCGAAGTCTTGCCATTTATTCCTATTGTCTTCTGTTGAAATAGAGCTTGTGTCCTGAAAACCTCAGCCTTCTTCAAATAAAAGATCTGAGCTGGATCAAGTGCTATTCTATTTCGCTGCTGAACAATGAGTCTGGAAGCCATTTTGTTCAATTAAACCAGAGATTAATGTGATAATTACAACTAGGACTATTCATGCAGTAATATGTGGTGATATACTAGACTCCTAGAGTAGACTAATGGAACTGTCTTTTCAATGGACTTCCCAAAATGACCATTAAACAGCTACAACTCATTTAAAATGCCACTGCAAGAGTTTTAACCAGGATAAAGAGAACACAGAACATCACTCCAGCTTTAAAATCTTCACACTGGTGACCTGATAGTTACAGAATAGCTTTTAAACTGTTGCTTTTAGTCTTTAAATCACTGAATGGATTAGACCCAGAATACATCTGCTTAAAATATAAACCTAGTAGGTCTCTTGAATCCATAGGTACAGGTCAGCTAATAAAGCCTATATCAAAAATAAACATGGTGGAGCAGCATTTAGCATTTATGCTAACTGGAACCAACTCCCAGACGATCTAAAATGTGCCCCAAATCTAAAATGTGCGATTTTTTTTTTTTTTCTTTGCATGTACTTTGTTTAGTATCCTACTTTTAATATGCATATTAATCTTATTTTAAATCTGTTTTATTTATTCTATTTTATTTCTTTTATTTTTTTATTTTTTTCAATCTTTATATTTAATTTTATTATCTCTTCTTTCACGTAAAGCACTTGGAATGGCCTTCGTGTACGAAATGTGCAATACAAATAAACCCGCCTTGCCTATTCCAGATTTATTTCAGTGCTCGTCATCTTCGGTCATATACAGTGCTGTGAAAAAGTATTTGCCCCCATCCTGATTCCTTCTGTTTTCTGTATATCTCATACTAAATAGTTTTAGATCCACAAATGAAATACAACATAAAACAAAGGCGACCTGAGTAAACACACAATACAGTTTCTATTTATTTATTTATTTATTTATTTAAGTCTTTCACTTTCTTCTAGGACTAGGACTTACTCCTATGCTTTGGATCATTGTCTTGCTGCATGATCTTGATAGTGGAGTCATGAACAGTGACCTTTATTGATGCAAGAGAGGCCTGTACGTCCTTTGATGTTGTCCTTGGCCCTTTTGTAACTTCCTGGATGAGTAGTTGCTGTGCTCTTGGAGGAAATTTGGAAGGTCGGCCATTTCTGGGAAGGTTCACTACTGTGCCGAGTTTTCTCCATTTGGAGATAACGGCTCTCACCGTAGTCCTTTGGAGTCCCAGAGCCTTTGAAATAGCTTTGTAACCCTTCCCAGACTGATGTATTTCAATCACCTTCTTCCTCATCATTTCTGGAACTTCTTTCAAATTTGGTATAGTGTGGCCACGTCTATGCCAAAGACCTTTTAACCAACTTCATGCTGTTGAAAAAGTTCTATTTAAGTGTTGATGTGATTGAACAGGGTTTGCAGTAATCAGACCTGGTTGCGTCTAGTCCAGCTGAACCCCATTATGAACGCAGTTTCATAGATTTGGGGAATTAGTAACTACGGGGGCAAATACATTTTCACACAGGCCCAGTTGGTATCGGATAGCGTTTTTGTTCAAAAAATAGCATTATCATTTACAAAGTGCATTTTGTTTTTACTCAGGCTGCCTTTGTTTTATCTTAGATTTTGTTTTCATTTCTGAGACAACCTGGTATGAGATATACTCAAGAAGAGAAGAAATCAGACGAATTCACAGCACCGTATCATTATATTAGTGTTCTGTATTTTTCATGTTTAAATAGCTTTCATGTTACGTTATATTTCATTTGACAGCAAAGAAAAAAATGCTTCTCCGGGATACAATTCCCGGCTCAAAGGCAAACGCTTCTCTCACCAACTCCGAGTACGTCTCAATTGTTGAACAATAGTTTTGTTTTGTTTTGTTTTTTTTTTTAGTGTTGCTTAATCACAGCAGTGCAGTGTTGTTGGTGTTAGTTGCCACCCATGCAGATTTTCCACAGATGTTTGCTGTTTTATTATTGCATTGTTCTCCTCTGCATTTTGTGCAAAGAGGCCAGATTAACACTGTGAGACCAATTAGGGCAAGAGTGTCGGACGTGGCACCAAAAGGGCAAGAAGAAGAGCTGAGAGCAGCAGTCCGACCCGGCTCCATTACTCCCAGTGTGTTTTGCTCTTTAATCCCTCTAGACTCGGTCCAATTACTTAACGTTCGCATAACCCCTGAGGTCACGATCTAGTTAATGCTGCGGGTTTCTTTTTTGTTTTTTTTTTTTTTGTTTTTTTACTGCGGGAAGAAGGAAGGACAGCAGCAGCGCTGGCCTCGTTATCCAAACTGGTCTCCGAATCAGCAGTATCCGCCTCATTACACGCAGAGATAAAAACCCGAATCAAAGCGCTAAATAGATCAGCGTTGTTCTACCGCTTACAACAATTAAAATCAAATCTTCGGTGTTTGTTATGTACTATTTCCCCTCTGTCCCAGAATAGTAAAAAAGAGAAAAGAAGATTAGCTAAATATGCTGTTTGCGAGTTCGATATAATGCAAGCTAGCAAAATCAATACCAGGCTACAACTGGAAACTCTGCTGGGTCATACACTGTCTAAATAAATACATTAATGCACTAAAGCACAGCATTCCTCCCACATTCGGCTGAAACGTTCCTCTCCGAGGCACTTTGCTTGTTCAACAAAGAATACGTGAGCCTCATCATTGCGGAAATATTAGAAAGGGCTGTAATTGATGCTCTCAGCGTTTTTATTACCGATGCACATGGTAAGCCGTGTTAGACGTAATGAAAACTCATTTGCTTTATAGAACAGGCTTATAGATCTCAAGATAGTGTAATAAGATTGGAACAGACAGGGTATAACATCTATCGACAGATGTTCCTCAACACGACTGCACCACAAAATCCAATTTTACACACCATAGCTTCGCTGGATTACTTTCTCAAAACCCAGGACCTTAAAAAAGATTTTCATAAAGTGACATTTTATTAACAGGGCTTCGCCATGCGAGGTGCATTGTACTGAGTACGGTTCTGGGTGGAACGGTAAAGCTGTGCATAAAGATGTTTATTTTAAATGATAGACATCATCCTGTTGCTCCTCGGTTCGTATGCTAATACAATACATTCGGATCATTAAGTGATTATAAATGACACGCCAGTAAAATTCTTCGGAGTTCTTGGACTCTCAGAAAACCAGCCTTCATCATGACGGAGGTCATAAAGCCGAATGAGCTGAGGAGGAGGAGGAGGAGGAGGAGGAGTGATAAAGCGATAGAGGAGACTCATCGCTAGGCAAGCATTCATCCTCAGGCAAAGAAAAGGGTGAGAGAGAGAGTGAGAGAGAGACCATTAGCATCTCGCCTGGTGGTGGGCGGAATAACTTATTGGCCTGGTCTGTCTTTTTCTGGGGAATAAGGTGATCCTCGGCACTAACGACTGCACACATGCCCTTGGAGATAATCAGACCATCACAGAGCCGCTAAAGACTCGGTCGCTAAAATGGGCCGCGCTCTTTCTTACACGCTCTTCTCGCCGGCCGTCAAAGTCTCATCCTGTTCCCCGGAGACAGAAGAAAGAAAGAAAGAAAGAAAGAAAGAAAAAAAAACGAGTGGCTCAGGTTCAGCATCGGAAGGATGGGTCAAGAGCGTGACGCCCAGCACGGTGCTGAAATGAGTGAGGAATAAAACACTATGCTGTGCCGTTAGAGAAAAATAATCAACGACCGGGTGGTGTGATGAAGCCGAGTCACCGTCATCACCCTGAAGTTGTGAAGATAATGTCCGCAAAGTGTGTTGCTCCTCTTACAATGTTTAGTTATTACTCAACAACACCTTAGACTTTTTATCCGTTTATAGTCACAGTTAATATTGGCGTTAATTCATGTTCTCGTTTACGTTAAAGTGGCTATAGACATTCGTTCCCTCACCAGCCTCTCTTATTTTTCTCTTTCTTGACACTGACACTGGAGACTCCTTCCATAAATCTTTTTTTTTTTTTTTTTTTTAAAAAGCTTATTACAGAAAAAATCACCGTATCCACAATATTTTTAATCTGTTGTCCGTCGTACAAAGTCCCGTGAATGAGCCGTTACTATAGAAACGATAGCGTATTGATATAAACCTGCGCTACTGTCATCAGAGCTGCTGTTAGCCAGCAGTAATCAACACCTTCTGACCAATCACAATCCAGAATTTAAAATCCAACATATGGTACAAAATCCTTATTTAACACTAAATAAATACATATGTATCTTCACAACATAACACACATAACAGTATATGATGAGTTATTTTGTCTTCTGGGAAACATTAAATATCTTCTTAAACTTCTGAAGGGCGGTACTAAATGATATATTTTAAAAAAATAAATAAATAAAGATCTTTAAACAAAATAATTCACACCGGTCATCCTGTTCAAAAGTTTACCCCCCCCGGCTCTTAATGTGTTGGTCGTGTTGCCTTCCTGAGCATCAGTGAATGTTTGCACCTTCTGTAATAGTCGTGTACGAGTCCCTCAGCCGTCCTCAGTGTGAGAAGATGGATCTCAACATCATACAGTCGCTGCTGGAAAGGAGTCAAATATGCAGAAGATGCTGGAAAAGATTTATTTGAAGAACAGTGGGCAGTTTAACTGCTCAGGACAAACAAGTGACTCGTGAACAACTATCACAAAACATGAAAACAGTCGTCGATCGTCCAGGTAACAACACAAGGTATTAAGAATCGAGCGTGTGTAAACTTTTGAACCGGTCCATTTGTGTAAGTTCGGTTATTATTGTGTCTTGTGGACTAGATGTAAACGTCTGTTATGTGAAATAGTTTATTCAGGACAGGTTTGATCATCGCTCATCTTTTCTTATTTCATTATTAAGATTCTCCAATGCGTATGTACATGTATGACCTCAACTGTATGTCTTCACAATATAACACATATAAGAGTGTGTATATACATGTATAACATTGTAGATGTCTACCAGTGCACTGTGTATCTGACTGAACTCTATCGGTCTATCAGTCTGCTAAAAAATAAATAAATAAATAGAAAAATATAAAAACAAAAAACCTAATAACGAGTGAACGAAGTGCTCTAGTACCCCTCACTGTGATGGACACTGCATTATGCATCATCATCCCTTCTGCTAAACCAACAGGAAGCCGTTTTTGGCCCGCATCACTGAAGACTGATGGGATCATGTTTGAGGAACATCATTTGACAAAATTGCATTCTTTTATTTTTTTTCTTTCCACAAAACTTGGTTGTAGTGGACTGTCTTCCAGGCCCTGCTGTATATAGACAATCACGTGTGATCTATGGACTCAATATCGCACCTACTCTAGACGGACGTTTCGGTCTTCAGGATCAGAGATTAAAGTGATAAAGTAGATAGATTTAAAGTTTAAAATATTAATTTACACTGAGCTGCTTAGAGAAAGGAAAAAGGGGGAGGGAAAAAAAAAATTAGCTGAAATATTTATAATCTTCCAGGCCATTATGAGGGAATTGTGAAGGTTCGTTGTAGCTTGGTTCATTAAAGGCCACATTTAAGAGCTCTTAATTGACTTTCTGTTCGGAGATGAATATGAACGGGTTCCTTTTGTTCCCCCTTTCTTTCCTGGAGTGAAAAAAAGAAATCTCATTAAACTAAAACGGATGAATTCACAAGTGATAACGACGGACGCCATCGTGGTGTCGCCGTCCCGTCGACGTCCTACAGCTGTGTGTGTGTGAGAGAGAGAGAGAGAGAGAGTGTGTGTGTGTGTGTGTGTGTGTGTGTGTGACGTTTGACGGTCACCGCTGATAGAAGGACTGAATATTGAGTTGAGATTTCTATTGAGTGGTCAGGCATGAGGCCATGCTGCGCGCACACACACACACACACACACACACACACACACTCACACATCCAGGAAAAAGAAAAAAAATGATATTTTAGAATAGCAAGGTGAAAATTAATTTAAAGAAAGAAATCCCTTTTTTAAATGTCACAGCTCGTGTCAAAGTTACAGCCCGTGCTGAGGTCACATACAGGAGGGTAATGCTAATAAGGAGGAATATATTTGTACGGTATGCAGTAGGATTTCGACATCCAGAAGCAGACCGACCGAATTATACCACAGAGATATCGAATCCTAGATTCTGACTGGATCAAATCACAGGTTTATATTAATGCGTTATCGCTCCTATAGTAACAGCTCAGTGACAGGGTGACGCTGCGCATACTAATCGTCGATATGGTGAAGTTTTCTGTGAGGAGAGATGTGTTTATTTAACATGTATGGAAGGAGTCTCCGGTGTCAGAGGTAAAGCTGTAACTTTAAGTTTTCTGACATCTTCAAGACAGAGGACTTTACGCTTCATGGTTTCTCAGTAACAGGACAAAGTTCTATTAGGGTTTCTGCCTTATAAAACAGTCCACCCCAAAGCACAAGCCAAATAAACATTTACAGTTTTAGATTCAATATTTATCTGAACCCATGATGTCCAGATCGACAGATGAACCATCATGAATAACTGTACACTCAAAAAAGAGAGATCTAGAATCCTATTTGATTTGTCATGCTGCTTTCAGGTGACTATTAAAGGTTCTGTGTAGGTTCTAGGACGGTTTTAGGCTCTTAAGGCAATTTCGAACCCTCTCTGTATGTACAAACAGTTTGTAGCAGTCTGTAAATAATCATTTAAGGTTCTAGATTTAACACTTTTATGAAAAGCGAGTCCAGAAAATTTTTGGGGGAAAAAAAAAATCAAACTGCTTTCAGAAACCATCCAAAGAACCCTTAAGGAACCCGTGTTGCACCTCAGACATCCGTACAGAAACTACATCGCTGAATAAAATTAGATTTCTGCACGTATATAACAAGATAAAACATTCCTGACCGGGTAATATGCAGCATCATGAGAAAGATTGCAGTAAAATCCGCATGCAGGATAAAAAAAACCAGATAAAGTTTACTGAAATGAAATATGGAAATGTAGAACGTGCATGCTCTCAGGTTTGATCTGTGAATTATTGCCCGTTGTGCGTCGATAACAGATGAGCAGATGTTGTGCGAAGCTGGAATGAATGCGCCGGAGAACGTGCACTTTGTCTGGGTTTCCCTTCGTGGAGTGTGTATCCGAGGGTAGTGGAGAGCAGCGACATTATTCGCCGAGCTCGTGTAGTGTTTAACACGTTGGTTTCGGGTTTAATCACGGCGCCTACAGACGAGAAGGAACCAGCGATGCGGCGCAGAGACGTTCCCCCAGCGAGAACACACACAATACAGCGTCACGCTCTGATTCCTGCTGTTTCACCGCCTCTCTGTACGTGGCTTCATTCCTCTGATTCTCAGCCTCAGGTTCTGGTTCTGGTCCTAAACCTAGGCCACATCATCACCTTGGAAGATTCAGTAACACTTTCACTTGTTAATATTTATAAGCAAGAAATATGTATTTCAATAATTAACGATTGCTTCTTAATATATAGAGTAAGTCAGCGTTAGTAGATTAGTGACACTTTCTATGAAGGTTATAGTTAGAATGAACTAGAGACATATTCATATCATGTAATAAAGCACTCATAAGGTGTTATACATATCGTTATAATTATTTATACGTCACAGCGATGTTTATTATGCATTATGAAATGATAACATGATGAATAACCTGTAACCTTTAATGCGTTTTCATAAATAATTATAACAATGTGAATAAGGCTTTACGATTGCATTATAAAGGCTAATGAATGTATTCATAGGTCGTTATACATGTGGCCTTCATAGTAAGTGTTAGAGTAAAGATTATTAAAAATAGAAAGTATATATATTTTTAAAAAGGCCAAGTATTCTCAACTCCAGTTAGATAGATAGATAGAGAGATAAACAAACTAATAAATAAATATACTGTATTAAATAATTAAATAATGTTAATATTATGTCTAAAGGTTAACACATTACAATGTAATAGAACACAGTACAATGTATTTTACATTGTATTGTATTTTAAACCGACAGCGCTGATGAATTCTGGATTCTGATTGGTCAGAAGCATTAATGGAAGGAGTCTCCAGTGTCAGAGGTAATCTTCAGGACAGAGGAGTTTACACTTTGCAGTTCCTCTGTAAGCTGTATTTCTTTTGGAAGACGCACAACAACAACAACAACAAAAAACCCTGTTTATATCTGCTATAACTTCAGCGAGAAAAGGAACTAACTCAAACTTTAAATATAACTATAAACGGATAAAACGTACAACGTGTCATTCTTTAATAAATTTTAAAAAATGTTATTGCTGCCAAATTGCTGTGGTAGAAAAGGAATAAAACACTTCACGATGTGCTGTTATAGGAAAATAATCAGCTTTGAGCCGGTAGCAGTGACTCCTCTTCATCGCATCACCCTGTTGTTGATTATTTTCCTATAACCGCACGTCCTGAAGTGTTTTATTCCTTATGGAATCCAGATCCAGGATGGCACAAAGCTGTAATTATGATGTGATGTCTTTTTTTTGTGCAGTGGTGTGGCAGATGAAAACGAATGTAGTATTTTTATGGGGAATAATGAGGATATTATTAAAGTTTAGAAAGGGAAAGAAAATCGTTCATATGTTTATTTTTGTTTACTCACTGACTAGTTGAGTAGAAATGAAGGGAAAGATGACTGTTCATCTAAAATATGCAGAAAACGATTAAAATAGAGGGATATCACTTTTCAAGCTTAGCTGAGAGTGTGTACTCTCCAAAGATCTCATTAACATGCCATCGACATTTACTACAGCGTGATTCTCTTTGCTTCTCGGTTTTTAATACCAGAGAAATGCATCGTAAAGAAGTGGAAGTATAGATATAGATATAATTTCCTCTTCTTATACCTGTAAAGGATCGATGTTACAGCAATTTGTGTAGCGATCACGCTTGATACGCGAGCTGTAGCGTTGTATACCTCCTGCTAGCTGGTCGTTTCAGGCTGAAGATGTTCCTGACCCGGTTTAAGCATCGTAGCGAGCGATGAAATGTCCACTAATGGCTCGAGCGCCACAATCCGGCCTGCATAAACAAAAAAATCCAGTGAATTCAGCAAAAAGTGTGCACTTTACTTCTAGGGCAGAGCGATCGGGGACAAGTCCTCAGGCTCCTGCCGAGGCTTAAAGCAGGTCACGCTGTGTGATTGTGCTGGAGTGAATCTTTCTTTTTGTTTACTCGCAATACATAGATCACATTATGTAGGAACTATATTCAGTCGTTGCACGGGGACTTGGAAGTCTCAGCGATACGGTGCGCGTGGGAGAAGCGGCTCTTCATTATTGATGAGATGTGAATTGACTGAATCATAAGAAATTCTACAGAATTACAAACAGATCAACAGTTAGAAATCCGATGTCCCGGTACACAGAGCGTCGTGCATTTAAAGGAGAACATCACTGGAGGCTTTCAAAAGAAGGATGAGCATGGGATCTCCCCAGCGAGAACCATGTGGCTGGGAGCAAGGCCCAGAGGAAAAAAGTCTGGGGATCGGGCCTCGGCGGATGCCTGGTGCTTTAAAAGTCGGCTTGAAGAAGAACTGGACTGAAGAGAGTGCAAAAATTTAATAAAATAATATAAAAAATAAAAATAATAAAAACAAGTAGAAGGAAAATAACAAAGAACCTGACACATTTCTACTGCTCTGGCTCGTCTTATACTCTGGATCTTCTCGATTCTTTATCAGTAACTAATCTCACCTGGATACCTAAGAACTGCTGCTCTAATCATAAACACTGTCCAGTGCTCATCTTTACGTGAAGTGAGGGTTGATGAGACAGGAGGGAAGTGTGGGGTTCGGTGTGTGTTTTATTAGAGCAAACTCTGGCAGTCGGAGTCATAGCAGTTTGCAGCTAGTGGGGAAACGCTGGGGGAAACAGGTGAGGGTTAAAACCAGGGAATTCAAAGCTAAAGTATTTGCAACTCAGAACGTGGCTTTGATAAACAGACAAACTATTTCATGTCACAACACAGAACAGATGAATACAATAGGGCAACAAACCAATGACGTGACAGGGGTGGAGACAGGACTAGAACCAGAACAAAGGCACATGGCAACTAAATAGCACTTGTCACACTGGGAAACCAGGACAAACGCAGAGAGGGGGAATTCGTGACATTTCAGCAGTACAGATCAAATTATAGAGTCGTTCACCGCGTACGTACATGAATGGATTGAATGCCTCCATTATCCTGACTAGCCTTCATTATTGTTAAGCAGTTTATTCAGAGGCGGTGATCTGAGACGTCGATAGTCACATGCTTAACCTGATTGAGATTATACGGTATAAATGCAGAAGCAAAGCCAAGACACATAAGTATTACCCAGAAGGCTGTGCTTCACAGCTAGGTTTTCCTAGTTTGTCTACAATAAAGAGTGCAGGGTCTTGGAGTTCCTTTTCTGGAGCCGTGATGCGAGGCTTGAAAAGAATTTCGGCACATCCAGGAGACCGCACTGGAAAAATATCAGCAGGAAATAAGAACAAAAAGCAGGTTCTGCTCCCACACACACACACACACACACACACACACACACACACACACAGCCATCCAGATAGCAGCATGGACTAAAAACTTCTCAAGCAAAAACCCTTGTGCTGTCAAGTTCATTTCTCTCTCCATTATAAAACTAATTCCCTGTAAACACCGTGTTTATTGCTGGCATCGCTGGGCAATATAAGCAATATGCCTGGGACATTTTTTACAAAACAAAAACAAAAAAAAGCACATTAAGTTTCATGCTAATCAGACAAAATCTTGCATGTTTTCTGTCCCGTGTCACTCATTAGCTTGAGATTATGATGCAATTAGTGCGTAATTATGCACCTTTTATTCACTGGATTTGTAAATTATATGTAGATGGTGTGCATTAAGTTCCCAGTTGTCTTTCACTCAGCTGTTTTAAGGTCACACGCTGAGACTGTCTGCATGCAACGGCGAGAAAAAACAAAAAGCCACCAGAATCCCAAATAGCATCATAGGAGCTGTGAAGGCGGCAGAAAGGGCAGCCGTGACACAATAGCAAACAAAAGCCAAGCCTGTTTAAAACACTGCCGCATGACGTCCGAGCACCAGACAGCGAATGTAAACGGCTCTGTTGTGTGGATACGCGTCCCCGAACGCTCTTATCTCCCTACTGCTCCGGAAGCTTCTCTAGCTGCCTCAGACCTTTAAACCGCCCCCCCACCCGCACGCTGCAGGTTCGGCACAGTCGGTGGGAAAACAGACCCAGCAGTGCTCCTCAATTGGGCCTTCATAAGGCGGCGAGTGGTTTAATAATTTCTGAGAAATAAAAGGGCAGGGAAGCTTTGTGAAGTCATCTAACTGATGGTCTCTGGACCAAAACGCTGCCTCTGTCTTTTCCATCATCCCGGGAGATTCACGGCAGCGAGATTCATCGCTGTGGGATTTATTATTTTTTTGGACAGAAAATACTAAACTCCTACCAAACTTTGGAGAACAGCTTACACATACAGGAAAAAATAAACCGCCTCAAACGTAGCGCTAACGTCTCTAGATAATTAATAAACGTATATCAATGCGAAATGATCTCAAACTGCCTCAGATAACACTGTTAAGATAACTAATCTGACACCATTTGCATAAAAGTTACATCTCTAATGAACTCTACACATGCGTACGAGTTATAACGCGTTATAAGCCATAGTGTTGTACCTGTTTACGAACACAGACATAATACCTATGGGCCAGGGTTCATTGTGTATTTTGATTTGGTTCTAAATAACATCATAAGTACTACTCGGCTACAGCTGAACTACAGAGTAGGTTATAACACTGTACGTCTGTCAATAATCCACGCTCTTAAATGAAGGGTACGTAGAAGAGCACTATACAAACTGTGACCGAGTCTCTTTGTTATCTGATATCTAATATGTTAGGAATACAATCCATAACACGTAATAAACACCGCTTTAAAGTGTAACGCATGTTCCGAAATGGTTATACCAAAGTGCACAGACTCTTAAAAAAAGGCATTATAACATTTTATGAATGTATTTGTAGGTCATTACATATATGGGCTTCATAAAGAGTGTTGTCAGTAGTTACATTTTTACTTAAAGGCAGTGTTCATAAGGCTACATGACGCCTAAATTCATGGTAATTATATATAAACATCGATAAACATCTGTAAAGGCTTATTCCAACAGGCGTCAAGTTGACAACACACGAGTCGTGAGTAAATTGTTATTATTTTGTTTCAAGATCTTAATGTTTTTCCCCATTTAGTACCGCCCTTCAGAAGCTACATAAGACAATTACATGTTTCCCAGAAGACAAAATAATAACAATTCACACCGATCATCCTGTTCAAAAGTTTACACACCCCCCCCCTCCCCCCCCCCCGGCTCTTAATGTGTTAATCGTGTTGCCTTCTTGAGCATCAGTGAATGTTCGCACCTTCTGTAATAGTCGTGTACGAGTCCCTCAGCCGTCCTCAGTGTGAAAGGATGGATCTCATATATCATCATATATCCGCTGTTGGAAAGGAGTCAAATATGCAGAAGATGCTGGAAAAGTAAAGAATGTGCAGGACCTGGAGGATTTTTCTGAAGAACTGCTCAGGACAAACAAGGGACTCATGAACAACTATCTACCTGCAAGGCGTATGTAAACATATGACCTCAACTGTAGCTACTGTACATAACGCCTATGTATATAAGCCCTTCATGATGACCACATAAACCTGCATAAAGGTTTATAACAACAAGCTTTATATATTATAAAGACTGCTTTGGTAAATTATGATGATCAAGTGAAATATAGTTGTGTGCTAATATTAACTCCAGTCTGACTATATGAAACTTGCAGTAAAGGATTCTGGGAAGGCTTTCCACTAGATTTTGGGGCGTGGCTGTGGGGATATGTGTTCATTCAGCTACAAGAGCATTAGTGAGGTTGAGGTCAGGTGCTGATGTTGATGTTGATGTGAGGAGGCTCCAGTTCCAGTTCATCCCAAAGGTGTTCAGTGGGGTTGATGTCAGGGCTCTGTGCAGGACTCTCCAGTTCTTCTACCTTCTTCCAACATTAACACACCATGTCTTCATGGAGCTCGCTTTGTGCACTGAGGCATCGTCATGCTGGAACAGTGTTTGGGCCTCTTAGTTCCAGTGACGGGAAACTGTAACGCTACGGAGTACAGAGACGTTCTGTACAGTTGTGTGCTTAGAACTGCACGTGTCCTGAACTGCAGTAGCAGGTCATCAGCATAGACCTCCATTATTTCTTATCTATATTAGCCTCGTAGGAAAGTGAGAGGAAAGGGGGGAAAAAAGCAGGAGTTTTAACTTTAGCCTTTGAGGTGGCATTTCTCTCTTCAGTTCCTGAGACTTCCTTCTGTTCCACTTTCAAATATTAGATCCTAAGTAATCTGGCATGTGCAGCAAGAATTGCGATTAGCTCTTTTGTGCAATTTTATCTTTTTTTTCAGTGCGGATTTAAGATACGACCTGATCATCCATGCGAGCAGAGTGTTCGTGAGATGCATATAATTATGCAAATGATGTTGGAGGTAATAAATCCTTGTTCTAGCTCGAGGTATCTGAGGCTCACGTCTTTACTTTCCACCCTGACTTGAAGTTAAGCTCCTGCTCTGAATCCATACGCCTGAATTCATTCATCACAAAACGAGCTCCAGAAATGTAGATAGTAGTAGGTGGGGAGTTGTTACTTTTCTCCGTTAATGTACCACAGATAGACTGTATTAGCGTATTCTTGCTCCGTGGTGTGTGTGTGTGTGTGTGTGTGTGTGTGTGTGTGTGTGGGTGTGTGTGTGTATATATATATATACAGCTTTTATTTTTTTCATTTGTGTATTTTTTTTTTTCTCTTTCACTTAATATTCCAGTGTATCAAAGGAGCAAGTTTTATTGGCTCAGCATTTCGGCAGAACTGCCACGCACCTGGTTTTCTATCAAGTGGCTCATTATGATGATGAAAGGTCCACCTTAAGCTCTCTTCAACTGTGCACCTGCATCAAATTCAAGTTGAAAAAGAAAAAAAAAAGGGAAAGAAATGAAAGGCGAAAAAGTTGCTTCTTTCTACTTTGTATTTCAGCTTGATTTTTATCTACAGAACGGGGGGGGAAAAAAGGCAGGGGGGAGGAGGGGGGGGCTATCTATTTATCTATCTATCTATCTATCAACAAAGCAAATATTGAGAAATGTGAAGCACTAGAGGGAAGAAAAAAAGGAAAAACAAACATATATGTAATTCAAATGATCTTATGGTTTTCATGGTTATTCATCAGGCTGCTGAAGGTTAGTAAGGCATTGTAGAAGTTGCTGCAGGATTCATGGTAATGGAGAAAGTCCCCGGGAGCCCATTAAAATGTGCTGCGTTCGAATGCATAATGTGGCGGAGCAAAATGGCACCACTCAGACTCTGACTTCTGATCCCTGAGCCCAGCGTGGATCTCCGGCAAGTCGGAGACAACGCATTTGCTTAGTTAATGATTCCGACAAGGATTGCGTGCCGCCAAAAATAGCGCTCGTATAAAAAATAAAAAAAATTTATAAAAAAAAGGATGATAGGACGGTATGAATAATGCAAATGCACATTTAAAATCTGGATCACTGTCAGTGATAATCAGGCGCACGGAGGCACGGCGTACGACGCCACACGGCTTTCCTGATCCAGACGTCCGATCTCATCCCGTCTTATCGACCGACCACCCTCCACCTCCCCCCTCACTTCTCCAGAACTCATCCACATGACAATGACTCCCGTGTGGGACTTTTCAATATCTCATTACGTTAATACGTCCAGGACGTCGCAAGACGGTAAGCCTGAATTAGATAATTATCAGGTTCAGAGCTTGTAGCCGTCGTCGGGAAGTGATTACACCGAAACGGCTGAATCGCAAGAACCGGGTTCTCTTCTGACCCGTGACGACGGAGGTTATCGCCGTGCGACGCTAATAAGGTGCCGAACACTTGAAAGCAAACTAGACTAGAAAGTCGAAGGCCTTTAATTTGCAACGCCAGCCGACGTATTTAAGATGACGCGTCGCTTATTTGTATTAAAACCCCACCGTATTAAGTTAAATGCACTTCCCTTGAAGCGAGCGAGAACACTGGCTCAGTCATTAATGGATTTTAATTACTGTCTTTGTCCTTGTGAAATAATGACTGGGTGTACCTTGCTCACAGCTCTTTTTTATTACACTTCTTTTTTTTTTTTTTTTTTTTTTTTTTTGCGAAAAAGCTTTGCCCTTATGAGCAACATCAAATCCTACACTGTAATACAATTAAAAGAATTGATCGCCAGAGATCAAACTAATCATTAATCCGGCAAAGACAACAAAACAAGTCATTGAGCAGAGTGTTAAACAGGCGAGAGGGGGAAAAAAAGAAAGAAATAAAAAAGAGAAACGGCCGAGCGCAGGACCAAACAGTGACGGATGACGAAAGTTGCCACGAGCGGAATCAAACCGCTAGTGAAAAAGCCACCCGGCTTTCAAGGACACTCCGTCTCTGGTCTATTTGTTTTGCCGTGTCTCCTGAGGGAAGCCGCGCTTTTGAAAATGATACGCATCCTAAAGAGCCTGGAGATGGCTGCAGGCAAGTGCCACTTCCCACTGGATATTCCGGGGAAATAACTCTCCATGTTTCAAAACAAAGGTCACACGCTTAACGGAAGACGTCTCCATAATTCTCTCAGAGGAAAGACTCGGACGGCGGCGTGACAAAAATCCTCCGATGATTTGAGACAGGACGCAGATGATCACACGACACTGTCTGCGTTTACATCAGGATTGCAGCACACGCTTTTATTTATATTCTGATCTTTTTTTTCTTCTCTTATCCAGAATGATTCACGGCACGGCTACAGGACTTTCCCCGCAGCAGTGCTCGTAGGGCTACATAACGCTTACATAAGGCCGTTATGACAGCCGACATAAACCTGCTCGGATATTTCTGATAACACTGACATGAAAACCTGCAGTACAACACTGTCACGTACTAAAACTGCTAACTGACTATAACCTGCTATAGAAGCTATAACCTGTAATGACAATTCCGTATAGTTTCTCTGACTGAATTGATTTGATGTTGTACAGTTTTATCAGAGACGTATAACAGCGATGCCCTAATGACAGAGCTATGTATGTTTTCTCTAATGTTTAAGTATTAAGTTAAATTTTTCTTTTAACAGAATGTTTAAACCCCTATGACGGTGTTATTACACCCTAATGACAAAGCTATTGAATGTTGTCTCTGGTCCTTAATGAAAGCGAATTTAATTTTAATGTTTGACAGGGCATACCATCAATAAGCCATGATTCTGACATGTCAGAAGTACATTAAGTACACTCAGTCACAAAGTCAGCTGTTCGTGGCATTTTAACGTCAACCTGCGACGTGTTATAACACAAACAGCAGCATTAACTCAAAAGGGAAAGGGGAGGTTTCCGGATTCTTTGTCGTGTTTCTGAATTCTTTGTCGTGTTTCCGGATTCCTTGTCGTGTTTCCGGATTCCTTGTCATGTTTCCGGATTTGCTGTCGTGTTTCCGGATTTGCTGTCGTGTTTCCGGAGTTGTTGACGTGTTTCCGGATTCGTTGATGTGTTTCCGGATTTGCTGTCGTGTTTCCGGATTCGTTGACATGTTTCCGGATTTGCTGTCGTGTTTCCGGATTCGTTGACGTGTTTCCGGATTTGCTGTCGTGTTTCCGGATTCATTGACGTGTTTCCGGATTCGCTGTCGTGTTTCCGGATTCGCTGTCGTGTTTCCGGATTCTTTGTCATGTTTCCGGATTTGCTGTCATGTTTCCGGATTTGCTGTCATGTTTCCGGATTCGCTGTCGTGTTTCCAGATTTGTTGATGTGTTTCCGGATTTGTTGATGTGTTTCCGGATTTGCTGTCGTGTTTCCGGATTCGTTGACATGTTTCCGGATTTGCTGTCGTGTTTCCGGATTCATTGACGTGTTTCCGGATTCGCTGTCGTGTTTCCGGATTTGCTGTCGTGTTTCCGGATTCGTTGAAACGTTTCCGGATTCATTGATGTGTTTCCAGATTTGCTGTCATGTTCCGGATTCGTTGACGTGTTTCTGGATTCGTTGTCATGCCATGTTTCTGTTTTTTTTTTTATGTCATGTTTCTGAATTTGATGATGTCTTTCAGAATTTGTTGTCATGTTTCCAGATTCGCTGACGTGTTTCCAGATTCGCTGTCATGTTTCCAGATTCGATGTCGTGTTTCCGGATTCGCTGTCGTGTTTCTGGATTCGTTGACATGTTTCAGGATTTGTTGTTGTGTTTCAGAATTCTTTCTCGTGTTTCCAGATTCGCTGTCGTGTTTCCGGATTTGTTGTCGTGCCATGTTTCTGTTTTTTTTTCCTGTCATATTTCCGAATTTGATGTGGCCTTTCAGACTTTGTTGTCGTGTTTCCGAATTGGTGTTGCATTTTGGCTTTGTTCATGGCATTCCAATGTCATCCTGCAAAGTGTTATAACATCCTTATGTCAACAAAGATCTAAGTCAGTCAACTCAGGTCTAATGTCTAAAATGACCTAAATCATTATATATGACGTCTAATGCAGGGCTTATGTAGGCTTTATGTAGCATTATGAACACCACTCTGAAGAGAAAATGTCTGTAACTCATTTCTTACAAAAAGAAAAACACTCCACGCAGATGTTTCTAGGTGTTTATTCAGGTGTAATAAGTTATTATGTGGAGATATAAGCCATACAGGGCTAATCTCACACCTGGCTGATTATGTTCTATTCATATGATTTCCATTTGTTGCGGAGGATAAAAGTTTGGGTTTCGGATTGATCCTCCGTGGAGACTCGGAGTAATTGTTCTTCTCTCTTCACTGCCTTTAAACATGTTCGATGCGACGACAGATTCCCAAAACAGGCCACGTTACAGAGACGAGGGAGATAAAAAATAAATATATAAATAAATCAACCACCAGAGCTGTACGTATTCCAGCGATCCCAACCGGGCTGTAATGGATCGATCCTTTTTGACTCGTGAAATATAGCTGGATACGGAACTATATATGGAATCAGGCTGCGTTCCACGATGAGCCCGCAGAGGAATTCTGGGAGCCTTCCTGGACGCCGATGGAGAAACAGCCAGCCAGAACATTGCCATTATAGAGGGGTGTGAAAGAGTTTTGCTGATCGATATTTGTCTGCAGGGAAAAAGGAAAAGACTTTCTGGTTATAACAAAAAAAAAAAAAAAAAACCTGAGCGCAGTGATGGGGTTTAATGCAAAAAAAAGCAAAAATGAGAACATTAGAAGGAGAAAAAAAAAACACCATGATCATGATATTCCTCACAAAAACAAGATTACATCATCCAGCAATGCCACTGTGGCAAAATATGAAAGATGCAGTAGAACAGCTAGCATAGCATGTATACTAGCATAACATGAACGCTTATCAAACTCTATAACTGCATCCCTACTATCTTCTACTTATACTATGCACTAAAAGTATATACTCTTTTTTGTGAAGAAGAAGTGAGTACTTTCGAGTGTGTAGCAAAAGGGTACGCAAGTACTGGTACATACTAACAAGTCACGTAACTGAGGAGAACGTTGTTGCCTAGTTACGCACGCCGTCACCGTAAACACACTCCTCGTCGTTTTTCAGCTTTTCTTCATTCATTATTCCTTATATAATTTATACCATATCCTATAATTCACCATCCCTTGATTTATTTTTCCCACATTTCATTTACACCTCTCTAAAATGCATCTTACCGAGTACAGCATTTCTTTTGCCAGCGAAAAGGGAATCGTTTGCACCGCGCCATTTTATTAGCCGCTCGCTCTTCACATTTAAAGACGACAGCAGCCGATCCAAAACAAAACATTAACATTCATCACGTTAAATACCATTATAACATAAAGAATAAAAATAAGTTTTAAGAGAAGATTTAAAGATGGCTAAAGATGGAGCGGACCTCACGTGAAAAGGGAGAATGTCCCAAAGTGTTTGGGACCAACCACAGAAAAGCCCCGATCACCCTTTGTCTTAGTACGACAACGAGGGACAAATAAGAGAAGTTGATCACATGATCTCGATGCTCTAGTAGGAGAGTAAAGGTGAAGAACGTCAATGATGTGCTGTGGAGCAGAACCAGAGAGAGCTTTGTGTACGTAAATTAGAATTTTAAAATCAATTCTAAACTTGACAGGAAGCCAGTGAAGAGATACAAGAATAGCAGACGAGATAAGGCAGGTCCAACCGTGATGTAACAAGAGCATGAGTCACGGTTTCTTGGTCTTTTCCAGAGAGAAACTGTTTTAACTTTGCAGTAGATCTTAAATGAAAGAAGCTTCCCTTAACAGCACTGATCTGTTTATCAAATGCAAGTTTGAGCCAGAAATGACTCCAAGATTTTTTATATATTTGTTATTCGGTTAGTGCTTAACATTTTAAGTTATTACACTCGTCCTCCATGTTTGCAGGTTGAATTCGGCGAAGCAAAACTCCTCCTCCTTCTTTCACACAAAAAAGCTGAAAAATTATCCACGGATCCACGCTTGGAAAATCTACAGGTGCATCTCAAAAAATTTGATTATCGTGGAAAAGTTCGTTTTTTTTCCGTAATTTAATTCAAAAAGTGGAACTTTCATATATTCTAGATTCATTACACATAAAGTGAAATATTTCAAGCCTTTTTTTGTTTTAATGTTGATGATTACGGCTCATGGAAATCAAAAATCCAGTATCTCAAAATATTAGAATAAAGAATTTATAATAGAGAAATGTCAACCTTCTGAACAGTATGTTAATTTATGCACTCAGTACTTGGGTGGGGCTTCTTTTTGCACGAATTACCGCATCAGTGGGGCGTGGCATGGAGGCGATCAGCCCGTGGCACTGCTGAGGTGTTATGGAAGCCCAGGTTGCTTTGATAGCGGCCTTCAGCTCGTCTGTATCGTCGGGTCTGGTGTCTCTCATCTTCCTCTTGACAAAATTCAGGTCAGGTGAGTCGGCTGGCCGATCAAGCACAGTAACACCATGGCCAGCAAACCAGTTACTAGTAGTTTTGGCTCTGTGGGCAGGTGCCAAGTCCTGCTGGAAAAGGAAACCAGCATCTCCATAAAGCTCTTCAGCAGATGGAAGCATGAAGTGCTCTAAAATCTCCTGGCAGACGCTGCATCGACTCTCGACTCGAGAAAACACAGTGGACCGACACCAGCAGATGACATGGCCCCCCAAATCATCACTGACTGTGGAAACTTCACACTGGACTTCAAGCTACTTGTCTGATTCTGTGCCTCTCCACTCTCCCTCCAGACTCTGGGACACTTGGTTTCCAAATTGAATTAAAACATTTACTTTCATCTGAAAAGAGGACTTTGGGCCACTGAGCCACGGTGTTTTGAGTAAAAAGGTGTTTTGAGTTAATTAGCTGATTAGAGTCTTCTCAGGTCCACATCGCTGCATTATAAATTCTTTATTCTAATATTTTTAAGACACTGGATTTTTCCAGTATCTCATTTCCATGAGCTGTAAGCCATAATCATCAAGATTAAAACAAAAAAAGGCTTGAAATATTTCACTTTATGTGTAATGAATCTAGAATATATGAAAGTTGAATTACTTTTTGAATTAAATTATGGGAAAAACTGAACCTCATTTCATCTTAATTCATAGATTAAAGATTCATCATCTTGGATACTATTTAGGATGGATAGTAGGCGAATTGGGATGCAGCATATCTCTATGTTTGTAGTTGTCGCTTGTGGGCGTGGCCTGTCTGGTGTTTTGTTGGGTTTTTTTTTGTTTTTTTCTGATGAGAAATGCTTTAATGTGTGTGTATACTGTAGCTTCAAACACTAACTAGTTAAACACAAATAAAACACCACACTAATCGGTGTGGAAATCAGCTGTTTGATTTACGTTATGTGCTCGGCCTCGTACGAGCTTCATTCTCAGATTAGATTAGATTAGCTTAGATTAGCAAAGCGAGCTAGCTGTACTAGCTACTAGAATCACCAACGATCACTTGTACTTCCTTCCGAGCTTTATTTTTCTTCATAATGTCTCTATACACATTTAATGAGAGGGGTATATGGTGTGAGAAGATGAAACCACAGTTATATGGTTTTGTTTTATTTTTTTATTTGGGAGCTAACTGCAGATAAAAAAGATAAAAAGTGAGCAGGGAACTAAAGGAACCTCGCCCCACGAATCACCACAGGATCGGGGGGTGGGGGTGGGGGGGATTCCAAGGAATCGCTTGAGCCAATCGTCACTTCTTTACCTACCGAATTTGCTCTGTGTCGCACGCACCTTGTCATACTTGTCACCTGCTAGGCTAACAGTCCTACATGATTAGCATTGTTAGCGTTTTATTTTATTTGACTTATTCCTGTTTCTTATAAGAAAATATTGGAACAATGTCAGAATATTAGATTAATTAGATTATACAGAAAACATTAGAAGTATTATATGAATGCTAGCATGGCCTGAATGCTAACTGGTCTCTACTCATCTCCATTTTTTTTTTTTTATTATTAGCCAAAATTGTTAGCAACGCATTCCAAGTGCTTGGGCGAAATAACAAGATTAAAAGAATAAAAAAAATTTTAAAAAACAATTGTCATGACAGAAATGATCAGGACATATTTGCTGTTATTAGCAGTGCTATATTTTAATCTATGCCTTAGATTTTTACTTCAGCATAAAAAGGTGCAGCAGAACGGTTAGCATAATCTGTATGCTAACTAGCCTTCATGTATTATCAGCAATGCTAACCTTGTATATAACACATCAGTTCATCTTGCTAGACCACGTCTCACGCTCAGGCCAGTGTGGCTAAACGTCAATAGAAAATAGATCACTTAGCATTGCATGTATGCTAACAGGTCCTGACTAGCCTTCGTTTATTTATTATTAGCAATATTAGCCTTCAATGTGACATATTCTATGCCAGTGTGGATAAACGTGAATAAATTATACAGTTAGCAGGATATATACAGTACACTAGCGTGGAATGAATGCTAACCGGCCTCGACTAGCCTGCATACATTATTAGCAGAGTTAGCATTTTATGTGACATGTTCCTATACCTTAAAATAGGAAATATTCCAAGATTACATCATACAAAATGAATGGGAAATGAACGCTAAGTCTTCTTTGCTAGCTTTAATTAATTATTATCAGTGATAACTGTGTATTTGACCTATTTGCCTGCCTTACAAGTAGCTAAGTTGGTGTACCTAAGCTGAAAATAATGCAGGAGAACTGTTTGCATTTTTATGCTAACTGGTCCTGACTAGGTTTCATGTATTATTAGGAATATTAACATTTAATGTGACATATTCTACGCCAGTGTAGATAAACATGAATAAAAGATGCAGGAGGACAGTTAGCATGATATGAACGCTAGAGTGGCATGAATGCTAACCAGTCTCTTCTAGCCTTCACTCGTTATTAGCATCGTTAGCCTTATATGTGATGAAACATCATCCAGAGATATCAGTGTAGCTAGCTAGCTTTTGTTAGTCTTCAGTAATTATTACCCATGCTAGCATATTAGCTATATTAGCCATTGAAATTATTATTAGCCATGTCAGTGTTTAATTTGATCTATTGATATGTGCAAGTCAGTGTAGCTAAGCATAAACAGCAGATCTGTGAGTGAAGCTAAACATTAATATAGAAGTAGAACAATTAGCACTAATAAGCTAACAGATCTTCCTTCAATATTAGCATTGTTAGCATTTGTTATTAGCCTTTTTTATGTCACATAGGCCTATTCTTATGATGTAAAAAGGAAAGCTTACATCATCTAGAAATGTTAGCGTAGTTAAACATGAATACTAGCATGACACAAATGCTAACACATCTCATTTTTAGCGCTGTAGCCTTTTTCTCTGGGTTACAGTTATTAGCTCTCAGGAGGATCAGTCGGTCACAGAGCGTCATGTCTTCTTTAAATCTTCGCTATAACGACCGAGAGACTTTGTTCGCGTTTTCCGCTCCGGGTAATTGAAAATAAGTTGTGAGAAAACGATCCTTTCGACATAATAAATATTTTAAAACACACACACGCTCGCACACACGCGCTCGCTAATCAATAACACCATTAGGCCAACATCTGACATTTTGATAAATAAACAGATTGTGTTTCTTTATCCGAGCCCGCTGTTGTCATAGTTACCTGTAATGAAATAAGAGCATGCCTTTTTCATCTCAGCGATCTCCATCCCATTAGGGGTGAAAACGAAACCGGCCGCTCGTGAGAAGTGATATCAATCACGCTTTTACCGTTGGACTCAGCGCTACGGCCGAGCGCGGCCTCGGCTTCTGGTTGGAGAAGGAGCACGTGGAGGGAAAAGTGCAATTTCCTTGCTTTAGCTCGAATGGAAAGTTCTGCAAGCGGTTCGGAATGATCGAGCATCAATCACGGATAAATTCTCCTGAGCCGGGGGGAAAAAAAAGGAGCAGTCCATTACCTGGGCGTCTCTCAGAGTGACTAATGGCATGTGACAAAAAGCATTCAAGAGTCGCACAAAGCGCCGTCTGTGTGGAACGTCAACTTCAAATCTGAAAATAAAAACGCCATCATTATTCAGTGATTATTATAATAATGGTTAATATTATTCACATAATTTAATATATATTTTGATATACGGTTATTGTGGGGTTTTTTCAGTTTGCAAACATTTAAGCTGCAAATTTAAATTATTATTATTATTATTATTAATAATAATAATAATAATTATAATAATAATAATAATAGCAATCAAGGACGAATTCTCCTGAACTGGGAAAAACAAGCATACATAAATAAAAATGAATAAATAAATAAATAAATCGGCCCATTACCTGGGCGTCTCTCAGAGTGACTAATAGCATGTGACAAAAAGCTGCACGGAGCGGAGTGTAGGAACGGAGGCCGCTGCCACCCAGACGCCCGGCGTCTTTAATAAAAATAAATACATGAAATAATGGTAAAACGTATCACTTAAAAAATCGAAATAAATAAATAAAAATAAAGGCGGCTTTGGTAATTGGTAACTCATAAGTAGTTTATACACTTACGTTTTTGTTTGTGTGGGTTTTCTTTTCTTTTCAGTTTTATGAAGGTTTAATAAATAAATAAATATTTCGTTAAGCAAATAAATAAGTAACTAAATAAATAAAAATAAGTAGAGAAAAGCTGTTTGAACACTTGCACCTTTTTTTTTTTCTGTCTCTCGCTCAGTCTGTCTCTCTCTCTGCCTGTCTCTCTGTCTGTCAGACCTCTCGCTCTGTTTATTTTTTGTCCTGTCTGTCTCTCGGTCTCTCAATCTGTCTGTCTCTCGCCCTGTTAGTCTCTTGCTCAGTCTGTCTCCGACTCGGTCTCTCTCCCCATCAGTCTCTCTCTCCGCCTGTCTCTCGCCATCTGTCCCTCGCTCAATCTCTCGCCCTATCTGTCTCCCGCTCCGTCTGTCTCCCGCTCCGTCTCTACCCCTCTCTCATTTTCCATTTGTTTTCAGAGGAAAACTGTGACTGAGAGGTTTTGCTGATGCAGTACAAAGAGGACGTTTGTTTCGGGACCGTCGTCTCATCAGTAAATAAATCGGTGTTGAATTGACAGAGAGAACAGATGGTTGCAGGTTTCATCGCTAGTTACTACGTTTAAAAAAAAAAAAAAAAAAAAATGATGATGTGAAGTTTTCTCTAAGGAGATATTTATTTAACATTTATGGAAGGAGTCTCCAGTGTCAGCACTTGACATCTTCAGGACAGAGGGGCTTACACGTCATGGTTTCTCGGTAACATGACGAGCTGAGAGGCCGGTGAGGGAACGACTGTTTATAGCTGCTCTAACATAAGTACGATCAGGAACTATAAATGTTGTAACTATAAATGGATAAAAAAAAAAAAAGCATGGTCATGCGTGTTCTTTAATAAATGAATTGTAATTGTTAGCAATTGTTGTTTGCTGTTGTATAAGAGGAATAAAACACTTGATAAAACACCCAGATAATCCTGAAACTAGATTTCCTACTTGGGTTTACATTATAGTTGGGATTAGGGGTTAGGGGTTAGGGGTTAAAGCACTGAAATGGGACAGCACCAACCTGAACTCGGCGCATGCTCATGGATTTAGTTCCGAGTTTCACTGGAATTTATCAGCTGTGAAGCATTTCCTATCGCTATCTGCAGAGTGCGCATTTGTTTGTTAATTACAAGTCGTGAAGAAGATCTGTGCTTTTTCTTTTTTTTTTAATCATCGCTGCTGACGAGGCTTCGTTCCGTCGCCATCTGCCTAGCCCCATTTCCAAACCGGCCTTTAAAAGCAATGTCCCGTAGCTTGTGAGTGCTACTTAGCACTGGATTTCTGGGGTTTTCCTCATCATTATTCCTCCACTACGGTGCTCTAAGGCCCTTGGACCTGAGAGCTCGTGTCCCTGGAGACTCCTCTAATGTGTTCTCGTTCCCTTGGTCCCCATGCTAATGGTCTCTTTTTCACCGGAGTGCGCTCGCTAGACTAGAAGCCTGCCGAGAGACACTTTCAAATGCAATTTAAAGTTGTGATGGGAAGCGAATCTCCTCCAGCCCGGCTCTCTCTGTCCACTGATCTCTCCATAAACCATCCTTTTGAGCATATTTTTTTCCACATCAGGCTTATTTTAGGCTAGCTGAAATTGCTTCCTTCGCACCTCGTCTAAGACGGCAGGTTAATATTCAGATGTGTGATACATGTGCGATCATGAATCAAATGCACAAGGAGATAAACGTTTAATCATTTTAGGTGAGAATTCAGGTCTTTCCCACTGCAGGCTTTTTAATAAAGACATTTAACGCGCTTTTTACGCGGACATAGAAAATCTAAAAAGTCCTAAGCATGAAGATCAGCGCGTCTCTTAGTGCAACAGTGTAAGGGCAGTTTGACTTGGATATTGATTACGGAAGGAATAAATTGCTACTTGCTGTCGTATAAGAGGAATAAAACACTTCAGGGCATCCAATTTTAGAAAAATAATCAGATTTTCTAAACACTGAGTTACTGCTAGTTGATTATTTTCCTATAACAGCACATCCTGTAGTGTTTTATTCCTCTTATACCACAGACTTTGTCAGCGATTAGAAGTTTTTATTTAGAGAACCACGTGTCATTATTTTTATCCTTTTATAGTTACATTTAATGTTGTGGAACGTTAGTTTTTGTACTCACTAATTCTATAGTAGCTATAAGTAAATAAATGTTAATGAGAAATCACAAAGCGCTGACACTGGAGACTCCTTCCATAAATGTTACATAAACGCATTTCTCAACTTCACCATGTCTGCTGTGCACGTCCCCGTGAACGAGCTGTCACCATAGAAACGAGAACGAGCGCGCTAATCTAAACCTGCAATTTGCAGCTGCGCTACTGTCAGAGCTGCTGTTATAGAAGATGAATCAACACCTTCTGACCAATCAGAGTCCAGATTTCAGCAGATTCTGCAGTTGGGGTGTTTAGAAATGCTTACGTCTGTATTAACTAATGTTTATCAGTGTAGTCTCGTTTGAAAGTGTTGGAGTAAATATTTCTTTAATTGCAATTCCTGGAACGTTTTGTGGATGTTGGAAAGAATCCTACAAAATAACATTCAAAGGAAATTCAAAGGACGTCCCGAGAACGTGATATTTTTAGTTCCCTAATTTCATTTTGTATCTTTTAAAGTTATTTACAGAGGGGCTTTGCTGAGTCGTGCGAGTTAGTACTCTGAAGTTCTCCGGAACATTTCTGTCATTGATGGATAGCATCTGGAGGATAAAAAAGAAAAAAAAAAACACCTGACGTAGGTTTCCTTCTTCTGTCTCAGAGACACGGCTCTTCGTCAAAGTTAATCCTTAATTATGTCGTGTAATTTCCAAATATTCCACAATCTGTTTTCCGTCTTAAGGGAACCACACATCACTCGAGGATTTGCTGCTAATGATAAGCTGTCAGAGGTGCAGCTGTCTGGAATAAATTTTTGGAGAGCCGTCATCAACAGGAATTCCCCAAACATCTGAGACGCGACTGAACAGAGCAAAAAATAATAAAAAAATTAAAATTTTTTAAAAAAAGGATGAGTAAGAATGTTTCAATCAGCAGCCGGAAGAATGGAAGTGAGATTTCGGAAGTGAATGTACAGGAATAACACGTTTAAACACTGACTAGTGAAGGAATGCTACTGGATTTCTGACACATACTCCAGAGGAACTTGGAAAGATAAATCTCTTGCTAAGGCTTCATAGAAAAATGGGATAACAAGCTGCATCATAAAGGTGAAATCAGACAGAAATGGTGTCGAGGTCCGAAGTTGAGGTCCGGCTTGGAAGGAGTTTCATTTTGTGTCTAAAATCAAAAACTTAGGATGAGAAAATAAAGAAAAATGAGGTTCTGACGTTCCATTTAAAATAACAACGTCTTGATGCCATGCGTTATTTACATTCACATCGTGCTGTTGTGAGTTTCAGAAAAACATTTTCCCTCTCGTGTCCCTAAGGACCGTTCTTTAATCATTTCTTTAATCAGTCGAGGTTTTGAGGTGTTATCTCTGGCTCTGGATCAATAGGATAAATAATGTTCTACATCCCAACTGGAGGGTCAGCGCATTGCTTTTTTTTTTTTTTTTTTTTACTATCACCACCATCACACAACAGCAGCAGATAAATACCGCCGATCCGTCCGTCTGAGCCGAGCCGAATCTGCCACCCAGAGTCGATCTGCTCCTAATCCTTTAAGCTTCGATAACAGCGGCTTTAAAACAGAATGCATTCTGAGGAATATATAATGAGATTTTGTCAATATATTCTATAATGTGTTGCTTTAACTTGTCATGTAGTAGTACGGCTCAGTGGCTGGAGTGTCAGTCATCCAAGCAGCTACATGCAGGTAACTGTTAAACGGATATGTTTTGTTTTTTCATAGTCGGCCTCAGAGGCTCCGCCCATCAGACACCAAACATCTGATATCTTTTGTACATTTACTGAAGTGTAGGAAATGCTGAAATGTATAGAATACTGAGGTGTAGGGGAAACTTAAGTGTATGGAATACTTAAGTGTAAAGAATACTGGAGTGTAGGGAATACTGACATTTATGGAATGCCTAAGTGTAGGGAATACTGGAGTGTAGGGAATTCTGAAGTTTATGGAATACGTACGTCTAGGGAATACTTAAGTGTAGGGAATACCTGAGTGTAAAGAATACTGAAGTGTAGAGAATATTGACGTGTTGGGAATAGCGAAGTGTAGGGAATACTGAAGTGTACGGAATACTGAAATGTAGGGAATACTGAAATGTAGGGAATACTGAAGTGTATGGAATACTGAAATGTATGGAATACTGAAATGTATGGAATACTGAAGTGTACGGAATACTGAAATGTACGGAATACCGAAGTGTACGGAATACCGAAGTGTACGGAATACCGAAGTGTAGGGAATACCGAAGTGTAGGGAATACCGAAGTGTAGGGAATACCGAAGTGTAGGGAATACCGAAATGTAGGGAATACCGAAGCGTAGGGAATACCGAAGCGTAGGGAATACTGAAGCTTAGGGAATACTGATGTGTAAGGAATACTGATGTGTATGAAGAATGTACACTTGAGAATAAAAAATTCTGACCTCAGGGAAAAGTTGAATTGCAGCCAGTCAGATCCACAGAATAAAAGGAACTCACACTTTTATGTTGAAATCTAAAAAAGAAATCCAAAGAAAAGGTCACCTCGGTGTGCTAAAAGATCATTGCAGAATATATTTGGAGATCATTTGCATAACTTTTTACACCCCCAGTTTGCCATGAATTTTATTGTTCAGGGAGTTGCGAGGCTGCAGGAGGAACAGGCTGCTCGCTGACAAATGCTTTGTACACAGATGTAATGTTGTCCAAGGGACTTTCTCAGGTCTCATTTTTCTTCCCTTCTCCTCTCGGTTCATTCGCACACCTATCATAACAGGTGAGCTACAGCAGGCGGGGGAAATCGCAACAATATGGCTCCGAGTTCATTAATAAAAGTAATGGTCATAGTCATTTTGATAATAACCATCTGTGAAATGATGAAATGTGCAGGATTGATCACGTATTTGGATTTTTGACGTCTAACACCTGCCACACGGGCATGTTTAGCCCTGGAGTGAACTTTAAAACTTTGGAGGAAAAATAACCAACACACAGCCAGTAAACTGTCCAAAATTAGAGAAAGGGTAAAACTCGTGACTGGCAACGACGGCCTGCGTTTTTGTTCGCCGTGGCTCCCTTTTGTTGTCTGTTCGAGGCCTCATCCATCTCATCGAAAGCCTCATTGTGTGCTTATTAGCCCTTAATTCCAAAAAATTTGAAGTGTCTAATAAGCTGTGATGGATTGTAATGTAGCTTTGTCAGCTTCAATTTGGGTGGTCATATTTACTCAATAGAGAGCCAACTAGCTTACTTTGAGAATTATGTGGCGAAAATGAAGCTTAGTGGGGAAAAAAGGGCCACATGCTGTTGCAAACTAATCAGATGTCAGCTGTGGTTAGCCGTTAGAACGGCCTGATGAAGGAATACGGAGAGGAGAAAAATAGACTGGCTTATGTGAGCCACGATTCATTGAGAGAATGTATTACGGTTTCTTTTCTTCTCCATTTATATAAATGCTGCATTCAGATCATAAGTCCATAACACGAGTGGATTATGCTCTGAGATACGAGTTCATCAGAAGTTCAGAGGTTTATCTGTATACAGAATTAGATTGTGATGGAATGGATGCAGGCATCACACATCCCATAATGTTCATGCAGACAAACAAACAAACAAACAAATAAATAAATGTGCAGTGTGAAGTCACAGTTGAGATTAATTGTGATCGGTGATTGGTCTTTGGGTTAATTGTGGTTAGTGATTAGTCGTTGGGATTAATTGTGGTCAGTGATTGATCATTGGCATTAATTGTGATCAGCGATTGATAAGTGGCATTAATTGTGATCAGTGATTGATCATTGGGATTAATTGTGAACAGTGATTGATTGTTGGAATTAATTGTGATCAGTGATTAATCATTGGCATTAATTGTGATCAGCGATTGATCGTTGGGATTAATTGTGGTCAGTCAT
The DNA here is from genome assembly GCA_023630585.1 of Cranoglanis bouderius. Taxonomy (NCBI): domain Eukaryota; kingdom Metazoa; phylum Chordata; class Actinopteri; order Siluriformes; family Cranoglanididae; genus Cranoglanis; species Cranoglanis bouderius. The sequence goes on from CM042555.1 coordinate 1,595,819, forward strand.
TAGTCATTGGGATTAATTGTGGTCAGTTGGGATTAATTGTGATTAGTGATTGATCGTTGGGATTAATTGTGGTCAGTGATTGGTCGTTGGGATTAATTGTGGTCAGTGATTGGTCGTTGGGATTAATTGTGGTCAGTGATTGGTCGTTGGGATTAATTGTGGTCAGTGATTGGTCGTTGGGATTAATTGTGGTCAGTGATTGGTCGTTGGGATTAATTGTGGTCAGTGATTGGTCGTTGGGATTAATTGTGATAGGTGATTGGCCATTGGGATTAATGGAATAGTGCAGGTGCAACTCAGTCAGGAGGTGATGCCATATTTGTGTGGATAAAAGGCCAAAACACAGAGATTTTTTTTTTTTTTTTTAAATATCCATATACATGTCTGGGCCTAAATCCTGATACACAGCAAAAGTCAGAGGTTAATCCTGAGCTGAGCGTACAGAAAATAATTTTTCTTATCTTTTTTCTGGTCATGAACCGTGTTCTGTAGTATTATCAGTGCTTTGTTGTTACAGCGCAGAGCTGAATCAACCCCCCACACACACACACACACACACACACACATACATACACACACACACACACACACACACAGAGAGAGACACGTACACGGTTGTACAAGTGTGTGGTATGTGTTTCCCCAATGGCTCTAATCGCAGAGCTAATCTCGCTGTTGTACTTATGGTTATCGGGCCGTCACACGGAGCGGAACAAAAAAAAACAACACATCTGCTGGTCCATAAATCATAACTTCAGACTCGGTGTTCGGTCGCTGCTTACGCTGTCCTGTAGGTTAAAAGCTGAGCCGTGCTTTATTTCTTTCTTTTTCTCTGTCAGCCATCAATTTCTTTTCTTAATTGAATATCTGGATCTGGACATAAAGAGAGAGAGAGAGAGAGAGAGAGAGGGAGGGGGGGGGGGGGGGGGGAGTGCAGATGAGAAATTCTTTTATCTGAAATAATCCCTATACCTCTAATTTGCATGATTACATCCGCGTCATTATCCTTAGCCCATGCAGACTTCATTGTTCCATTAATTCCGGGAGAAAAAAAAAACACAATTGTATTAGCGCTGGAAGGGAATGGCGATGAATAATAAAGAGTCGACATCCAAAATAAAAACAAAGCCCCAAACTTTCCATCGACGGCTCTGTCCGGATGTGAGATATAACTCAGATGTAAAGCGTATGATAACGTATAACTTCATATTGTCCACGCTGATGATCCGCGGGTCGTCAAATCCAGTTTACTATTTTTGACTTTAGGGTAAAGCACTCCATTAGAAACGTATTAGGAATAATTGCACCCATTTGTTCGCATTACAGAGGCAATTTCTTGTTGTCGTTTCAGATCATTGAAGAACAGTGGAGAGTTTAAACAGCTAAATCAAATGTGTCTCGTCTGATCTGCTGGAAAGCTGTTCTTTATTTATTTATCTATCTATTTATTTATCTATTTATTTATTTATTTATTTAAGAGCTTCTTGCTTGTAAAGGTTGAGTTCCAAATCAACACTGACCAAATGACCAGACGACCATTTTATTTTACAGTAACTTAAAACAACTGATATTTACGAGTCAGCACAATGCGATAGTCACATTTTGTCATGCTGTTATAGAAAAATAATCAGCAGCAGGTTGAAGATTGTTTTCCTATAACAGCACATCCCAAAGTGCTTTATATTCCTCTTACACCACTGCAATTCGCCAACAATTAAATATTTTTTTATGTAAATAAAGAACGTCACATGATACTTTTTATCCGTTTAAAGCTGTGGATCAGTTCCTGTTGTCACTTACGTTATAGCAGCTATAAACAGACGCTCCCTCACCAGCCTCTCTTTTTTTTTCTCTCTCTCTCTTTTGAAGTTAATAAGAAAAAAAAAATTAACCCAGCTTGTCATTTTTTGTTACCAAGAAACCGCAAAAGTGAAAAAATGTTCTGAAGATGTCGGAAAAACTCGGATTGTGATTGGTCACGAGGTGTCGATTAGTGCAGGTTTATATCAATGCGCTCGTTCTAATACGTTATCGTTTCTATAGCAACAGGCACTTGTATCGCAAATGATCTGCATAATCTAAGGCTACATTTTTTTTTTTTTTTATGTGTTATTGTATAAAAAAAAAAAAAAAGAAAGAAAAGCCTGCACAGTCCTTAATATGGTGAAGGAGATGTTTATGTGACCGTTATGGAAGGAGTCTCCAGTGTCAGCGCTTTTTAACAGTCTTTAAGTTTTCCGACATCTTCAGAACAAGCTGAAGAATTATTATTATTATTATTATTATTATTATTATTATTATTATTATTATTATTATTATTATTATTATGTCCTATTAATTTGAAGATAGAGAAAAAAGAGAGGCTGGTGAGGGAACTTGTGAAATGTAACTATAAACAGATAAATAAAATAGTATGATGTTTTGTTTTTTTTAAATGAATAAATTGCAACTGTTGGCAGATTGCTGTGGTTTAAGAGGAATAAAGCGTTTGCTTTAGAGATCTGCTGTTATAGGAAAATAATCCACAGCCTGAAGTGTTTTCCTGCTCATTTTGCCAGACAGCTGGTTGTCTTGAGATGCGACCATCTGTAGGTGGCATGTGAGTATATGGATGTCGTGCACACACACACACACACACACACACACACACACACACACTCAGTGAAGTACTCTGAAATTCTGCTCAGGTGTGTGCCAAAGTGAGCTGTTTCACGATTCTTATTCGCTCCATTCTGCTTTGAGAGAGTTTTTTTTTTTTCTTTTCCCCAGCTTGCAAAGCTCAGTTTGAAAGAGGAGCTTTAGTGTAAGCCCACAAACCACCGGGGAACAATTCCCTACTGACACGGAGGGAAAAAAGCACAGCTTCAAACAGGGCCCACAACACCGGAGTGCATTGTGTAGAGCAAAAATACAATGATTAAAAGTGAAATGTTTGTTTGAAGATAGTTATTTCGGAAAAAAAAAAAAAAAAAAAAGTCTCTCTTAAGAGGATTTCCACGAAGAAAAGAAACGTGATGGAGAAGCAGAAAGGGGGGAAAAAAAAAACGGGAACTGGAAAGACTTCCCACGATTTATCCGGGTTTCTTCTATAAGCTCTGTCAGGTCTCAAAGGTTTCACGATGTGTTCAAAAGATGTGGTTTTAAGTTTAACATTAACCCAGATACAGTGTTGGAGCGAGAGCCGTGGAAATAAAGTCGTAAAACTTTTAGTCTCGTTTGAGGGTCAGTCATAGAAACTCATACACGGTATTAATCCTTGTCATCGATTGACCTTGAATATTAATGCACTCGTTCTAATACGTTAGCGTTTCTATGGTAACAGCTCACTCACAGGGACGTGTACAGCAGAACATACGTCAACAAATAAATAAATAAATAAATAGCGTGTAATTGTTGAAAGTTTTCTGTAAGGAGGAATGTGTGTGTGTGTAATATTTATGGAAGGAGTCTCCAGTGCCAGCGCTTTGTAACAGTCAGAAGTTTTCAGGACAGAGGAGTTTACACTTTTCTTGGTAACTTGACAAAAATGTGACGTGTCGTCGTTTAATAAATAAAAACATTTGAAAACTGTTGGCCAGTCGCTGTGGTGTAAGAGGAGGACACTTTGGGACATTCAGTTATGGGAAAATAATCAACTTCAGGCTGGAAATAGTAACTAGTGTGTAAATTTCCGAGTAGTTAAAGGTACAATGAAGTTTCATATCCAGTTTTGGTGAAGTGATGAAATTGAAATATGAAGATTTTTCAAGGTCATAAATAGGTCACTGACACACACACACACACACACACACACACACACACACACACACACACACACACACACACACACACATATATATAATTGAATATATAATTGATTCTGCAGTTAGTTAACAAATAAAAATGTTTAATTATTTTCTATAGTCTCATTCAGTCAACATGATAAATAAAAAATAATAATATAAATAAAATACAATTCCTTCATTTAGTATTTATTATCTTCCTTTATTTTATTATTATTATTAGTAGTAGTAGTATTAGTATTAGTATTAGTATTATTACTGTTATTATTTTTATTATTATTATTTTAGGTCTTCTCACTTTTACTATTTTATCAATTTCAGCACATGTTTACTTGTTTATTTATTTATTTTCCCCGTCAGATTACCATATAAGCAGTGAGGAGATTAGTAAACACTGCATGATTTTTAAAAATAAATAAATAAATAAATAAATGATTAAACACGTGCTGGAAACATGCTGAAAATAAAGAAAGAAAAAAAAAAAAGAAAGACAGTGACAGTACATGATAAATGCATTTTGAAAGTTATATTCAAAAGTTGTTGTTGTTTTTTATTTTGTATTAAAGTTATTTCAAACATTTTTTATGAACTCACATTCTTGCCCTTTTCACTTCCTGTCTTGGCTGCCATGGCAACAAGTTCCACATGTTTCTCTCTGCCCCTGTCTTGTCATTGGTCTGTTTTTTCTTTGTGTTTTTGTGAATTCTTTACATTTATAGTATTTACTTACATAAGTTAGCTGGTGTGGATCGGCCGAGTCGAGTCAGTTCCAAACGCAGGCTGTTCTAACGTCTTGTCTTCTGATATCCTTCATACTTCCTGCTTTCGATATTTATACAGTGGTGCTTGAAAGTTTGTGAACCCTTTAGAATTTTCTATATATCTGCATAAATATGACCTAAAACATCATCAAGTCCTAAAAGTAGATAAAAAGAACCCAGTTAAACAAATGAGACAAAAGTATTATACTTGGTTATTTATTTATTGAGGGAAATGATCCAATATTACATATCTGTGGGGGCAAAAGTATGTGAACCTCTAGGATTAGCCCTGTTTTATTTAAAGAACAGGGATCTATCAGAGTCTGATCTTCACAACACGTGTTTGTGGAAGTGTATCATGGCACGAACAAAGGAGATTTCTGAGGACGAATTTGCTGTCGTGTTTCTGAATTTGTTGTGTTTCCGAATTTGCTGCCATGTTTCCGAATTTGTTGTATTTACGAATTTATGTTTACGAATTTGCTGTCATGTTTCCGAATTTGTTGTGTTTCCAAATTTGCTGTGTTTACAAATTTATGTTTACGAATTTGCTGTCATGTTTACGAATTTGCTGTCTTGTTTATGAATTTGTTGTGTTTATGAATTTGCTGTCATGTTTACGAATTTGTTGTTTACGAATTTGTTATGTTTACGAATTTGTTGTGTTTACGAATTTGCTGTCATGTTTATGAATTTGTTGTGTTTACGAATTTATGTTTACAAATTTGCTGTCATGTTTACGAATTTGCTGTGTTTATGAATTTGTTATGTTTACGAATTTGTTGTGTTTATGAATTCGTTATGTTTACGAATTTGTTGTGTTTATGAATTCGTTATGTTTACGAATTTGTTGTGTTTACGAATTTGCTGCCATGTTTCCGAATTTGTTCTTGTTGTTTCTGAATTTGCTGTTGTGTTTTTGTTTTGTTAACATGTTTTGCATTACAGACCATCATATTTTATTTAAACACTTATCCATTAAACAAAACTTCATCACTGAACTGTTGTTTTTTATCCAAATTTTTTTAACATTGTGTTTTTTTATCGCAGTAGTACTCCATGTCCTGCCTTCGATGTTTCCACCTTTCACTTCGAAAGCTATAATTCTTTAAAAAGGAAAAGACGGCTCATCTTTGAAACATGGACTCTGAGGCAGCCGTGCGGGATACGAGCCTCCGCCGTGATCGTTCTCTTTGAAAAGATCTCACTTCACACGACTCGTTATCCTTCATGCAATTACGGATTCTTTTGACGGCGTGACTTTGCATAAATAATGGCTAATTGAATATAAATGGGATGTGATGGTATTTGATTATCTGTTTTTCATTTTCTGGAAAAGATTATGCAAATCAGGGCTAATCTGCATATCTCCGTACACGGGGAGAAAACTAAAAACGAAATGACGGTTATTATTGTATTTTATATATATATATATTTTTGTGAACACATTATAGGGAAACTTCTTTAATCTCATGAATTCAGGATTAGTTTCACATTTCGGGCGCAGTGCTCCAATTTGGCGAGACGAGTGAGGTCATTGAGAGCACGCCAGGCTTCTGCTTGCTTCAGTAGGTGAAGACAAAAGGCCTAATGGAGTCGAAAGTGGCTTTGTTATTTTCCTTGAAGCTCCACTGAATCCTGGTATTTGTCACAAGCGCTCATTGTTAGCGGGCAGATGTGGCGGCTGACGGCCGCGCGCTCGTGATGAGTTTACTCTGACATGGCCTGTTTGAAGTTAATGGGAAAAATGAAAAGCCTATTACAGCAGTGGATGGTGAATTACAGTTCAGTCTGCCACCTAGTCGTGATCTTTCGGCCTTCCTCGCAATTTATACCGCTGTAGAATACACAGGCGGTGGTGCGGGCTTGATAAATCCTTCCAGAATGGACTGAAAATGGGACGTCGGCTCAGAAAGTGTAATAACGCACTCAAAACAAAATAAATCGACTCAATTCCAAACTATACTTTTTTCCCAAACCTCTGGGATTTTGATTTAACGGCAAAAAAAAAACTTCCTACACAAACTTTCTCTCTGTTACAAAAGACAAAGCATAAATGATGGATGATAGTTCTGAGGCGAATATTGGTATGTTTTCTTTCACAAAATATTAAAAATAAATAAATAAAAACACTCAGATTGGTTTTGGATGGTACGCATTTGTTCGCAGATCAATCCGGAGAGAGATTAGTCACCGAGCGGCACCTGAGGCGGCTCCTTCGCTTCGCTCCGACTGAATTCCGCGTGAAAGTTTTCCTTTCGATTCTTATTAAGATCAATTTGGCCAGGTGCATCGATCAGCTGAGATGAGCAGGCGACTCGATGGGGAGTTTGTCATGCAATCTAGGATGAGAAAAGTGTGGGAAAATCATCCGTGTATTGAATAAAGCTGTGTTGTGGAGGTCTTACAAAAAATAAATAAATAAATAAAAATAAATAAAGACCTGGGTTGTTTTGTTGTTCTGTCAGAGCGGCTTCACGGCATCACCGCGGTTCACGTCAGGTTTTGGATTTATAATCGTCTCGGTTGGGAGGGGTCTGGGTTTAGGTGCAGCTGGGAAGGCAGTTTAAAGGTTAAAGCGAGTCGGAACGGATCCGGAACGGCGCTCCAGCACCCTGAATCTCTTTTAGGTGGAAAAATGAGTTTTGTACTGTGGTGTGATGGAGAGCAGGAAACAACAAAGTCCAATCGCTTTCTCAGAGGAGAAAATAAAAAAGGCAATCATTTTTATTGTGTAAACTGTAATCAGATGCAAGACACTCAAACACTGGAGGCGGGAACGCAAACGCTCAAAATCACATCAAATCCCTTTAACTTTAATGCCGGTGAACCCTGTTCATGTTCTAACTAAACTTGTAATGATATTAAGTCCTCATCGTGTCCAATTTTGTTTTTATCAGGGTACATGTAACCTGTCTTGGTGATTAAGTTAGCTAGCTAGCTAGTCCACAGCGCAATCCAGGAGTATTCAAAGTATTCGGGAGCCGATCGACATCTACAGTCCCCTCTGAAACTATTGGAACGGCAAGGCCAAGTAAATTTTTTTTATTTTTTTTGCTGTAGACTGAAGAAATTTGGGTTTGAGATCAAAAGATGAATATGAGAAGAGAGTTTAGAATTTCAGCTTTTATTTTCTGGTATTTATATGTACAGTACTGTGCAAAAGATTTAGGCACATGCAAAGAAATGCTGTAGAGCCAAGATGCCTTCAAAATAATGAAATTAAATGTTTCTACATTTTAAAAAAATACAGTAAAGAGCAGTAAACAGTAGTAAATGAAACAAAATCAATATTTGGTGTCACAAAAAAAATAAAAATAAAAATAAAAATAATAGTCTCCGGTACAATGTGTGCAGTTTTATAAGGAAATGAGCTGGTAAGTTTTATTGAGCATCTTGCAGAACCAGACACAGTTCTTCTGGACACTTTGACTTTCGCACTCGCTTCTTATTTCTGCAGTGAAACCCAGCAGCCTTCATTGTGTTTACTGTCTGAAAAGTGTCTCTTACGTAATACGCTGCTTTCTTTAATGACATACAAACATTTTTCTGTAACATTTCATTTCATGCTAGAAAACTAATGTTTGGGAATCTAAAATGTTTTGATTTGATAATGTAGACGTCATAAAATAAAAAAAATTATAACAACGTTTGGACTAAAAAAAAATGTGCCTAAAAGTTTTGCACAGTGCTGTAGATGTGTTCAGCGACGTAGAACATAGCACATTTTGTATCAGACCACCCAATTTCTAGGCAAGCAAAAATAACGGAACATTTGACTGACAGGTGTTTCTTGTTCCCCAGGTGTGTCCTGTTTAATGATTGTTTAAACAATAAATATCTCTGAACATCTACTCTTGGTTTGGTTTTAGCTTTCAGTTTCACCTGTTAAGGCTGCATTTGTTGTTAAAAAGGATAAACCATCATGAAGATCAGAGAGCTGTCTATGGGAGAAAAGCGAGCCATTTTGATGCTGAGAAAAGAGGGAAAATCAATCAGAGGCACTGCACAAACACTGGGCACTGATGCAGCACCTCACTTCTTGTCATGGAAAATGGAGACTTTTTTTTAGTTCATTAATGTGAAATAAAGTCTATCAAGTTTGGTGAAAAAACACACAGAAAGTGAATGAACATTTCGATTATTAGAGCATAATCCAGTATTTAACGATTTCAAATACAAACACAAACTCAAAACACGGCTTAAAATCCTTAAATCACACTGTTTTTTGTTTTTTTGTCCTTACTTTTCACTATGAGCCCCGCCATGTTGAAACGACGTCCCGGAATCACAACTCTGAGACGTCGGAGTGGGAATTACACGTTTTAGATCCGTTTAAACAGATCATCTTTCCTACTGGGAAGTGGGAAATTCCCCAGTTACCACTTGGTCATGAACGCAGCACTGGACAAGAGATTTGTAAATGCATTATAAGGAAAATGTTATGATTCTTACTGTTTACTGTGTTTACCTCCCTCTCCTGTTCTGCTGTATTATGAGACTGTGATATATATTTTTTTGTTTGTTTGTTTTGTTTTGTTTGGTTTTTTTGCCTGGAGGGTTTGGGGGTGTTGAGTGTGTGTATTCTCAAAAGAAATTGGGGCTCACAGGGAAAAAGTTTCAGTACACCTGATGTTGTCTGATCTTATGAAGACAAATTCGATGCTACATGAGCATATAGAGTGAATAATGATACGACGTTTTTTTTTATTTTATTATCAGCTTTTATCACACAACACAACTCGGTGTAAAATAATTTCGATTCTGTGCTGTTACAGTAATACAGTGAGTTATTTTTGTGTGTGTGTGTGTGTAAAGAGTTTTGGGAACTTATTCTGACTCCTCATGATACAGTACATCAGCGTGAAAACCTCATCATGGTGTGTTTTTCCTTTAAAGAATGAGGCACTTGATTGTTTTTTCCCTGCTGATTACATATCACATTCAGAAAATTTAATCCCTCCTCCACTTCCTCAGGCACTTCCTCTTACTCTGATTTTAATTTCTAAACTATGCAACTTTTTGGGGGTTTTTTTTTTGTTGTTGTTTTTTTAAGTTTTCCAACTTTTACAATTGTTTGGTGAAAAAAAAAAACAATTAGCAAGGTCATTAAGCACAATTAGATTAAATTAAAAGGGAAAAAAAGAAAATCTCATTTACTCATGGACCTTCTGAAAGTAGATAAAGTCAGTGCATTGATTTTTTTATTTTATTATTTTTTTAATTGAATTACAGTCAAATGAATTATCTCCTCGAGGCAAAACACTACAGGTGAATAGATTTTTTTGGATATCATTTTTTTTTTGAAGATTTACATTGATTTATGCAAATAGGCTTCACCTAATTAAATGTGTAAATTTGCGTAACAGCTAAAATCTACTCTTTGAATGATATTAGAATTAAAATGTCTTCAGAGAAAGGCTTTTGTTGTAATAATATTGTTTTTATTGTGTGTATATATATATATATATATATACACACAATAAAAACAATATTATTACAACAAAAGCCTTTCTCTGAAGACATTTTATATATATATATATGCACTGTTAGAAAAAGCTGTTGTTGTTTTATTTTTTGCACAAACCTGAAGATAAATCCAACAGCAATCAACATTTTGAGAAATCCCTCTTTATTAATTGTAAAAAGGTAAAGGACTGATGATTTCATCATCTATAAACCGAGGTTTTTGCTACCGAACATAGAAAAACAACTGATTTTGAGGAATACGTAATATTGCTGGATTTCTACACTGTGTTGTGCTGTTATATAGGGGAAAAAAATCAACAACGGGGTGGTGTGATGAAGCGGAGTTACTGTTAGCACCCTTATTTATTTATCTATTTATCTGTTTATAATTACACTTAATGTTTTGTAATGTCCTCGAATTAAGTTTACTTACGTTATAGCAGCTATAAACAGTCGTTCCCTCGGAGAAACCGCAAAGCATAAACTCCTCTGTCCTGAAGACGCTAAAGCTGTATCTCTGACTGTTACAAAGCACTCACACTGGAGACTCCTTCCATAAATATTAAATATAAACGTCTCCTTACAGTCACCTTGTCACCGATTTTTCAAATCAACACCTTCTGACCAATCAGAATCCAGAATTCAACAGAGCTGTGGTATGAAAGGTTAACAAAGGATATTGATACTATAGAAGCCTTACTAATTGAGGGGGGGGAATCATTTTCAGCACTGTGTTCCTCAGTATTATGTGCGAGGAAGGGGTTCGCTTTGCATTCCACTTCAGCCTGATGATCAAAGTCGACGTGGTTGTTTTATCCATATTGCTGCTGGAAGACAAATTATCCTCTGGAAGAAAAAGGACAGACGCCTTTGAAAGAGGCCAGAGATTGAATGCATAACTATGAGGGTCTGTGTTCCTTGACAGCTGCAGATTAGACAATGAAAGTACGAGGCATCAACATGGATCACGCGCTGCCTCTTGAAGCTTTACCCTAAACGAAACAGGGGGGGGAGGCATTGACGATCACTTCTCTAAATGATGATTGATCTTTCTTTCAGCATTAGCCGAACTGCCAAACGCATGTGATTAAAGACTGCTCAGTATATCCACTTAAACGCCGGGGTGTGACCCACATGACCATGGAAATAACAGCTACAGGCTCACTGACTGATGTGTGCTTCTTAGCCTTCTTTTCTCATCTCCAGATAATTGGAGCAGAGCTCTTCTGGAGATCTTCGCTGCTCCTTTCGAATTTTAAAAAGCTGCCACTCAAACTCGGGTCGCTTTTTCAGCCCGAGTCATTATTCAGACCCGATACGTTTTATTCGTCTCATTGATCTCACACGCATGAGACCGATTCAGAGTAAAATTGATACTTTTGGTTCATTTGCTTTTTGGTTCGGTTTCATTTCACACCGCATGTAATTCAAGAAACCATAAAGTAAAGCACAAATGTTGGCTGAGGTGTGTGTGTGTGTGTGTGTGTGTGTGTGTGTGTGTGTGTGTGTGTGTAGCTGAAAAACATCCTCGCAAAACTTATGATGATGGAAAAAGGTTAAAAAAAACATCTTTTACCAAGTGAGAGTTCTAGCGATTTGTCCTTCCTTATCAAACATTTATTGGTTTTCTGAAAACAATACCACAAATATTTTAATCTATTTAGTTTAATTTATTACTAAAAATGTCTCTAGCGTCCGAATATATACAGTAAGAAGAAGCATGAATGTCTGGCCGTGCGAAGGTAAAAGCCCTTGGTATTGTGTCTCGATAGGTAGGACACCAAAGATTAGATAATTATATAAATAAACTGTTTTAAACATTTCGTCACATCCAGCGGTTTTCTCTTTTGGTCCAATTTTCCTGAACACGTGGCACATCTGGAGCGCTGCAGCTCCGTACTTTAGCTCAGTTTATGCTTTCTAAACGCAGCGTGTTTGATTCACTTTCCGTAATGAGTTGATTCAGAGTCAAATTGCTTTCTCACTGCAGTCAAACCTCAGTCGAGTTCACTTGGAAACAGGACGAGACATCGATTCTTTTGGTTTGGAAAACATCCGTCGAAAAACATTGTTTCATTCACTGGTCAGAAATACAGCAAAGTAAAAAAGTAAATGAACCTTTACCAAGTGCAAAGAAATACAAAAATCATCGGAACAAAAAGAACAAGGAGTCAGCACTTGTTATGACACCAGGTGTGTGGAAGGACGAGGGAGTCAAGATGCATGCGCTGGGGAGACGTTAGATAATGCCACAGAGTTTATTAACAAAAAATACAGGAATCCACAACAAAAAGGCAAATAATAATCCAGGTTGTAATCCAAAAAAGGTAGTAATCCACAAAGTAGGGAAACACTCCGAGGAACCGAGGAAGTGGTCTGGGAACCACGGATACGAAGAAACGAGGAAGTGGTCTGGGAACCACGAATACGAGACTACGAACATCAAAACAAGACTACGAACATACGAAAAACAAAGAACCACGGATGAACACGCCACAGAATTTGGCAACAGAACTAGAAATGAAATTCGAAACCTGACTGGAGACAGAGCTGGAAACAGGACTGGGACCTGGACTGAGAACCGGACTGGAAACTGGACTGGAAACCTGACTGGGAACTGGATCAGAAATTGGCCTTGGAATAAGACAGAAATCTGGACATGGACTGGGACATGGACTAGGACTCGGACAGGAACCTGAACATGGACTCAATTTTGCGCTAAAACATGGGCTAGGATTTGGAACGGAGGTCATCCCGTGGACCTCAGGCATGGACTGGGCTTGAGAAGAGGTCATCCCGTGGACCTCTGACATGAACTTGACTTCAGAGGAGGTCATCCCGTGGACCTCTGACATGAACTTGGCTTCGGAGGAGGTCATCCCATGGACCTCTGACATGGACAGGGCAGGAGTGGAGGCTTCTTCTTGAACCTCTGATGAGAACATGGCTTGGGCGGAGGTCTCCTCATGGACCTCTGGTGTAAGCAGGATAGGAGAGGAGGTTCTCTCTTGAACCTTTGGCAGGAACGTGGCTTGGGTGGAGGTTTCCTTGTGGACCTCCAATATGAGCAGGCCAGGAGAGGAGGTTTCCTCTTGAATGAACAGGACAGGAGTGGAGGTTTTCTCTTGAACCTCCAAGAGCAGCTCCGCTGTGGAGACCTCCTGCTGAGCCTCTGGTTGGAGCTCGGGGCTGGAGGTCACCACGTTGACCTCCAGTTGTAGCTCCGTGGAGGAGACTTCCTGCTGGGTCTCTGGCTGGAGCTCGGGACTGGAGGTTGCCACGTTTACCTCCATGTGCAGCTCCCTTGAGGAGACCTCCTGCTGGGCCTCCTGCTGGAGCTCGGGGCTGGAGGTTGCCACGTTTACCTCCAGGTGTAGCTCTGTGGAGGAGACTTCCTGCTGGGTCTCTGGCTGGAGCTCAGGGCTGGAGGTTGCCATGTTTACCTCCAGGTGAAGCTCCGTGGAGGAGACTTCCTGCTGGGCCTCCTGCTGGAGCTCTGAGGGTGCCCGCCTGTGGAGCCGCTTATGCACCCGCCAGCTGCCCTTAAAACAGCCTTGGGAGCAGAAGTAGCTGCTCCTTACTCCGTGGTTCCTGCAGGTGGGGCACTGCAGGATGGCTGGTCGGGTGCATCCCTCGGTGGCACACTCCTGGGTTAGCCCGCTTACTCTCATAATATTCCAAAAACGTTTGACTAGGTCGGTTGCCAAGACGGTCCTTCCCCAAAAAGGTCCTGAGGTCGGGTTGGAAGTCTGGGCTCCCGAACACCTGGACCAGTAGATCCACAAAGCCCGAAACTGTTTTGAGCTGCGTGGATCCACTGGTAAGGTGAAGCTCCGCCCATTGGCGAGCAGAGCCGACCAACCGAGAGAGGAGGAACCCCAACCACTGTTCTTCGTTGGGTTTGGGGTCCTCCAAACTCAAAAAATAAAATTGTGCCTGCAAACAGAAGCATTGTGGCCAAGTGGCAAAGCCATCATAATCGTCCGGGGGATGGACGAAAGTCCACTGAGGAAAAAAAATAGAATCCTGAGCAGGCATTTTAAATGTGGCGTGGCATGGCGTGGCGTGGCGTGCCCTCACTTTCCCCGCTGCATCCATTTTTTTTGGCGGAGTATTCTGTTACGACATCAGGTGTGTGGAAGGACGAGGGAGTCAAGATGCATGCGCTGGGGAGACGTTAGATAATGCCACAGAGTTTATTAACAAAAAATACAGGAATCCACAACAAAAAGGCAAATAATAATCCAGGTTGTAATCCAAAAAAGGTAGTAATCCACAAAGTAGGGAAACACTCTGAGGAACAGAGGAAGTGGTCTGGGAACCAAGGATACGAAGAAACGAGGAAGTGGTCTGGGAACCACAAATACGAGACTACTGACATAAAAACAAAGAACCACGCACCACGGAATTTAAACTATGACAAACTAAACTAATACTCTGCGTTGAAGCGGACACAAACTGGGGTTTTTAAACACATACAAATCATACACAAAATCAAAGACACCTGAAACCAATCAATCAATGAAAAGAACATGAACCAATAGGAAATAAGGAGCCGGAGACATGACATGAACAAAAACAGAAGCACATGGGGAAACACAGGAGGCGGAGACATGACGTGAACACAATAACAAAAGCACATGGCCGAGGTAAGCAAAACGTGAGTCTTTGTGAATGGCGCTGGAATGCGTTCCTGTGGAATGCGGAAGTAGGCTACGCTCTATTTGTAGCGTAGCGAGAGCGGGAAAACCTAACAGCACTAACTAAATGATTAGATAATTATATAAATATCTAGCTAAAATATTTCCCGCATCCAGACTTTATTTTCTGTTTGTCCGAATCTCCAGAACACGTGGCATTCCTGCAGCACTACACATCTGGACCATTGGTCCAGTTTAGCAGCCCACATCTCCAAAAAAATAAGCAGTAACCCAAAACACACAACATGTTTGATTCACTTCCTGCAGTCGAGTCGATTCAGAGTCGAATCACGTTCTCACTGGCCTTCGCTCAGAACCGGACTCTCACACAGACGCTCTGGGACGTTAGTGTGCTTGCTGTGTTGGCACGGAGGTGGAGAACACACCAGGGTTCTGTTCAAACACAATAAACACTGTGCATGTAAAAGCGCCATATTTCCTTGAGTTTTTGAATCGCGTTATGCTGACCTCAGCCATTATGGCTTGGTGAAAGATCTGGACATCAATTCCGAACACTCACTGCAAAATCATTTCATCCGGCTTCTTTGGCATCCAGAGTTTGTTCCATATGGTGTTCAGTTGATATGGGAATTATTTCGGGATTTAACTGTTTACTGTGACTCGCCTCCAAGTTTGCACAGAGACGAAGCCAAATCTCGAGATCTCGGCCACCAGTACACAAATCTTTCTGCATCACGAGAGAATGCTGCCTGTAATCTTTATTGCCGAAGCAAATAGGGTTTGTAAATCTCCCGAGAAAGAGGAATAAAGTCTCCCATTACAGCCACGTCAAACCGACGTTCTCCGGCTGCTCCGTATCTATTAAAGCCACCGATTCATGATATCAATACGCAGTGACATTATGACATTATGACATGAGGGATGTTCCACAATGCAGCTGAGTGACATTTACATTATCTAAAGACAGTTCAATTTCTGTCAAATGGATATGAATTGATATTTGCTCGAGCTTGGACATTCTTATTATGTTTATTTTCTCACTGAATAGCAGAAGAGATGTACAGTAGAAATGTTAAGCCTTTTCTTTTCTAGTTATTCGCTCTAACACCTGAAGCCTTAAGTTTTAAAAATGATGCAAAATTTAAATCTAAACCGTTTCCAGACGGTGAAGCATGTTTGGTGTCTGAATTTTGCTATATTTTATCTTAGCTCGTCTCATCTCATCTTAAATCTACTTCACTGCAAATATTAATGCTCCAAATCAAATCCAAACCAAGTCTGGCATTTTGCTACAATCCCACCTTTGAAATCCTGGGGGCGGGGCTTAAGGGGCGGAGCTAACAAAACAAAGCAAATCCAGTTTTCTAACATGGCCTCACCGTTGATATTAAATATTTATAGATTATATATAAGTTTAATCGTTTAGTGTAAGTTATATATATATATATATATATTGTAATAAAATGAGGTATAAAACACTGTGTGTGGTGTTGTTATAGAAAACTAATCAATGGTGTAATGAAATGGAGTTACTGTTACTACCGTGACATTGATTATTTTTCTATAACAGCACACCCTGAAGTGTTTTATTCCTCTTATACCACAGCAACTTTCCAACGATTACAAACGTAAAGTTACAGTTTTTATCTGTGACTGTTACAAAGCGCCGACACTGGAGACTCCTTCCGTAAACGTTACATAAACGCACTTCTCCTGACTGAAAACGTCACCACATCGACTATCTCTTCACGTTCACGTGCAGCATGCGTCATACCCGTTACTATAGAAACCGTCAGGAATTAGAACGAGCGCATTAATATAAACCTGTGATTTGAGATTCTGTTAAAGAAAAGTAATCAGTGCCTTCTTGACCAATCAGAATCCAGAACATGGCATGTATAAATATTATGCTTATGATGAGTGTTTCAGTCTGTCGAGCTCAGCAGTCGAACTCCATTACTCGTTAATGGAGCAAAAACAAAACAAACATTCTTTTTCATCTCTTCGTATCCTCGGGCATTTTTGTTTGAAATATTCCTGATCCATTTTTAATTCGACCTACTTTGTGTAATTATTCTCACCTGGTCAGCAGTTTCATGACTGCACTTTACTTTGATGTGCTTTCTGATGTTGAATAATAAGCTTTGTGGAGGAGTTTTTTTTTCAGTATGATAAGCAGGAATGTGGAGTTGAAGCTGGTTTAAATGACCACTGGAGCAGCTCTTTGTATTTTTTTTTTCCCACAGAGATTTCCCTTTTGATGAGCCAATGTCTTCTTTTATAAGAGTTCACACCACATCGCTTAAATCCAGAATGAAAATCTGGCAAAGCCGTACGGACGGCCAACCCTTCCTCGACGTCTCCGGCCCTGATGTCCGATATTGTAAATCTGTTGTAATTTGGAAACAGTCAGTCAAAAAACGGTCACGGCAAAAAAGATGGGGGAAAAAAATGATTGAATATTTCATCAGCCCAGGATTCTGAGGGAATGTCTGAGGTCATATCGATGTTGATTTTCTTTCTCATGCCAACAAATGAGAGCAGGACAAACAGGACAAAGGGTTGCATGTCAAAACAAATCATTCGACAGATTCTTATTATGCAAATCCATCAGGGCCGCTGATATTCGCTCACGTTACGCCCAGAAGCTTATGAGCTTTCTGCAGCTTTCCTTTCCTCCTCTAAAAAAAAAAAAAAAAAAGTGTTTCTATTTTCATCACTCTGTGATTTATTTCTTTTTCACTGAAATCCCCAGGTACCCTGAAGGAATTAGTCGGACTTAACGTATCATGAAATGTCTGGGGATGGTGTGAATTGTGTTTTGTGAATTTATCTCCAAAGCCGTCAGATGCACATCACGCTGCTGAAGGCGAGTTAGTGTGTGAGTCAGGATGGAGTCATATCAGAAGGATTGTTTCTCTTCTTCTGGGGTTAATTTACTTACTGGTAAAGCTTTAAACCCAAAGAGAAGATATGAAGATAAGGTAGTGTGGGCCGGGGGGTTGTATGGGCTTTGTTGGGCTATGGGCGGGGTTAGCGTTTTTACCTTATATCATGACTTCATTCGTGTAACAATAAACTAAATCCAACTTTGTTTGTTCGAAGTACATCTATCTATCTATCTATCTATCTATCTATCTATCTATCTATCTATCTATCTTCAATTTAAGCTATAAAACACCGTGTGTGGTGCTGTTATAGGAAAATAATCAACAATGGAGTGATGTGACGAAGCTGAGTTACTGTCACCACCCTGAAGTTGATTATTTTCCTCTAACAGCACGGCCCCAGGCGTTCTATTCCTCTTATACCACAACAATTCACCAATGATTAGCGTTGTTTTACTTATTTAAGAGCGACACGTCATACTTTTTTACCTGTTTATAGTTACATTTAATAGTTGGCTCATTTTTTCACGCAGCTTTCAGGAGCTTCAGGAAAACTTCATCGTAGTAATGTTTGTTTTTTTGTTTTTTTTTTATCAGTACACGTCCCTGTGAAAGCACTGTTACCATAGAAACGATAACGTATTAGAACGAGCGCATTAATTGTAAATAAACCCGTGATTTGCAGCTGCGCTACTGTCAGACCTGCTGTTATAGAAAATTAATCAACACCTTCTGACCAATCAGAATGGAGAATTGCGCTCATGCATATTAAAATGTGTACATGTTTCTCCAAATGTTGTGAGCTGCTTCATAAAGCACAAACTCTTACAGCACTTTATTTCATCTAAAGTATTTGCCAGATGTGGAATGTAACTTTCTTTTTTTTGTTTAAGTCCATATCTGCACCGAGATCAACAGCCAGGACGAGATGGTACGTTGAAAATTTGCTATTTCTAATTTTAGCAATTATTATCTACACAAAGAGAAAACAAAACAAAAAAAAAAAAATCTAAATAAATGCGTGCGCAGATTTTTGTGGAAAAATCCCAAAGCTACATGCCAATTAACCTTATTAATTCTTCTTATTTTAAAATATATATTTATTATGTGTCGTATCTTTTTTCTCCACCCCAGTCATGGTGAGATTACATTTTGATTACCGCGCAGCTCACAGTAGCCCAATTAAAGAGAAACCGAGACAAGGAGTTGTATCATTAGAGGAGCACAATGGCCTCTGAAACGAGGTAATTATTGCACAAAATCACGCTGAAAAGGTCAGCACAAAAACTGCGAGCACGGAGAACATGAAACTCTGAGCCTCAATTTTTTTTTTTTCCCCCATCCACAGAAAACAGAACACTTAACTGTTCTGAGACACGGTACACTTTACGGTTCGAGTCCTCTCGGCGTGTCCTTCACAAGAAACGAGTCCTGCGTTTGATCACGGATTTAATATCGTCTGAAATCGGCGTGAAGTGCTTCACGAGGCTTCATTTATTCTCACAGGATCGCAAACTGATTTCTGTAATGAAGGCTGTGTGAAGCGTTTGTATGTGCTGGATTTACGTGATGGAAACCTGATCCGTCCATCCATGCAGTCTTCCAAAAAATGGCACTTAGTATTAAAGAATATGTCTACGTAAGTTTCCCTTAACTTACATTATTTACAGCATTAACATTATCCCATAGCGCTTCATCAGGAAATTCTGCGTTCTGATTGGCCAGGAGGTGTTGATTAATTTTCTATAACCGCAGCTCTGACAGTAGCACAGCTGGAAATCACAGGTCTATCTTAATGCACTCGTTCGAATATGTTATCGTTTCTATAGTAACGGCTCATTCACAGGGACGCGTACGCCAAACGCTCCACATAAACAGATTTTTAAAAATCGTTTAAAGTTTTCTGTAAGGAGATGTTTATTAAAGTTTTATAGAAGGAGTCTCCAGTTTCAGAGGTTTTCAGACGTTTTTTGACATCTTCTGGAGCTTACATGAAATAACATGAATATATACAGTATATATATATATATATATATAAACTGAAATGTAATTTATACATAGACACGACTTGTTACCCGGGTATTAATCTGTCATTACACAGTTATTACTGAGTTATAACCCGCTATCCTTGTAAGTGATGAAATAAAAGCCGTTCTCGGGGGCGGGCTCAGACTTTTGGACTCGGCGGTATCTCCATGTGTTCCTCAGCGAGGTGTGTGTTGGTTATAGCTGAAGGCAAAAGCAGCAGCTGGTAATCAAAGCAGGCTGGCAGCGAGAAACAGAGCAGAACTCGCCGGTCTGGATCTTATACAGAGAGAACATTCGGCTTTGTTTCTCAATGACTGATCAATACTCCGAGTCTGAAAGAACAAAGACGAAGAGCAGATGGAGGAGAGGAGAAAACACCAAAAACAGGGTTTCTCACTATGGCTGAAGTTTTCTTCAGGGTTTTTGGCTACGGTTTCTTTTTTTCTTTTTCTTTATTTACCATTTCTTTATCCGTACCCTGACTTACAGTATGCTTCATTTGACTTACCTCGGAAACGTGACCTCCGGTGGCATTACTTTCACATCGATCAGTACCCCTCCTCACCAGCAGAGGTCACCATCCCTGGAATGTATAACGTATTTCCTGTTTCATCACTATACGAGTGCCTTGGAAGTCCGTGCGTACGAGTTCAGAGGTCGTGACTGCCGAAGGATGCGTGACAAAATTTCTTTTTTGTTTTTCTTATTTATTTATTGTATCATCAAGTACAATAAATTTACTTTGCTTTACTGAAAGAAAATGTTACGGAGAAACCGTAAAGCGCAATGATGTGAAACTTCCACGTTCTGATGCCATGTTTATGTACCAGTAGCTCGAAACCTAGGAGTGTTGGATTAGCGGTTGACGTTAAGCATAATTCCAGCGTCACATGGTGTTTTTCTGTATATCTGAGGTCTCAACGGAGATGTGAACTCTTCACTATACCTCCGGACACAGCGCTACACTTCCATTCTAACGTGTTTTACCTGAGAGACCGTACATCACGGATAACACGGATCTTCTAGACACGCAATTAACACATCAGAAGTCATTCGTTTGCACAAAGTTCAGCTCCGACGCGATCAAAAAGTTGGTGGAAGCACAGTGGGCGAGGTGATAACACGGAGCTGGTTATCGGTGGCGTTCAGCGTCACGGATTTGTCATGTTGTTGATGCGAGAGTTGGTGTGAAGGGAATTATTTTACACAGGAACAGGAGAAGAAGAAAAGTTGGTGCTGAAAGGAATTAGACTGCTCCGAGAGGTGGCTCAGGGGACTCCTCGTCTGATCTCACCTCCTGGATCGAATGGAATTAAACAAATCTCGTGGAAAAGGAAACTTGCACATCCCTGGTCCTCCATATGTTCTCTGAGGAACTAATGTTTAGCCGGAGATCCATGGTCTTTTATCTCCACATAGCTTTCTGAGCTTCTGGTGTTTTTTTATCGTATGTTTCTGTGTATTTTCTCTCCACTTTCTGTTGTCTGCTTCCTTTTCTCCCTCTGCCCAAAACCCTTCAGCTCAGCCGCCGCAGACTCCTGATATTAACTTAATTACGTACTTCAGTTGTTGACATGAGAACTCCAGAAGCGCAAGTCTACCAAAGCATGTAATTGAAGCTTTTTTGGACAGAGCTGCCTATTGCTCGGATCACACAATACCAAGGAGAAAAGGACTCTGTTGCTCTAAAGCTTGTGTCTTTTTTTTTTTCTTTGAAGACAGAATTACAGCCCAAGTGCAGTGTAGAGTTTAGTAGGAAAGTTTGATTTTTAAACATACAAAAGAGCAGATAAATGCTGCCATCCCCAGACTAAAAGTGTACTGCTGGGGCTGCTGGGGCGGCTGGGGCTGCTGGGGCTGGGGCCGCTGGGGCCACTGGGCTGGGGCCGCTGGGGCTGGTTGTCCACTAATCGTAGGGTTGGCGGTTCGATTCCCGGCCCACATGACTCCACGTACCGAAGTGTCCTTGGGCAAGACACTGAACCCCAAGTTGCTCCCGATGGCAGGCACTGGCTCTGCTCTGCTCTGCTGCCATTGGTGCGTGAGTGTGTGTGAATGAGACACAGTGAATTGTGCTTTGTGAACCGCGAATATTAAAAGGCGCTATATAAATGCAGACCATTTACCATCACTGCCGAGGACCGTTTTTGAGCCATTAGGTATTAAAAAACTGGCGCACCTTCATGTTTTTCACCAATCACCACCTCGGGGTGTACGTTAGTTCCTAATAATTCAACAGAGTCAATAATTCCTTACGTAAGAAATCCTTATATAAAGCTAAAATCTCGAAATATTCTGACATCCTTCACTTCAGCAGTGAAAAAATCTCTTAAGCCCGGTTCACACTGCGCAGACAGACGCCGAAAAACGCAGACAATCACCAACTTTTAAAAGTTGTCCATTGGATTCAGAACGTCGGGAAACACGACTGTCATGTTCACGCTGCCCCAACACACACAAACGAACTTTTTTACGGACAGCCAGACTGGTTTAAAAATCCTTTTGAAATTTTATTCAATCAAAATGTTACTATTAATAGTGTCTTTACATGTCGTTCTTCACCTGAAAAGACGAAAAGTGAAACGAAAAAGGTTGTGGGTGGAGCGTTGGTTGTTGTGACGTGAGAGACGGGGCGCTTACTTGTGGATGTGCCCCAACAACTCAGAGAAAGACATCTTAAGCTAAGACCATTATTAGATCATACATTATGAACAATATTTTTACACAAATATAAGTTATAAACTTTTTTTTTTTTTTTTTTTTTTGCGGTTTGCTTCTTACTTCATGAAACAGAATACGGAAAGTGGCATACGGTTAGAGGATGATCCCGATTAAACCCAAAACACAAGAGTAGATGATCCTCACCGGGGATCAAAATAAACAATTTTATTTAAATAACACATCCATACATAATTTATCCTCTTCTCTTCTCTTCCTCTTCTTCTTCTTCTTTCTGATTCGTTCAGGAAGCAGCCATTTTACCAGCGATTTAGCGCACCTAGCACCTAGAGCATGGGCTTTCGTTCCTGTGGTTTTTTCAGGGATGCTTGCCTTATCGTCATGGCAACGGTTCATGCCCAGGTCAGATTATGTCAGAGTTTGTCGGAAAATCATACCATGCTGCTCAGACATTAAAAGACCTGCAAATACCAACTGAACATGTTCACAAGATGAATGTGTTCGGATTTACTCAAAATGTGACAGAACTGTTTTTTCCTTTTCTTTTTTTTTTTCGTCTCATGCGGAATCGATTTCTCTCTCCGGAAATTTTGATTTTAGCAGGAATGTTCCAGGCAGCTCCAGGTTCCCCGGTTCATTTGCTTGAATTTCAGGTTCTCCCAGCATCCGTCAGAGTTTCCTCCCAGTCCTACAGTTTCCTCCTGCTTCTCAACTATTCAATTCAATTCAGTTTTATTTGTATATCACTTTTTTACAGAAATATATAAACTCAGGATATAGATTTTAAATGTATGAATTTATCCCTAATGAGCAGCCAGAGGCGACGGTGGTGAGGAAAAACTCCCTGAGACGACATGAGGAAGAAACCTTGAGAGGAACCAGACTCAAAAGGGAACCCATCCTCATCTGGGTGACACCGGATAGTGCGATTATAAATAAATAAATCCCTTCTATAAATGTACCAATACTACATGGTCAGATAGTGCAGTCGTGTAACCAGGAAAATTCATTACAGTTTTTATATGAAGACAGTTTTGTTGAACTTCTCCTCTGTTCACTGATGGAGACTTGAGTGTAAAACTGTTTGTGGTAATTATAGTCCTTAAGCCATCATAGCATAACTGTTCATATGAATTGAGGTCCAAAGCCATCTTTATGGTTTTTAAGTGGAACCATCCTCAGTAATCTCAATGATCTTTAGGCTGCACCGTGTGGGACCTCAGCAGCAGCATGTGACTTCCAACTGATGAGATCTCCAACCAGAAGTAGGGCATCAGGATGGATCAGGCAGGTCCAGAGAGCAGAAGGGGTCGGGATCACTGGCATCTCAGGAGTATCGTGTGTAGCTCGACAGAAAGAGAAGGTATGCTTATTGTCCCGTAATGGTTAAGGACAATGTACTTTGCATGAGTGACAGCGGGGACTCCGGCAAGACTAGCTATGACAGCATAACTAAAAGTGAGAACCAGAAGGTAACACAGACAACTAGGATTGAGACGTTTGGCGATCGTATCGAGAAAGCAGCTTTAATATTGACAAATATAAATTGTGTTGTATCTCAGACTACGTGTTTCCTTTTCAGCTGTTGTGTATCCTGTACAAACCTTAACGACCTGCTGTCTGAATTTAGAGCAGAACAACAAAACATCTCTCCCTGAGGCATCGTAGCCGCTCTTGTCCGTGCTTTTCCCAAACAGATAAAGCTGTGAATGTCTTCACTCGGAGGATTAAATGAGGATTATCAGGGCGACTTCACTGTATAAGAGTTCAGTAAGTATCTCCGCCGCCGTTCACCACAGAGCGCATGCGCATGTACTTTATATCATTTTATTTCAGGTTTATAATGAGCTTAGTTACAGCTAATTACGTTTATTTACAGTCACGACTTCGAGATTGCAAGCATTCCTGACCTTGGCTAATTAACTGTAAAAAAAAAAATGGATTAAATGCTAATATTAGCAAGTTGAAGCTACAGCTGTCTCGCTACCAGCTTTAGGTATTTTGTTCTGCTGTAAAGACGTAACGTGTACACGACACACGTTATGGATGTCTGGCCACGCCCTCTCTCACCCACCTTAAACCCGTTTACAGCCACGGATGATATTATCATCAATCAGCGATAGTTACGGGGCAGGATAGGATGATGGTTTATTCCACACTATCATCTCACAAGCTTATTCCTATAAACATATAGGTGGATTCTAGACGCTAATTCGCCTCTAGGTGTGTGTGTGTGTGTGTGTGTGTGTGTGTGTGTGTGTGTGTGTGTGTGTGTGTGTGTGTGTGTGGTGTCTTGTTATAGACTTGTGTCCCATCCAGGGTGTATTCCCATCCTGCCCCCAGTGCTCCTGGGAAAGACTCCGGATCCACCGCCACTCTGACCAGGATAAAGCACTTACTAAAAATGGATGAATAAATGAATGACTTCTATTAGATCTCAGCAGTGCATGAGTTCTGTATACGCGATGCACTATTCCATTTCTCAGAACATCTTTTAATATTTGCCGAAGTGTGTGTGTGTGTGTGTGTGTGTGTGTGTGTGTTGGAGTGTTGAATGTCTCCAGATGTCTGCCTTTTAACAACGCGGCTCCGTTTCTTTGGCAAGCAATTAGGCCGAGAAAATAATGTGAAAAGAGACTCATAAGAAAGAAGTCCAAATGAAGCAGCTCATTAATTGTGTTCTTCAGAGGCACCAGCTGTGATGGACTCGTTCTCTCCTTCAGGCCGAGCTACAGATGGAAACTGATCGACATACGACTTTCAGACACCCTTTTCCCCTTTTCCTTAATGATAATAATGATGATAATAATAATTACAATAATGAAAACAATAATAAATCAGCCGTTTCTTAGAAGAAGAAGGAACATCTGCGTGTTATTGGAAATCAAAAAAAATTTTAAAAAGTTCATGAAGAGTCATAACCGGGCTCCAAGCTGACGACGTCGATTAGGAGGAATAAATTAAAAACCGCCTGGAATGAAACTGAAACTGGTGATTTAATTGACGCTAAATTCGAAGGTACTCTAATCAATTATGAAACGTTCCATTTGAGGTGACGGCGAGAGTCAATTTGGAAAATTAAAAAGAGTGTTTGGTGCTAATAATAAATGATTCAGTCATAATTGCGATAGAACTATGGGACTGTGATGTCAAACCCCGAGTTCAATCACAGAAGGTTTACAGAACGACTTCATGTTTCCTCAAAAGCAATCAGAGAAAACAAACCTGTTCTTTTCTCCTTTATTTCCTTGGCTACCCATAATTCATCTTCTATTCCATGTTCGATGTACGATCCTGAGCCCCGCAGCTACGGTATGAATAACAAACACGAATAACCTTATGTGCTTATTGATTTGTGATTAATTATGAAATACAGTCGAGATTTTTAGGCTGAATCTGTGTAATTATGACTTCAGTGATTAGCGAAAAGGAATTTTACTGGAAATGTGTCTTTTTGTTTATTTATTTCTCATTTTAGTTTTTGTTTTAGATGAGTATTAGTATTAAGTAATATATTATCCGAGATTCCAGGTTGTGTGCCAGCTGTAGGACTGTTTCTGACTCCACGTCGTCATTTTTATGAAGTTCACACTGAAGTTAACGTTCTCGCATACGTTCTGGCGCTACTCGGCAGTTTTCACGAGCATTTCCGCATTCCCCTCATTCCATTCATAGACTCTGGTTCTGTTTACCTCACCATGTGCTTCATTGTTTTGGTTTACGTCATGTCTCCGCCCCCATTGGTTCTCTGCGTTTAATGTCATTATGAATTTCAGGTGTTTTGTGTTTCTTTTGTATTATTTAAACCCTTCAGTTTCTGCGCCTCATGGCGGAGTATTAGATTGTATTGAATTGTTTGAAATGAGTGAAGCGTATGAATGAAAGTTCATTGTTTTTCTCTGCCCTCGCATTTCCTGGACCTTCACGATTTAATGGAATTATTGCCTTGTACTTTGTGGATTAACTACCGTGTGGATTATATACCTTGTGGATTAATTACCTGGTGGATTATCGTTTGTTTTTGACCCTGCCTTTGTGTTCCTTTTTTCCCTGTTCCTATAGTTTTGTAGATGTTCCGTTACTTTTGGTTATTTCTTAATAAACGGACTTTTCCCCAGCGCATGCATCCCGCCCCCGTTTGTCTTTCGTAACAGATGTGACATAATCCCATACTTATGATATCATGCTGTGTTGTGCTTTTATAGGAAAATAATCTACAACTAGGTGTCATCATGAAGCAGAATTACTACAGCTTTACTTCTGACTGTTACAAAAAATGCTGGCACTGGAGACTCCTTCCATAAATGTTAAATTAACATCTGCTTACAGAAAACGTCACCATATCAACAATTACACACTTTTTTAAAAAATTTATTACGTGACACGGCGGCTTTACACGTCCCTGTAAATGAGCTTTTACTTCCTTTATTAGATTCGATTTATCAGGATTGAAAATATCAATACTTCAGTAGTAAATACATTTATTATAATTATCTGCACAAAATTCATCAATAAAAAAGAAATGAAGGTTAAGATTAGTGTTAGCCGGGGTTTCTGTTCCTTACTGTTTCCTCTTTTTATTATTATAATATTGTTAATTGAGACTAAGAGACCAATTATCTTTTAAACATGATTGATTGTCATAGATATATAAATTTGTAAAAAAAAATTAAAAAAAAAAATTAATCTCTCTCTCTCTCTCTCTCTCTCTCTCTCTCTCTCTCTCTCTCTCTCTCTCTCTCTATATATATATATATATATATATATATATATATATATATATATATATATATATATATGTGTAATAAAATAAAAAAAGTTCATGTTGATAAAATTCACGTAAACGTACAGATTAAATTGGTAACTAAACAAATATATTAATTAATTTGTTAGTATTTAGTATAATATTTATAGAAAATAATGGATAATAAAATAAATAAATAATTAAATAAATATTATTTGAGACGTAATGAATAGACGTAAAAGCAATAGTTTTAATAAATTCATATTATTGCTATATTTAATATGACTTTTTATATTATGCATATACTGTTAATATTATAGAATTTATAATAAATTCTAAATAAATTACTAAATGTTTTTAGAGAGTAATGAGTAGGATTTTTTTTTTTTTTTTTACTGAAATGCTTTTTTTTTTTCTTTTTTTTTTTTTTCAGTAAAATGTACTTTATATTCCTTACTTAAAAATTTTCAAATATTCTCATGGATATTTACTAGAGTACTTTTCTCAAAGTTGGAACTTTATTCATATTAAATCCTAAAATAAATCCCTCTCACTCTGCAGCATTCCTCTAAACGTTGCATGAATTCTCACCAGGATCCCACGCTGACAACAGATCCTCCTCCATCTCCTCCATCTTGTATTCGTGGCTTTTGGGGAGCGTAAACTGAAAGGCGGAGGTCTCGCTCGCTCCCGGTGGCAGAGAGGCGTCGTGTGATGGATGCCTGTGGAAATAAATACTAAGTGAAGGGTAATTAGAGACACCTGAGGAAGATTAGCCATCATGGGCACACCTGGGGAAACTCGCAGCCATCCATCCGTCTATCCGATAGCATCGAGGCACGTCGCTGATGGAGGAAGCAAGAGACGGAGGGAAAGGAAGGAGAGAGAGGTAAATCCGATACGACAGGCCGCTCTGACCTTATTCTACGCTTTTAAGAGGCGGAGCGTTTCCAAAATCTCGCACCTGAGATGGGGGAGAAAAAAAGGCGATGAGATTTTCTAACCTTATTTCATGCCGTGGATGCGAAGGTGACCGTATCTTCATTACGATTATAATATATCATTATTTAAATACCAGAAACTGTGTTTTCTACAGTTATTTTAATCACAGAACAGCGTGCCGAGGTCCATCTTCGCTCAGTATAAGTCCACGCTGTGTGTGTGTGTGTGTGTGTGTGTGTCTCCAGCTTTTTCCCACTGGTTACGGCTAAATTTCTCGTTTTGATGTCCGTACATTTTATCACAGTGGGATCCGAGCTCGGCCTTTGAAGCCGCTTGCGCTCAGTTGCTAAGGCTGTTGTTGGAAAACATCGAGGGCTGTTTCTCACCACCAAGAATGTGAAGAAAAGACTCGACTTCCTGCGGAGAGTTTTCTTGTTACCTTGTAAGGAAAACTCGAAAGCACAGAGGAACTGAGAACAATGCTGGAAGAGAATGTGATGCGCTTTATAGTCTGTGTATTTCTTTTTTTCCAGAAAGAAGAGACCACAGCTTGTCCACTTATTTACATAAATAAGTGGATTTATGAGGTGAACCCCAAACCCTGAAACCAAATTCCAGCCAGTGCAGCAGACAGGCTTGACCAGGAGAAAACATCACAAAATCTTTTTAGTGTCGTGCAAAAAGTCTGTGCACCCCTGTTTATCACACCCATATGTGCTTGCACTCAAAAAACACTGGGTTAATTAAAAACAACCCAAATTGGGTTATTTTTAGCCCAATGGCTGGGTAAATATAGGACAGAACACATTTTGAGCTAAACTAATCCATCGAGTTGGGTTGTTAATTTTAACCCAGCAAATGGGTTGTTTTTCAACCCAAAGGGTGCTTTCATTTTTATAAAAACGCTGGGTTAATTTTATTTCATAAATGGTTTAAAATTTTCAGGGTTATTTTTACCCTTTGAAAATGTCAAATATACCACACTATAAACAACATGGTATCTCTTTTATTTATACACAAGAAGGTGTTCAGAAATGTATTGCTAGAGCTGGTAAAGTGGTGTTTATATATAGACTTTGAAGTAAATGACTCAAATAAGACATATATTTAAGACAGAAACGTCAGATTTTGATCAAAGCTGACTTTAAAACTCCCAACATGGGCATTACAAACAAGTAAGCTAGAGCTAACGAAGATAGCGGGTGCATTTAGTGTCATGTAAGCTGGACTGTTATCGCACATGTTTGCTTTTTCTAGTGTACAGTAATGGTTTCATGGATAAATATATTGGAATGAACCTTGTTTCTCCAAATAAATCAGTAAACATCAATAAACAGTCTGTTCATGTGAAAAACGCAACCTCCATCTGAGACGAATTCAAACAGTTGATTTGACCCAAGGAGCTGCGATGAGGCATTGGGGTGGGGGAGGGGTGCATTAATTCAACAGTCTGTGAAAATGACCCAGCCACTAACCCAGCAGTTGAGTTACACAAAACTACCCAAAAACTACCCAAGACTGAGAAAATAACCCAATAAAATGACCCAAAAGGCTCAACCCAGAGTTTGGGTAGAAAAAATAACCCAGCACTTTTTGGAGTGTAGTGAACGTCCCATTCCAGATTTATTCCCCTCTACTGTTATAATAAGCTCCACTCTTCTGGGAAGGCTTTCCACTAGATTTTGGGGCGTGGCTGTAGGTATTTGTGTTCATTCAGCTATAAGAGCATTAGTGAGGTTGAGGTCGGGCGCTGATGTTGATGTGGATGTGAGGAGGCTCCAGTTCCAGTCCATCCCAAAGGTGTTCAGTGCGGTTGAGGTCAGGGCTCTGTGCAGGACACTCCAGTTCTTCTACCTTCTTCCAACCTTAACACACCATGTCTTCATGGAGCTCACTTTGTGCACTTTGTGTCATGCTGGAACAGTGTTTGGGCCTCTTAGTTCCAGTGAAGGGAAACTGTAAAGCTACAGCGTACAGAGACGTTCTGTACAATTGTGTGATTCTGAGTTTGTGGTAACTGTTTGCAGAAGAACCACATATGGGTGTGATGGTCGGGGGTGCACATACTTTTGGCCGTATGGTGTAAGAAGCATGCAAATGTTTTTTTTCTGTGATTCTTCTGAGATACATGAAGCCAGAATATCTTGCTGTTCATGCTACGTAACTCGGAGGAAACTGCTATACGCCGTCTTCCCCGTACAGGATCTCACAGATGCCTACAATTTCCTAGTGTCACTATGATTGACAGAGAAAGGGAGTATTAATTAGATAGCGTAAACAAAAGTCAAAGACATTGTTGGTTCCAAATGGAAATGAATTGCACTTTGTTGACAAGGCAACAAAGGATGAGTCCTTCATATTCGGGTAGGATCAAAAACAAACACACAGCATTTCGTACCACATACACAGATCATACTCCGAACCAGACCCGAGATGAAGCGCCTACTTTAATAATCTGTTATAATCTCAGCCGTGGCTCATCGGTCGAACCTCGTTTGTTAAATCGACTATCTCTGTCCTCTCTCTGTTTACCGCAGTTAAGCAGCAGATTTACAGTCTTGTGAAAACAACGAACTGCCGGGTACTCCACCCATCTCCTGATTGAAAAATGGACCTTTAGGTTATTAGGTTATTTTTAAGACACTCTAATGCCTCCTTGAGAAAAATTAAATACTCTGTAAAATAATCTGTAACACTAGAGTTGGACACAACACTAAATCTGGAGAATTTACCCAGAAGACATTTATTTACACCAGTTCTTTGACAAGAAGGAGTTTTTGTGCATCTGATAATTATTGTTGTATTATTGCCAAGATAACAGGGGGTCCATAAATGACCATGATTCCTGGAATAGCACATCCAACATAAATGCACTTATAAATGGACACATTTAGGAAATTATTAGATATTTTCCAGAGTGACCCAATCCAAAAATGTCCCTTTTCTCTGGAAAGTTTGTGTACTCAAGTAAGGAATAAAAACCCACGTGTGTTATTATACTAAACATATACCAACAATTACAATTACAATTACAATTTCTATTCATTAAAGAACCTACAAACGTTTTATACGTTTATACATTTCATTACATTAAGTTAGTTCCTGTTCTCACTTACGTTATAGCAGCTACAAACAGTCGTTCCCTCACCAGCCCTCTCTTTATTCTCTCTCTAATAAGAAACCACAAAGCGTAAACTCCTCTGTCCTGAAGATGTCGGAAAACTTTAAGTTAAGTTACAGCTTTACCTCTGACTGTTACAAAGCACTGATACTGGAGACTCCTTCTATAAATGTTACACACACATGTCCTTAGAGGAAACCTCACTGTATCGACCATTACACACGTCCTTTAATCTGTTTATGTGAAGCGTCCGTCCTACAAGTCCCTGCGAACGAGCTGTTACTATAGGAACGATAACATATTAGAACGATCCTGTTAGAGAAAATCAATCAACACCTTTGGACCAATCAGAATTCAGAATGCGTAAGTAAGAATCTTACTGCAAATAAATGTGTGTTCATGCCAGTGTGTACGTGTGTGTACATGGCTTTCAGTGTGTGCGATTCCTCTTTTCACTCATTTATCTGAAAGCGTCCAGCTGGGCTGTGGTGTGTTTCCACAGACCAGTTTCTGAGAGTTTATTGTGTGTGTTGTGGCACAGCGGTACTCTGGGGAACTGGGCCTTCATTTTCGGCCCTTCTCTAGGATCCAGCTGAAATGCAAACCTGCCCATTGTGTTGCGATGAAAAGGCAATATAATCTATCGCCGTGTGTGAGCCAAGCCCCACTGAGTCCCATTCATACACCGACACACAGCTTGGTGCCGGATCGTGTGTCGATTCCTTCTGAATGTTAAATATGAGGTAATAATGCGGCTGCTGTCGGTGTATTAACCGACATCTTCAGCCTGACCGCTGGAACGCAAGGCTTTGTTATGTTTTCTTTTAGATTTTACGTCGCTCTCGGTTGGGAGGAAGGGACGAAGGGGACGTAATTCGTCTCTCTGAATACGCTGTCCAGCGCAATAAAGAGAAAAATATATATAACAGATGGAGCTAAAAACAAACAAAATAAAAGAGAATGCTTTGGCTTTAAACCCAAAATTGATATTCGGAGCCAGCAATCGAACAACACTTGGCCATTCTCCCATAAAATTGCGAATGTATATTCAAACCATGTTTAAAAAATTCAGTCTATTTTTTCTCCCGTCTCGTTCGCTTGTTTCTCCCCTCTGCCGCCTGCCTCGCCTGTGATGAATCTCAATTACAGCAAGGTCACCTTTCATTCGCTTGATCTCTCTGTTGCTTTATTGGAACTGGCAGTACTTCCACACTATTATGGCGCACTTATTGACAGGCCGATCCCTCTCCAAACAAGACTGACAAAAAATGTGCGAGAGTTACTGGCTCCTTTCTAATTTCGGGTGACAGAATTGGCGCAGGATCGTCATAGCCGAGCTAATGGCCGTATAGTAATCTCCCCCGTGCTCTCTGGTGGTGCGAGGCCGTCCTATTTATATGCTGCTATGTAACGAACCAGACTCTGGAGAGGCTTGTGGTTATTAAAAAACATCCAAAATCTTAGTCAAAAAATGAGCATTCACAACGAGCCATCGGAAGATCAAAACCGGACATGGATAATCCAGAGAGTTGAGTGTTGTGACAAGAGTTAGCAAGTGATGTTAGCATAACACGAACAAAGCAGGCTGAATAACACAACTCAGAACTAACGAACTGTGACAAGACTTCACATAGACATATCTATGGGTATTGTGTAGTTATGAAGTCATTGACCAGGAAGCACTAATCAGAACAGGAACAGGAAGTGATCACTAGAAATGGTGCTCAACTCTGGTGATAGCAACCACTGCTGGTGTGGAGAAGCATCGTCACCGTGACACGCTGAGATCTGAAAGAAACAAAATGCTGGATATGACACACTAAACAAGGTATTTACATAATGGTCTAATCATTTATTTAGCACCTGCTCCACGTTATCTGTGTTTGGGGGATTTTACTGATTTCTGTGCTCTCTTGGTAAAGATTTCTTTAAAGTTTTCAGTCACCAAATTTCTGACCGATGAATGAAAGTGCTTTCTGGGGACGTTTTCAGCCCTACACACCCCTTCAGAAAACATTTTTTTTCCTTCTTTTTTGGTTTGTTTTAATTATGTGCAGATTGAAAAAGCAAACCAAAGCAAATAGCAAATTAATCAGAAGGTTCAATTCCACTCTGATTCAGGCTGTGAAAGCATCCAGAGAGCCAGTTCCTTTGTTGACATCTGTGTCCAAAATCGATTAAAGATGCTCTTGGCAATTGGTTGAAGCAAACACTTTTAATATAATCTACTATCTATAATCTATAATCAGTAGCTAGTTATGATGGTTAGCTGCACAACATCTTGGCAACTGTAGAAAATGACTCCAGGGTCACGCTGATCAATGCAGAAAGAATTTAATGTTCATGGTTGGTAAAATCCTTTAATGGGCATCAGCGGCTTTCTGCTCACCCTTTATTTATGTCTTCTGCTCCATATTATGGACTCATCAAGTCTTCAAGTGCAGGGTCTCTCGAGTTTCTGAGCCTTGTTTATTCCTCTGTAGTCGAACCTGTTTATCCGTGCATCGACCTTTATCTGGTAGCCGGCTGGCCTGTCTATTGAGCAGTGATTGTTTACATTGAGTCCGGCATGTTCTACAGTTTCCTGTTAGTACACGGTTTTGACCTTTGGGTTGTATCCTGGATTATGCCTTTAGGAAAGATATCCTACGTGTTCAGTCTTTCAGAACAGTTTACTTCTGTAAAATTGGATGAGTAAATTTTAAGTTACATTACAGAATTTTACAATAAAAGAGTTATTGATTGGGGGAAAAAAAACACCAAGGCAGATGATAAAGAAATCAGGCTGAATGTACTTTGCTAGTCTGAAATATTTTACACGAGATGAAGCCATTTCATTGTTATTTTCTTTTGCTTTAATGGAATATTATGACTTTCATATGTAAAAGAGCACATTCAGAACCGCATCATGCACATCACTATCCAATCCCATTCAACCAGGTTAGATCGGTGGATGTCCGCTCAAACGAGGACGATCCAGACTCTATTTTTTAGATGTTACTGATGCCGAAGATGAGCATGAACATGGTGGCAAAATATCCCACACTTCTGTAGACACTGCAGTCTCAGTCCAAGAAAGGTCACTCATTGAGCTATAAGGAGAGCTCTGTTCATGGGCACAAGCTTCCCTGCTGCGCATCTCAGTTTCAGAGTGCATTTAAGTGGTGTTACATCCTTAAAGAGTGTAATATGATGCACAGATGTATTATTTTGCACATTTTTCGCAATGATTTATTTATTTTCATCACTCATAGTGTAGCTTAAAAAGAAATGCAGTTTGTAGCCTGTTTGTGGCTGTTAATTTGGCACATTGTTATTCTTGTTTATCAGCATCTAACTGTCCTAATAAAAGAGCCGAAAAATACTTTTTTAAACTGCTGCTCAACTAGTAAAATGACTAGTCATCGAGGATTGAGACCTGGCTATAAGAGTTAAACCCAGCCATATGAAATAGGTAGCACAGTTTACTCTCATGGACACGCTGCTGAGTTTTATTTACCATCAAAAGTGGAACTGGGGCTAAAAAACTGGAGAGTGTGTGTAAAAGTCTATGGCACTTTTTGACCAAGAGTCCATTGGCTGGACCTCTCCAGGCCATATCGATCCACAGTAGGATTGTTTGACCCTGTTTACAGTCTGAAGTAAAGGAGGCACGTCTCCAGGACCTGCAGAGAGCTGAAAATGTCAGCCAACACCAGATACGGCTCCGAGAACGAAGGGCATATTATTGAGTTAATCCTGGGGAGAGGGAAATTCTAGCCCACAAAGAGCACCTGGGTCTCACGGAGTCATTACAGCAGAGGAATGGTGTTTTCTTCCCAGCAAATGGATCTATTATGCACTGGAAACATCACCTTTGGCGGCTTGGCCACCAAAACACACACTTCTGTCTCGAGATGAGTTTTCCCAGAAGTGAGGAATTATAGAACTGTGTAAAAATAAGTGGAAAATGATCTCACAGATCTGAGAGTGCATGGTCTCTGTAACACACTGAGCTCCGGTTTGTGGCTGCAGGATAGCCATAAGTTATGGCATGACATCTTCAGATTTGATAAAAGGAGACTTGAGAATACTCTTAAACTCATCCATCTGGGGTTCAAATCAAACTACGATTGGGGGTGATGATTTTCATCTTCCTCTGACAAAATTCCTTTGGCGAAACAAAGTAAAAGCTATGGCAGGAAGTTCAGCTTCAGCTAACACCCTCCTCTCAGCCGTATCTGTCATACACATACACATGGATCTGAACTTCTCGTAGCATGAAAAGAAAGAAAATGTGTGCCGAACCTTGTGAAATGATCCACTGTCTTTCATGCTGGCACAGCTGGATTGAGTTGGAGAAGGTGAAAACTGTCAGCCTGATCAAGGATTCAGGTTTTAGGGGCTTTGTAGTCATCTGAAATGGAGCTACTTACACACTGTACAGAGAAAGGAAGTAAAATGGGTTTGTAAAAAAAGAAAAGAAAAGAAAACGCATTTATCAATTCTAGAACTCTTTTTAAAGGCCCTGACAACATCGTTTACTCAGCTAAATCACTATTACAAAGCGCAGAGTACTGAAATCACTCAGTATTTCTTAATGTAATGGACAGGAAGAGTATAAAAGATCAAAATTAATATCACTATGATGTACAGTAATTTCCCAGAATGGTTAAAAATAGCACTTTAAAGTGTATTCATCACATTTTCCATCCAGAGAAGTTCATAAAAGTTCTACGTAGCGGTGAACAACTGTGTTTCCATATCAGTAGAAAATCATCACGAAACCTCTAATTGTCCAAAGAACTCTTGATGAACTATTTTTAATATACCATCATTATTACAATCTAGAAGGACCCGAAAAATTTCATAGGTTTGCTCATCATGGGTAACCCTTGAACGTTTTGTGTGGAACCATACAACAGAGGGTAAAATTAAAACACCTTTAGGAAGCAAAGAACCACTCATTATTCAAAGAACCCTTGAGGAACCAATTTTAATACATTATTGTATTAACTGAAAATGGTCCTTCTGTTTGTCCTTCTTGGGGGAATCCTTTAAGATTTTATTTGGAACCATAAAAAAGAAGGTCTCCCTATCAGAGAGGAGAACAGCTTTAGGAGCTGAGAACCCAAATAAGCATCCAAAGAACCCTTGAGGAACCCTTTCCCAAAAACATATTGTTGTCATAACTATCATTACACATTTGGAGGATCCTAAAAGGTTCTTCAGTTTGTTCCTCCCTGGGGATCCTTTAAGCTTGTATGTGGAACCATATAACAGTGATTTCCAATTTAAAAAACCTTTCAGAAACAGAGAACTTCAAATTATTCAAAGAGCACTAGAGGAATTTTTTTTTCTAAAATGCATTATTGTCAAAACTATGTATTATCAATACACTCTTAAAAAAGATACAATCCATCAAAGGTTTGTACCTCTTTGGGAACCCTTGCGAATTGTAAGTAGAGCACCTTTGGAAAGCAAAGAACCTCTACGTATCCAAAGGACTCTTGGGTATCCATTTTTCACGTGTAATTGCCACAACTGCCATCACTGCTCTCTTGAGGGATCATAACAGGTTCTTCTTTTTTCTTCTTCTCTGGGAGCCCTTTAAGGTTTCATGTGGAACCATAAAACATTGGGGTTTCCCAAGTCAGATAGGGTTACGAGTACTTTTGGGAAGCTCACAACTGTTACATATTACATAATAAAACCTTCAGGAATGCTTTTTCTTTTGAAGAATTACAAACTTGACAGACCATAAATGGTTCCTCAGTCTGGCTCTGCAAGAATACATCCAAAGTATCCAAAGAATTCTTGATGAACTTGTCTGGATCTCATGGGGAAAAAATGTAACTGGATTTTGTTTGATTTAATAAAAATAGCCACTTAAAAGTGAATGATCTCCATAACAGTTAACATGACTTGAGTCAGATGAATGAAGTTGTAAGAAGTTGTAAGAAAATGTACTAATGCTAAGCCCACTCATAACTCTAACCTTAACCTGGCTACAAGTTCACAACTGTGATAACACCTGAGGTTAGCTAGTTAGCTAGATCATCAGTGAATGTAACTTGGTCTCAGATTGTTACTGGATCTCATGGAGTCATGAAATTTGTAAAAATGTAATCTATAGTAATGTATGTTATCATAATTTTGTTTGTTTTTTGTTTTTTAATTTAGAGGGATGAAATTGTAAGATACCACGTGAGGAAACAAACAAATACTTATATTTAGTGCGAGCATCTTCCAGCTTCATGAGCCATAACAAGTTAGTAAGTTAGATAGCCAACTAGCTAGCAATAACATCCCAGGTAACCTTATCTAGCCATTAGCTAGCTGTTAAACTACAATCCAAACTTCTGCATCTGCTTGACTATTTCATTGTTAGAAGTTCTCATGGTACTGAGGAAAAACACTGTTTCCAGGGTGCTTTTCCCAGTACCATGAGAACTTCTAACAATGAAATAGTCAAGCAGATGCAGAAGTTTGGAAAAGCACCCTGGAAACACCCCCCCCCCCCACACCTTTTCACAGTTCATAACCTGCTTGATCACCGACTCCATTTTTGCAGATTTACTGAAGAAGCTAGTCTTTTCTCATCTTTTTTTTTCTCCCTCTCTGTGACTGTTCCAGATCCTCAGCTCAGTTTCGATCAGATATATTTCTTACTGGATTTTTTTTATCCCCTGGTTCTCTCCATGGAGACACACTTGGCTCAGATACGATTCCTCATGTGACCCAAGAGGTGCATCAATGTTTAATGGCTCACTGGCTGCTCCTCAGGTATTGTGTATGTTTAATGCCTCTCAGGCTGGGCTCGGCTTTAGCGGGTATTGTTTAATGTTTTATTCAGGGGTTCGGCAGGTTAAAGTTTCCCTAGGCCACCACCCGTGTAATTCCCCTGGCTGAAATATCAGGGTGACGAACCGTTGGCTCCTCATGGAGGATCAGAGACAGGAAAGCATGCTGATCGGATGGCAATTCCTGCTCCATATCCGTGTCTGTGTCGAGGAGAGATAGTAGGAGAGGTGGCAGGGAGGGCGGGGCGGATGTCTTTATTTTCATTTGGATAGCGCAGAAAACCCAGATGTGTCCCAGTCCACTGCGGGGCGTCGATATATTTATCTTACTCGAGCCAAGTGACAGTTCGTTTAGCCTCTGTTTCATTTCATCCTTGCTGACAACAACAACAAAACAAAATGAAAGAAAATGGAGGATTTTCTCACCACTGGTACAGAAAGAGGAGATGAGAGATAGATAGAGAGACAGATGTAATATAAATGCTTTATGTATGACCAGTGATTGAAGGCCGAGGGCTAGAGAGATCCCATCGTCATGCCCTTGGACAAGTGAATAAATCAGCCCACAATTAGGGGCCCTGATTTCATTTAGGCAACCTCAAAAGGCTCCCGAGGCAGATCCGGGCAGATGTCAGTTCTAGCCAATTGATTTTGTCACTGTCCTGAGGCCCCCCAAGCCCTCTGTCCTCTTCTATGCCTGATTAAAAATGGAATTTAGCAATGAGCCAAGTGGCTGTCCACATGAGAAGACAGTGAGAGTATGAGCCACTGCATGAGTGCCTCTCTCTCTCTCTCTCTCTCTCTCTCCCTGTCGCTCTCTCTCTCTCTCTCTCTCTCTCTCCCTCTCGTCTGTCTCTCTCTCTCTCTCTTTTTCTCTCTACAAACAGAAACTACAATAACATTTTAAACATTATTGCAGCTTCATGGTACACGAACTCATATAAAAACCTGTCTCAGTTTTACAAGTGGCATCAATTGGTATTTACGTAAATATGCACCATCCATCACACCAATTTACTTGAGTCAATATAATCTTTAGATTTTCGGTCGTATACGGATGAACCCACAGGATTTTACACCTCACTCCACGGATTGTGATACAAATGAAATTATTAAAGAAATAAAACCCTCCATGCCATGCCGATATAGTAAAGCATGGAGTGATGAACAAGTTAGTTTCTGTTCTCGCTTATGTTATAGCAGCTATAAACAGTAGTTCCCTCGCCATCTTTTCTTTCTTTCTCTCTTTCTCTCTCTCTTGAAGTTAAGACAAAATAAATGCAGCTCATCATGTATGAAATACTATCACCACCTAATTATCTGATGTGCTCATGTGAGTGGTTCCAAATCACCTTTGCGTTTTTGTGTGGGCAGAAATGTTTTCAAAAACACAATTCGTGTGTTTTTTTTGTTTGTTTGTTTTTTTTTTTTTTGTGAAAACTATGTTCTCAGAAATATCAGTCTATACTTTAACTACAGTAGTGTTCAATTTGCTACTAGCAAGGTCAGGGTAAAAAATAATAATAATAATAATAATAATAATAATAATAAAAACGTCTAAAGTTTTGCTCAAAATTCGCTTCCTGTCTGTCAGAGGATTTAAAATCACAATATTCGGTTCTCAAGAACAGAATCTTAAACACAGAACTACTACTACTACTACAATTATTACTAGTATAATTATTATTATTATTATTATTATTATTATTATTATTATTATTATTATTATTATTATTATTATTATTATTAATCTCTTTACGTACAGGGAAACCCTTCCAGTTCCTGTCTCACTGATTCACTGACTCACTGTTGATTTAGGACAGATCTGAGGTTTATTAGCACATAAAAGGTACTTAATGTGTGTCTTTCTCACACGGTAAACGATTAAAACTTTCCCATGTCTGTTGATTCAGCTCTCCGTATGATGTGCATTCTCTCTCTCTCTCTCTCTCTCTGTCTCCCTCTGTTTGAAAACTTTCTTCATTATTATTTCATATCACTTTTATTGTTCTGATTAATTCCCATTTGCAAAGAATCAAAGTGGAGAGAACAAAGGTAGGGTTTTTTTTTTTTTTTAAAGAATTTTGTCTTTGATGTTTACGAATATTTAATGAACTACATTGATTGCGTCTCACTTTTATTTTTTAAGAACATATGCAATAACGGATGTGCGTTCACTTCGGTCCGTAAAGAATTAAACTGAATAATTGAACATGTGAAATGTGTCTTTTGTGTCCCAAAGCAATTTCACTTCTATTGCATTTTAATGTGATTTCAGATGCAATTCTGTGTTTTGTATGACAGAATATTGTGCTGCGTTTATTTATTTTTATTATTAGTTATTCATATATTTATACATATCAAATCATGGTCACACAGGGCAAAGGTCAAGTGTCATGTGTGGATTATAGTATAGTGATGTACACATGATGTTTATTCACATTCTCTGCCCCTGTATTGTACAGTAGTAGTAGTAGTAGAGAGAGAGAGAGAGAGAGAGAGAGAGAGAGAGAGAGAAAGAGACAGGGAGCAAGAACCCAGAGACATACAAAGATGTAGAGAGATAGAAACAAGAAGAAAATCAGAACGAGAGAGACAAATATGAAAGGTAGAGAAAGACAAACTGAGAGAGAGAAAGAGACAGAGAGGACAGAATGAGACAGATGTGGTAAACATAGAGAGGGTTCATCCGCTGGTTCCTTTAGTATTTACTATGTAAAGCCCTAAAACATGGTTTTCCTTTCATAAAAGGTAACAGCTAGAACCCTTTCAGAAAGCAAAGAATCCTTTACTATCCAAAGAACCCTGGTGTAGAGAATATAGAGTTTGCCTCTTAGGAAAATGTTGAAATACCCTGAAATATAACCCTCTTAATGACTGTGCCGAACTAGCACTGATGTTCAATAATGTAACTCGTTAAAGAGGAAGAGAGCTGAAGAAAGAAAGAAAGAAATTAAGAGAGAGAGGGAGAGAGAGAGGGAGAGAGAGACAGGCAGACAAAGCTGGGAGATAAGAGGTACAGAACTAGCAGTGGCGTTAAATAATGTAATTTGATGAGAGACAGACAGATAGAGAGAGACTGACCGTGA
This sequence comes from Cranoglanis bouderius, assembly GCA_023630585.1. NCBI lineage: Eukaryota > Metazoa > Chordata > Actinopteri > Siluriformes > Cranoglanididae > Cranoglanis > Cranoglanis bouderius. The sequence goes on from CM042555.1 coordinate 1,636,765, forward strand.
GAAAGAAATCTGCCGAGCTAGCGATGGTGTTCAATAATGTAACTAGATCTGGATGGTGAACTGGTGATGAGGGAGCGATATTGAGGTCATGGAGTCTAAAACGAAGGTCAAGAGGTGGCACCCCATTGGAGCATCAGAGCTAAAGCACCTGCTACTACTGCTAATGCCTTTAAGCCAGTTTCCACTTCAGCATCATACTCACTGCTGCTCAGAACAGGGCAAATTCCTGAAGAGAAACAGTTTCCTGCTTCTCTTCCCTCGAAAGTTTAGGTATTGAGTCGATCTTTGCAAAATAATTTTATGTTCACAGTATGTTTTACTATACAGATTGTCAAACCAGTGATACAGAAATTAGCACCTTAACCTCCCCCTCGCCAGTAGCTACAATGGTTGGGACAATCTCAGAGGCCATCCCCAAAATGTAGCAAAGGCTCATGAGTAATATTTACATTGGATACCCTGAGAATTCTAGTTTAAATGGAAAGTGTGTAAATGGTTAGCTGTAAGTACTTGTTATGACAGGAATTAGTATATCCTAGGTCAAGGCTCATCAACTGCTATGATGACATCATGGACTGCCATCTGGACACAGATCCAGCAAAGTATTTCAGTGGATCAAATCAAGCACTTGTAGCTGAACTGATCAATGTGTGAAAAAAAAAAAAACTAGCTGTAGATCAGCACCTGTATTTCTCCAAACATGAACCAGCACAGCTTCTGGAGCAGATCCTCTGCAAGGACCAGTCGCATGCATTTATTACCTGAAGGTATCTCATTGAGAAAGGAAAGAGTCTGGTCTGGTAGTGACAATATGACTTCAATTAAAAAAAACAAGTCATAGATGAAAACAGAATGTTTGTTCATGGTCCTGGTGAAAAGTGATAGTGTAAAACACCAGTGTGAAACAAGACCTGCCTACTTCACAAATTTTAGTTGAATACCCCTGCTGTAGGTGAAGGAAATAGAATGATCATAGTCAATAGCCAATCACTAAAGAGGGAGCAATAACTTGTATGACCCAGGATAGCAGGAGTAGTATTAGGTAGGAAGAAGGGGATTCTGGACCTAAGGATTCACAGACTAATATCCATATGGCAGGTGAGGGATTGGAATAGGAGCAGGGGCAGGATGTAGACTTCAAATATGCAGGAATAGGAATCAGATGGCAGAAGTAAGACAGGGTTAGGGTTAGGGTTAGTGAGAGCTTGTAAGTCTCAAGACTGCCATACTAGAATCCCAATGGCAGGTATAGAATTGGGATGAATGTAGAATCCTTTTGTTCTGAGGATGGCAGGAGTACAATCCAGACTGGAGCAGGCACAGGAGCAGACCACAAGATTGCAAAAAGAGGATTAATGGGAGGACTATGATCCTGATTGGAGTAAGAACTTGTAGGCCTGAAATTTGCTGGTGTAGGATCCAATTGTCATCCTACACCATAGGATATAAGATCAGGATGGGAGCAGAAGCTCATTGGTCTAAGGATGACAGGAGTAAGATCCTGACTGAAGCAGGAGTTTGTTTGTAGGCCTTAGATTCACAGGATCTGGATGAAGCAGTAACATTTAAGTGTTAGGATGTGGGCCTCAGGATGGTAAGAATATGGCCTAAATGGCAGGAACAACACTTGGAGGGGAGTAGGAACTCTTGGGCCTCAAGTTGGCAGGAATAGAATCCAGAAGGCATAAGTTGGTTCTGTATGGGGCAGGAAACTTTCCTTAGAAACCTTTAGTGTTAGGAGGGTAGGAGGAATTTGTGGGCCTCAAGGTGTTAGGAATAAGACCTAGATGGCAGGTGCACAATTTGAATGAGAGCAGGAATTCTAAAACCTCATGGTTGCAGGAATAGGATCCATATGGCAAGAATAGGATCTGGATGGGGTAGTTTTAAGTCTTTGGTTGGTAGCAGGAACTTATGGGTCATAGGTTGGTAGAAATTGGGCATAAATGGCAGGAGCAAGATTTGGATAGGAGCAAGAACCCATGGGCCTCAGGATGGTAGGAATAGTACTCAGATGGCAGGAACAGGAGTTGGATGGCAGTAGGAACTTGTGGGGCTCAGGCTGGCAGGAGCAGCACCTAGATGGCAGGAGCAGAATTTGGATGGGAGCAGGAATCCCTGAACCACAAGACGGGTAGGAATGGAACCTAGATGGCAGACGCAGAATTTGGATGTGAGCAAGTAGTTGCAGGCCTCAAGTTGGCAGGAATAGCATCTGGATTGGAGAAGAGGTTTGTAGGCCTCAGGATTGCAGTAGTATCCAAATGGCGTAAGCTGGATCTGACGGGGCAGGTGCTTCAGGGCCTTAGAATATCAGAGGAGACTCTGGATAAGAACAGGGGCTTGTAGAGCTCAGGAAGGCCAAAGTAAGAGTGTGTGTAGCTGTTGAGTTGTGAGGCATTGTGTGATTTTTTTTTTTTTTTTTTTTTTAAATCTGTACACGAGAGCTTTGTACTGTTTCTGCATCCTTAAAGGACTTCAGTAAATATGCTGTTTGCTTACCATCAGCATTGTATTGAATAACACTGTTGAATATTAAGCAATCTTTTGATCTATCTTTCATTAAGCCTCCCTGTGTGTTTTTCCTGCATTTTTCATATATTCAATTATCCTGTGTGCTTTACACAGGAGAAAAATGAGCTCAGAGCATTGAAGGTTTCATGTTATTTATTTATTTATTTTTAATTAGTAATATTACAAGGCTGTTTAAACCCCTGTAATTGGAAATCCTGATAATAAAAAAAAAAACAACTAACGCTCTCGCTTGCTTTGAGATTGCCTGCATGTTGGTGCATGTGTATGTGAGAGCTCTGCACAAGTCTGAGGAAGATTTATGTGTGGCATATATCAGGCATTGTCATGTAGGACATTGTAACTCAGTCAGCAAGCACTCGTTTCTTGTTATCGATGCTCTCTGCGACCTCCCGAGCATTAGTTTTGTTCACAGCAATGCGACTTTTTTTTTCTGGCCGTGTGTGCAATTGGTCTCAAAATGCCAAATTACACACCTCCACCGTGCACAGATCTGATTTTATAAGGCCATTCCAGCAAGTCCTAGACGTCGGCTGACAAATTGCAGGTTTCAGAAGGAACGTCAATGAAGCTTCGCGCACAGACTGCAATCAACTTGTTTGACCTCATTGTGGCTCAGAATGGGGTTGATGTACGAGCAAAATTTCTGTCATTCTCAAGGAAAATGGATCGACTGACTGTAAAGTGTCATAAGTTTAATTCTAACATGGAGGATTTTCTACAGTATTGCTACTTTAGTTCCATACTGAGCTGGTGGAAAAGACGAGACCTTACGTATAGTATATATTTATGACCCCATTTTAGTTATCTTTTTTAAACATCTTTTTCCACTCCCAAATATGGACATATCCAAACATCAAAGATAAATAGGAACGTTATGTTAATATGCGTTATTAAACATTAAGATCAATGTGTCTTTTCGGATTTCTCAGAGTCTGATATGCTTTACTACACCTGTTTATTTGTTCATATGTTAAAATGCCCTGCTTTGCAGTGGACCAGCATTCCAGATTCCAAGCTTTGACGTGTTTCTGAAAAACACCTGAAATAGATTTATGAAAGGTTTCTGATTTTTAAGAACAGTACACAAAGGCCAAGTAAGAAAAGGCCACAATTCTGTAGTTGTCACTTTGGAGGAACCCTTAAAGGTTCTAGGTAAAACCAGACAACTGAATGATTCCCCCTATAAGAATGTTTTCCAAGTAGAACCCAGTTATGAAGCCTAAGAACTCTTAACTATGCAAAGAACCTTTAAGAACACTTGAAGAGCGCAGGAGGTTCTAAGCTATTTTCATGCTGTCCATCAAACGAAGGGCTCAGGAGTAAACACGAAGTTACGGCTTTACTTCTGACTGTTATGAAGTGCTGACGCTGGAGATTCCTTCCACAAATGTTAAGTAAGCATTTCCTTACGGAAAACTTCACCATATCAACACTTAGACGTGTTTTTTAATCCATTTATGTGAAGCATCCTCCATCCAAGTCCCTGTGAGTGAACTGTTATTATAGAAATCATAACATATTAGAATGAGCACTTTAATATAAAATTCTGACCAAATAGATACAAGCAGTCAACAGCAGCGTGGTGAGAACTCATCCATTTTATTGTCATGGAGGACTTGTTCGGAAGAATAAAAGGAAACACTGCCTCTGTGTTGATATAATTCCGTAAACAACGAAGGCATGTTGAAATGATTTGTTGCCTGCGTTTTATGAAAACTGACTTTGTGCGATGTTCAAATTAGCTTAAACTTGTAGGCCATGAGCATTCCTGTGTATCCATGTTTCTGCTCACTCAGCTATATAGCGTGGTACACACACACACACACACACACACACACACACACACATACACACACATACACACACAACCCTGCAATAATAGCACAATATTTAGGTCATATCTAATTAACTTTATTCTCTTTAGTTCAGATAGCACATTAGCATACACCTTTCGTTCCGCATCAAAGGGCTGAATACGTTCACCTGTTCACTCCCGTTTATTCGGCATATCGTAGCGATAATTATGTTTGCTCATTTATGGAGCTTAATTATAGAGAGAGTCGGTAATTACAGGGGCCGTGAAAAGGTGCGGGTGTGAGCAGTGGCTGATCCGCGCCGATGCTCTAATGTTCATATCATCGCCTGAGGCACAGAGAGCTAAGAGCAATCAAATGTACCACTCATGTGCATAATCACTCATCAAACCTGTTCAGAGGGCAACAAAAACGGGTTGGAGGTGGAGCTTTACAAATTCTGATGTCATTTCCTTCTCATTTTCATTAACTTAGTCTTCCCCAGTGCCTGGAATGAGGTCTATGGTTGTAACAGACTTGCGTTTTTTTACAGTTTCGTTTTTAATAGCCTCAGTGTACTGGCATAAACTATCGCAGGACTCAAATTCGAATTTGAGTTTGGTCTGCAAATCCTAAATTGTGTCATTTTAGTCATATACAGTAAATACAATGTTGAAGTTCTTGACAGCTTTCAGGGGTTGACAAATCATAAATTCTTTAGCTAGCCCACAGGGCACGTCCCAATAGCCTAATTAACTAAGCTTAAAAAGTCTAAGCTTGTACACAATACAGAATGATCAAATACAATTTCAGTTCTCAAGGCAACAATCTGACATTTGATGACACCAGTGAATCTGCTACAATACAATACGATACAATTTAGTCGCCTCTGGTCGATGTGTGAGACCAACTTCTGTTGTTCAGAACCCTGTTGTTGTTGTTTTGTAAATTATGAGAATGTAAAGAAGGGCTATTTTAAAAGTATCATTATTATTTACACATCAGTTTTGTTTTGTTTTTTGTTTGTTTTTTTTTAAAGAATTATTTTTTACTCACCAGTTGATAATGATCAATTTATGCTTGTTGTCGTCGTTACCTTTTAAACCGATACATCAATCCAAATTGTCCAATCGTTACGTGTCTAAAAAGCACCAGCTAACGTAATGTGAATAAAAAGTATGACAGGCTAATGATGTGCAATAGTATAGACTGGGGAAAATAAGTGAGTATTTGAATCTTTATTCTCTCCTGAAGCATCATATGTTCACCATGAACGAGAAAAGTCGGAAAAAGCCGTTGGTTTGAATTCAATGCAAGCGGGGCAAAAAAATTGCAAGAGTAAAACAAAGAAAACACGTATGAGACAATTCAGTTTCCTCCATTAGCATTCTCTGGAGCAGAAATCGAGAAGCAAACACCGTGCATCGGCTTCCATGTGCATCATGTTTCCTCTTCATCTCGCTCTCCTCTGGGTTTAACACACAAACACACACACACACACACACACACACACACACACACACACAGTGTTTTACACTGGCACCTTCAGCTCATTGAGTCGCTGCTCATTTCAAAACCCTTCAATGAGGCTCCCATTGTGGAGTGTGTGTGTGTGGGTGTGTGTGTGGGTGTGTGTGTGTGTGTGTGTGTGTGGGTGTGTATGCATGATAGCATGTGCCATGATGCTGGCCAAAATGAAGGCCTCACACACACATAGACACGCGCGCTCCGTACCGCCGAGATGCTCAGGGAACGTGGACACACTCCAGGTTGCCATGGTGATATGGTGAATGCCACCAGACAGTCCAAAAAAAAGCATTTTAATCACAGAGAGGACGATCGGCGAGTCCAACTGTCCCTCCTCCTTCATCAACACAAATCACAGAGGCAGAGTCGGGTCCAAAATTCCAGCCAGGATGTTCCTCCATGACGTGAAGCATTAAAAAAAAAAAACCGCATTAAGTGGAGGCTCATTATTCGAATGCGTTTTAGTTTATTCAAGTTTGTTCGTGTTTATTTTAGTGCATTTGAATTAGCTTTTGGTTTATTTGGATACACTGGAGCTTATTTGAATCTGAGTTTATTAGAGTGCATGTCAGATTATTAGAGTACAGTTCGATTTAATAGAGTTTGAGTTTATTAGAGTGTGTTTGTGTGCATTTGAGTTTATTTAAGTTTATTAGAGTTTATTTGAGTTTAATAGAGTTTGAGTTTATTAGAGTGTGTTTGTGTGCATTTGAGTTTATTTAAGTTTATTAGAGTTTATTTGAGTTTAATAGAGTTTGAGTTTGTTTGAATTTCAGAGTGAATTTTATTTGAAACATTTGAAGTCTATTTAACTACATTTGAGTTTATTAGAGTGTATTTGAATTTATTTAAGTTTATTTAACTACATTTGAGTTTATTTAAGTTTATTTGAGTAGATTTGAGTTTAATTAAGTGTATTTGAGTACATTTGAGTTTATTTGAGTATATTTGAGTTTAATTAAGTTTATTTGAGTACATTTGAGTTTATTTGAGTAAATGTGAGTTTAATTAAGTGTATTTGAGTATATTTAAGGTTTATTTGAGCACATTTAAGTTCATTTGAATACATTTGAGTTTATTAGAGTATATTTGAGTTTAATTAAGTTTACTTGAGTACATCTGAGTTTATTTGAGTATATTTGAGTTTAATTAAGTGTATTTGAGTATATTTAAGGTTTATCTGAGCACATTTGAGTTCATTTAAGTTCATTTTAATACATTTGAGTTTATTAGAGTATATTTGAGTTTAATTAAGTTTACTTGAGTACATTTGAGTTTATTTGAGTACAACTAAGTTTATATGAGTACATTTGAGTTTATTAGAGTGTATTTGAATTTAAGTTTATTTAACGATATTTGAGTTTATTTGAGTACATTTGAGTTTATTTACATTTGAGTTTATTTGAGTACATCTGAGTTTAATTAAGTGTATTTGAGTATATTTAAGGTTTATCTGAGCACATTTGAGTTCATTTAAGTTCATTTTAATACATTTGAGTTTATTAGAGTGTATTTGAGTTCAATTAAGTTTACCTGAGTACATTTAAGTTTATTTGAGTAAATTTGAGTTTATTAACATGTATTTGAGTTTATTTGAGTTTGGTTTTTAAGTGCCTTCAAGTAGATTAGACAGCATTTCAGTTTCTAAGAGCTCATTAGAGTGCTTTTGTGTTTGATTTTATTTGAGCACAGTTGAGTTTATTAACATGTATTTGAGTTTATTTTAGTTTTTATTTGAGCACAGTTGAGTTCACAGTCTATAATCGCAGCTTAAATAAACTCTGATGTGACGACTGATGCAGGTTACATTTCTGGTTCCACGTATATGATTTATTTGTTGAACACGTTAAAGGACACACACATGGCTTGTGAGATGACTCGTTTCATTGTGTAGTGGAAACAGCTGCGATCTGAGCATCATGCTTTCTCTTTCTCTCTTTTATCACTCTATTTTCCTACAAACACACACAAAGCCACAACAAAATTCAGTCCACATGCAGAAAGTGTGCACTTCCTCCTGGGTTATTGTGGAGTGAGTCTGATTCAGATCCCGCTCTCGGTGTGTGTTTACTTCTCTCTGATGTGCTGTAGTTTATTCAGCTGGCTCTGGCCAATCGCCCGGCTCTTTCATCTTTCGCCAACTCTCGTGCCATCCATTAAAACTTAAGTGTTTTTCAGAGCCGCCATTGAATTGCAGCTTCTGTTTTGCATTTGTAAAAGGTGGGGGGTTCTCAATAAACCGTGAACAGCTCTTAGCCAGATTGCTCGGACAAAACAACTCCGATTCATTTACACATTGACGTGGAGCTGACTGCTTTGAATTTTTTTTTTTTTTTTTTTTTTTAATTTCTCTATTTTTTTCCCCTTCAAAGCAGAACCTGACCCTCGACTCGTGCTTCAAATGAACGTGCATCCCCACAGGGCTTTCTTTTTCTTGATGTGATAGCTTAAAATCAGTCCATCTTTGATCTGGAAGGAAGAAAACTGACATTTCCGATGCCTTGGGATGAGTTTCATGAAATTGTATAAAGAATAAACCACCAATTCTAAAAGAAAAAAACATTCGAACTGTGGAACAGGATGCACCACAGCACAACGAGTGCAACCCCATCCCCTCTACTTTCCCATTTCTTTCTTTTCCTGAACATGAGTGTATCTTACACTGGATGACTTTCAAAGCTCCAAATTTTCCCCAACGCGCACACACACACACACACACACACACACACACACACACACGTATATGTCAATTGGGATGCAAATCCCTTTCTACGCTGCTGGTTTTATTGGAAGCACATCAGAGAGGACAGAAATATTGACAGTCAGGGTTCAGTCAAACAGCAGTACGGTTCGGGATTAGACGTCATGCTGATGGAGTCGCTCTAACTCACTTTGAACGCATAACGAGGCTGCTGCTTTACATTTTACAGCTTTGCGAGAGGGTCCACTTCGACAGGGTCTCATTCTAAGAAGATTTTTGCTGTAACGATATTTGTTAGTAACTAGCATCAGCAGTTTGTTAGGGATGCTTCGCTTACCCTTTTGTCCGACACAACTAATGTAAATAACAAGCAATGCAGTCGCCTAACATCTTTTAACACATGCCAAACCTTCATATACATGCTTCAGACCTTATAAGGGATCTTATTTATCACTCATTTAGTAAAGCTGTGTGGAAATGTTTTTGTAGCCAAACTGAAACAAAAGTTTCATTGATTTTCTTCGTACTGATGTACATGTTGATAAGCAAGCAATCAGCCATTACAGCCATTACCATTACATTTAGGCACACCCACAAAACTCCATAAAAGGCAAAGCTCACATCGAGCCGAAAATGCCGACTAAACAGCGAAAGAGCGCCTCCTTGAGTGCGGCGTAAGCTACATCTTCCAGTAACGCAGCTCAGCCACTGCATCGCATCATACATACACACGCCAACTCCTAATCCTTTTACAGCGTGCCATTACTTTTGCACTAATCAAATAGCTAGTCTTATTCATCTTAATTTATGGATTTGTTTTGGTATCACCTTCTTTGGTGTATAATTTAAATAAATAAGTGATTTAAACCTGACAGTGTAATCCGTAAATAAAACCGCAGTTACGCGTCAACAATTATATGATTTGAAGCCGATCAATCGAGGTTTCTTACTATGAAAATTTACACATTTGTGTAATTGTGTAAATGCTCCTATGAACAATTTATGGTGGGGGGGGGGGGGGTGTAGTTTGTATCCAGTTGTTTAATTGAATTGAATTGTTAAATCAGCAATTTGGAATTATCTGATTTTACACATTTAGATTCAAAGTAGAACTTTCAGCTACGATTCTCGCTTTCTTGCTTTGGGCATAATTCTTGGACGCCAAACACTTCTTTGATCGATTGGTGGTTGTTGTTGTTGTTTTTTTTCTTTTATGCTATATTGAATATTTAATGCAATAACTGGCAGAAGTGCAAAGCCAACTTTGTGCTAAATCGGAGACTCACTCGATGATACTGTAATGTTTCGCCAAGTTACACTCAAAGCTATCAATCTATATCCACAGAGCTATAACTCTCCATAGTCGATAGACGCTGTGTAAGTCATGCAGTAACCATCTATAAAAAATGTTGTTGTAAAGGACAGAAAGAGATGGAGGAACGTTTGAGGATAAATATTCACCTCCTAATTCGATTCGAGGGGTCAGAAGAGGAACAGAAGGTACGTCTGCCAAAGTCAACACACGAAGATGTAAAATGTTTTTACTCTGAGGTTTGTAAGAAACTGAGCACTCCGGATCATCCTGTTATCCTGTTAAGATTTTTTTTTTTTAGCCAACACAATATTTTTTATTATCAAACCTCTAAAATACAGCCCCAATTCCCAAAAAGTTGGGACGCTGTGTAAAATGTAAATAAAACAGAATGCAATGATTTTCAAATTTTGAGTTCTGAGGTTATTTTGAATTTGATGGCCGCAACAAAGGGCAACAAAAGGCTGGAAAAGTAAGTGTTACTAAAAAGAAACAGCTGGAGGGACATTTTGCAACTAATTAGGTTAACTGGCAACAGGTCAGTAACATGATTGGGTATAAAAAGAGTATCCTCTTACAGAGGCACAGTCAGAAGTAAAGATGTGATGGAATCTGGATGGAAGCAGATGTTGCTCTAAAACCTGTATATACCTTTCAGCATTGATGGAGCCTTTCCAGATGTGCAAGCTTCCCATTCCATAGGCACTAATGCACCCTCATACCATCAGAGATGCAGGCTTTTGAACTGAGCGCTGATAAAAAGCCGGATGGTCCCTCTGCTCTTTAGTCCTCTTTAGTTTAGAGGACGCAGCATCCATGGTCTCCAAAAAGAATTTCATATTTCGATTCGTCTGACCACAGAACAGCTTTCCACTTTGCCTCAGTCCATTTTAAATGAGCTTTGGCCCAGAGAAGACTGCAGCGTTTCTGGATCATGTTCACATATGGCTTCTTCTTTGCATGATAGAGCTTTAACCTGCATGTGTGGATGGCACGGCGAACTGTGTTCACAGACAATGAGTTCTGGAGGTGTTTCTGAGCCCATGCAGTGATTTCCATTACAGAATCAGGCCTGTTTATAATGCAGTGCCTCCTGAGGGCCCGAAGCTCACAGGCATGCAATATTGATTTTCACCCTTGTCCCTTGCGCACACTTATTTTTCCAGCCTTTTGTGCCCTCATCCCAACTTTTTTTTTAGACGTGTTGTGGCCATCAAATTCAAAATTACCTTGTTTTTTTTTTTTAAATGGTACATTTCCTCAGTTTAAACATTTGATATGTTTTCTATGTTCTATTGTGAATAACATATGGGTTTATGAGATTTGCAAATCATTGCATTCTGTTTCTATTGACATTTTATTCAGCGTCCCAACTTTTTTGGAATTGGGATTGTATACTAGTTGGGTTCCAGGCAGAAAGCAGATCAATAGCTCAATAGGCACCATTTATTTATTGTATTTTTTTATTATTATTTCTTTTTGTATTAGCACCCCTGAGATAAAGGATGTCTCATTGGAAATGCAGATAGTTAAGTATGTTCAGGGTGTTGTTATGTGTCAGTGAGTTGGTTTACTCATTCTCAAAGGTATTCTGTATTTCTGACATTATCTGTAATAATATGAGATCATTACATCCTAATCCTAATGTAAGAATGCATGGATTTAACACAGTTTCCTAGTAAATCATATCATATGATGGTATTTTGTTAATATTGTGGTAGATTTAACAATGATGGGCATAATTTAAGGATTTTAATACAGGGTTCAGGAGGGATTTCAAGGTTTTTGTATTTGGACAATTGATCTGTTTTGGCATCAAGATCATCCAGCTGGATTTTCTCGACACCTGTCCTGTTTGATATAAGTTTATCAGTTACTAGATATACACATTTATTTACTCCCTATGCGTCGAAGTGTCACAGTTGTCACACTTTCTTTAAGAGGAAAATATGCTACATTTTCACAGGTGTATAGATGAACTCATAAAAAGTATTAAATCCCAGAATGTTGGACTGGAACCACAGGAGAATGATGATTCCACTTTTTTTACACTGCACGGTTGATCTGGGAGTCTCGTGGCTAAATATATCTGTGTGAGGGCATTTAAAATCAAAACGCTGATCGTTAATCTACGTCTGACCTTCTTAGAGCTCATTATGTATTTGTCAATTAGGAACACCTGTTATTCTGCCAAAAACTCAATTAGGCGTTTCGGCAGCGAAGCTAAAAATAGTGGAGCTAAATGCAAACACGTTTTCACACTTTCACCTTCCTGTTCGCGCCGATAAATTCGCAGGTGTTCAGTGCGTGTCTGTTAACATGAAGTACATCTCGCATGGTCAGTCTGAATAGCAATAATCTTGCAGGGAGATGTGGGATGTATTTGGCCGCCCGTGTCTACAATCTGATCAGGGTGACATTTTGGGTTTTTGTTAATAATCAGACTAATTTGTCGCTCCATTTTTCCCAGAATAACAAAAAAATGTGGCTGCTTTTTTTTTTTTTTTTTCGTTCCACATCCTGTCTCATTTCTCAAAGCTGCAGAAGGAAGCTGGGTTTCAAACACGTTATGGATTTATCATGCTGGATTCATGAAGCTGAGCTTAATCCTTTGTTGTCAGACGTGAGCAGAAAGCCGTGTGTAGGTGAGACATTTCAAAGCTGCTTTTCCCTCTTCTAATTGCCTGCTGGGTAATGAAGTATTGTAATTTCCTGCAGAACTGAAGAGGATCATAAGCCGTGCTCAGCATGGCGGATGTGCCTCCTATGAGCACTTCCAGTGCCGCTCATATCCCAGTGACTTATTTTAGCACTTATTTTTTTTGTCATTCTCAAGTTTTATTTCCCACTGTTTCCATTTTATTCCTCCATAAAGGTCCATCGCTCTGTGTTTTCCATGCGGTCTTCCTCATGTTTGACCTACGCTAATCCTACAGTGTGTTGTACGATTCCCATCCAAGTTATCTCAATTGAGGGAAACGGTGGCTTAGTGGTTAGCACGCTTGCCTCATACCTCTGGGGGTGGGGGTTCGATTCCTGACTCTGCCTTGTGTGTGTGGAGCTTGCATGTTCTCCCTGTGCCTTGAGGGATTCCTCCCCAGTCCAAAGACATTCATTTCCAAAATTGTCTGTAGTATGTGATTGTGCCCTGCAATGATTTGGCACCCTGTCCAAGGTGTCCCCCACCTTGTAGGATAAGCAGTAAAGAAAATGGATAGGTGGAGGTGAGATGCTGACAGTATTAATGTGCACTTTAAGTTCTGCAATTTCAAAGTATTGACAGAAAAGTCCTGTCTCATCACCTTGTCTAGTATTTTGTTGTTGTCTTTTATCATCTAATCTTGCCTAGTTGTCCAGGGGTGTAACCTGGCCTGGGCATTCTGGGCCTCCAAGATTTTTTCTTTAGTCCCAAATAATTCTCCACTTGGAGCGGCTTGTCACTACGTAACTGAAGGTCAGTAAAAGAAGACAACGATGTTGTGATTTTGTATCTTCAGCGAACAGAGTGTTGTATTTTATCTTCAGTGAACGGTGGCGAGACCGATCAGACAGGGGTTACAGGAAAATACATGGAAATACTCGTATCTTATTGGCTGACAGTCTCAATCACAACATCGTTGTCTTCTTTTACTGACCTTCAGTTACGTAGTGACAAAAGTTACTTACGTTTTCAAAAGTTTTTTGATGGAGGAGAATCTGGGCTCAGCCCTGAATGATTAACAGTCCAGCTAACACCCCTGGTCTTGTCCAGACCCATCTTGCCTTGAACTGCTGTCTAGTCTAGCCTAAACTTTTCTTTTTTATTGTCTAGACTATTCTGCTTTTATTATATATTTGTTACGACTTGTGTAGTCTAGTCTCATATTATTTTGTCTAGTGTACTCTTGTCTAGCCTGGCCTGGTCTTGAGTTGTGTAGTGTAGTGTAGTGTTTTCTATTCTGGTCTGGTTGTTGTCTAGTTGACTCTTGACTAGTCTGGCCTTGTCTTGTCATGCCCTGTCCCATCTAGTCTTGTTTAGTTGCATCATCTTGCCTTGTGAAGTCTTGTCTCACCTAGTCTGGTCTTATTGCAGAGTCTAGAATGATATTATTTGTCTAGTCTAGTCGTCTTCTGTTGTATCTTCTTATCTGGTCCTATCTTGTGTAGTCCTGTCTAGTTTGTCTTGTCTAGTCTGGTCTCGTGTAGGTTTTTTTTTTTTTTTTTTATGTGGTCTAGGGTTGTATTGACATGTCCTGTCCCCTCTTGTCTTTCCCAGTCCAGTCTAATCTGGTCTCATCTAGTCTTTCCTTGACTGGTCTGGTCTTGCCTTGTGTAGTCTATGTTTGTTTAGTCATGTCATCTTTTGACAAACCCCACACGTGAAAACAAAAGTGGCAATCCATCACTCGGTCCTTTGTTGGAAACATTTGGGTGATAACTGGCACAAAAATGATCAGACTGTATATGTGGTGGGATTTTTCTCTTTTCTCTCTCTCTCTCTCTCTCTCTCTCTCTCCCAGTTCTCTCCTGTCTTTTCCTTTGTCTTCTGTGTTGCGTGCGAGGCCGTGCCAATGTTTCAGGTTTTTTTTTTTTTTTTTTTATGAGCATCTTCAATACAAAAAGGTCCCTAACTACCTTTTCCATGTCTTCATCACCTAATCCGAGAAACCGAGTGTTGTACAGTTCCTCTCTAAATGGTCTCGTTAGTGTTGGATGGAGAGGTTAAAGCAGAGGAGAGATGGTGACAGCTTTAACGCATGAGTTCGAAACAACGCTTTGGCCGTTTTGACGTTTTTCGACATGTCACACCTACGACAACCCCGACGCTACTAAGCACTAAAAAAAAAAAAGACGCTGTCGTTTTGACGCGTCGTCTCTCGCTCTGTGTTCGTCTCTTTAACACTGCCTCGCTAAAAAAATGTCTGCCACATGCTTTTGTTTTGAAGCTTACTCTATTTTGGTCTAAACACCACACACACACACACACACACACACACACACACACACACACATGAGGAGCCCAAACTATTTGTAAGGCTTCACTGAACATTCAATGGCAGCATGGCATGTTAGACAGGTTATAGTAAAGTAAAACAAGGACGAGCGCCAGCTTTTTTTTTTTTCTTTTTTCTTTTCTTGTCATGCCTGAGATTGAACGTCAGAGTGATGCACTGATTATTGCACTTTAACTGTCATCAGCATCACACTCACCTTGAAACATTATCTAACGCTCTTACATCGGCTCGGATCTGGCTCATACACGCTCGTACACGCTCATACACTCTTACACCCACACTGAGCTTAAGCCATAACTTAATGGCTCCACCAAGTGTTAAGATCCGGAATAATCAAATTGAGGATAATCTTTAAAAAAAAATAAAATAATTCATCACGTCAAGATGACCTCTTCATGTATTTCCCTTGAGCGTTTTTTTTCTGGATACACAATTATTTTAATCAGAGTTCAAGACAGACCCAGAAAAAACAAAAATGGATGGGAGACTGACAGTGAGATCGGAATGAGTTTATGGTGTTGAGACGCAGTCCTAAAATATATAACGAAGACACGGCCAGGAAGTTTCACCAACGAGTCATTTCAAGGAAAATGATTTCTATTTCAAGACAAAAGCCTGTAATTTTCAGTTACTACGCAATTTATGTGAAGAACCAAGAAGCCGAGGCGTTGCAATATTACATATCAGATATTCTATGGAAATTACATTATTATTATCATCCTTTAAATGAACCTTATGCACTATTATAAAATACAACCGAATCTGTATTTCCAGACATACATTATAACACATTCTCTCATATCATCCATATTTCTAAAGGTAATACTGGATATCTGAGGCTACCCAATACACTGTACACTGTTACCCGAGTTCTGTATATTTTAGTAGTCGCGGGTGACAGCGGTGATCGATCATGACGACGCAATAAATGCCTGAAAACGTTTATTCGATTCGCTTGTTTTTACATTTTGCAACTTCATCAAATACGTTGTGCTCATTTTCTCCACCTAGGATTCAAGCTGTCAAAAACAAACCGCACAGTCCTCTGTGGATCGACGTTTCTGTTTCGTTTGATTCCCGTTTTTAATCCGAATTCCAGTCAGGGATGAATAAATTCCTGTTGTGTCGTTCTTAGTCTGGTCTCGTTTTTGTCATCTTGTCTATTTTTCCCATCTAGTCTTGTTATGACTGGTGTTGTCTTGGCTACTTTTTTAGTCTCACCTTGTTTTTGTCTTGTGTAGTCTTCTCATCTTGTCTAATCTTATCATCTTGACTATTCTGGTCTTGTCTACGCCTGTCCTGACATCGACTCTCGTCTTTCTCTGTCTTCTCTAGGCTTTTCTAGCCTTGCGTCCCCTGGTTCGTTATTTAGTCTACTCTTGTACTGTTTTTGTGTGTGTGTGTGTGTGTGTGTGTGTGTGTGTGTGTGTGTGTGTGTGTGTTCGTTTGTAGTTTTGTCCTGTCTTGTCATCTTATTTAATCTTGTTGTCTAGTCTTGTCGAATCACTGTCATCGTGTATTGTGATCTTGTCTTGTCTGGTCTTATCATCTCATTTTGTCTTGTCTGGTCTTTTCTTGTCTTAACATGATTAGACAAGCTTGGACAAGAGAAGAATAGAATAAACAAGACAAGACAAAGCTAGAAGATACCAGATTACACAAGCAAGCACAGGACACGACGAGACAAGACTAAACAAAAGACTAGAGAAGACAAGACTGGACAAGATGATAAGACAAGAATAGAAAAGGCTGGACTGTACAAGAGACAATGAAACATCTTGTCTTATCCTGTCTCGTCTTGTTCTGTCTTGTCCAGTATATTTTTCTCATTTTCTCTTGTCTAGTATTTTCTGTTTTTTTTTCTAGTCTTGTCTAGTGTAGTCTTACCTTCTCTAGTATTTTGTTTAGTCTACTCTTTTCTTGTCTTGTGTAGTCTGATCTTATGATATTTCCATCTTGTCTTGTCTTGTGTAGTCTGGTCTTATGATATTTCCATCTTGTCTTGTCTTGTGTAGTCTGGTCTTATGATATTTCCATCTTGTCTTGTCTTGTGTAGTCTGGTCTTATGATATTTCCATCTTGTCTTGTCTTGTGTAGTGTTGTCTATTCGTGAGTTATCTTGTCATTTTATCTAGTCTTATCTAGTCTAGTTATCTCAGTTATGTCATTTTGTCTTGTCCCAACAAATTGTGTCTTATCCAGTCATGTCTGTTCTATTCAACACTTGTCTGGTCAAATCTTATCTAGTCTATTCTAGTCTTCTTGTCTACTCCTGTCTCGCTGTGTCTTGTGTAGTCTGGCCTTTTCTAGTCTTTTCAGGTCTTATCTCATTTCGTCTTCTCTTGTCTCGTTTAGTCTCCTGTTCATGTCTTGCCCTGTCTTGTATTTCCTGTTCTACTCTTGTCTAGTCAAATCTTATCGAGTCTATCCTCACCTTGTCTTATCTAACCCTTTTCTAGTCTTGTCTTGTCTTGTCATCTTAGTCTTGTTGTTTAGTCTTGGCCCATTACCGTAATATGTTTTGTCATCTTGTATAGTAAAGTCTATTCTAGTCTTGTTGTTTTGTTGTCATGTCTTGTCTAATCTAGTTACCTCTTGTTTAGTGTCCAGTCCAGACATTTTATCTAGTCTTGTCCTCTTGTCTGGTCTTGTAGTCTTTTGTTTGCTCTGTCTTTTTCTGCATAGCCTGGTCTTCTTTAGTTTTGTCTTGTCTTGTCTTGCCTGGTCTTGATTCTTCACTGTCATAAGGTGGCTTGTCATCTTGTATAATCTAGACTAGTGTAGTCTTGTCTAATCTCGTCTTGCCTAGCGTTGTTTATTGTGTTTCGTCTTGTCCGGGTTTTAGTCTAGTTTAGTCTAGTCTTGTCTCATCTATTCTATCCTATTCTCGATAGTGAAATCCGATCTAATCTATTTTACTTGTTTTATCTGGTCTTGTCTAAACTTGTAATCTGTCTTGTATCATTAGAGTCTTGTCTAATCTTGTCTTTTCAATGTGTGCCACTGTAAATTGCATCCAGCCCGTGTGCTGCAGGGTAAAAATGAAAGTTTAATTGCTTCACAAATTAGCAAACACTTTATTACTTATGTATTTTCACCCCGGTATCGCACCCGGTATCTAAAAACAAAAGTGACAATCCATAACACAGTGCTTTATTTGAGAAACTGTTATGACAACTGATATAAAAAAGATCAGTACTGTGTGTGTGTGCCGTTTTTTTCTTTTTCCCGCTCCCTTCGAGTACTTGCTTCCTGTCTGTTGTGCGCAGGGCCGAGCCAGTGTTTTGTTTACTGAAATGGCTTTTGATTAAAGTCTCAGCTTGATGTTTGCAGTCAGGGACAGAGCCGTGAGTCACAGGGAAATCGCTTCTCTCAGGTTGTAGGAGGGAAAAAAAACTACAGTCTGAATGTTGTAGAGCGATGACGGAGTGCACGGGTAGAAATACTCTAAAGAGGTGCTTGTGTGTATCGATACACTCGATAAACACAAAGACATATGCATGCGTTGTTGTTGTTGTTGTTGTTTTCAATGTATTGAATTACTAACACTCGAGTAACTCACATCCAGTGTAGAATCTACTCAGAGCCTTTTGAAATATTAATAGAGACACAGACACAGAGAGAGAGAAAGAAAGAGAGACAGAGAGAGAGAGAGAGAGGAAGCTGGTCTCAATAACCGAGGACTCCATCTCTACAGAAGTGTATTATTTAACCACCTCTTGCTACAGCTACTTTGCAGGACCAGTTGATGTTAATTGCAGATGCATCCTGTCAAAAAAAAAAAAAAAAAAAAAAAAAGCATGTGGTCTTCTTCTCAAGAGCAATTCGGAATCCATCAAAACCCGACAAACAGAAAGTGGACAGCTGAGATTGCAGACAGAGAGAGAGAATGAAAGAGAGAGAGAGAGAGAGAGAGAGAGAGTTAAAGCTAAACATCACTCCGCTGTAGAAATATGGACATTTTTTAAAAAAAAAAGAATTTTAAAAAATCATCTGCTCTTCATTGGCAGTGTAGATACGGCCACGGACTCCATTTTCTGCCCGACTGAGTTATCTCGGAGTTTGGCTCGGACTGCACATGTGACACGCCGTCGGTGATAATGTCAACCCGCTGAAATCATAAAACCTACATCCTACACCAACACGACGTAGAAGAAGCAAGGACGATGGTGAAACAGGAAGTGACATCACAACAAGGGAACGTTCTGTATTAAATTCCTCTCGTCACTCGGAATTGCGTAAAAGCTACAGCACTGTGCAAAAGTTTTAGGCACGCTATTTTGTTTTAGTACAAACTTTGCTATAGATTTTTTTATTTTATGACGTCTACATGATCGAGTCGGTACAAAAAAAAAAACATTTTAGATTCCCAAACATTAGTTTTCTAGCGACAAAATGAAATGTTACAGAAAAATGTTTGTATGTCATTAAAGAAAGCAGCGTATTACAGTAAGAGACACTTTTCAGACAGTAAACACAATGAAGGCTGCTGGGTTTCACTGCAGAAATAAGAAGCGAGTGCGAAAGTCAAAGTGTCCAGAAGAACTGTGTCTGGTTCTGCAAGATGCTCAATAAAACTTACCAGCTCATTTCCTTATAAAACTGCACACATTGTACCGGAGACTACTATTTTTATTTTTATTTTTATTTTTTTGTCACACCAAATATTGACTTTGTTTCATTTACTACTGTTTACTGCTCTTTACTGTATTGTTTTTTTAAATAATGTAGAAACATGTAATGTCATTATTTTGAAGGCGTCTTTGCTCTACAGCGTTTCTTTACATGTGCCTAAAACTTTTGCACAGAACCATATTTTCACCATTTTTAAAATTACATTCTCCTTCATGAGTGAAAGAAGAAAATCATAAATACATATTTTATATAATGACCTGCTCCTTAAAGAACCCCAGTTTGACACTGAAAAAAATAAAAAAATAAAAATATAAACATCCCTATTGAAAAAAAAACATAGAAACCCTCATAGAATTTGTAACGGTTTTAATGGTAATTTGTACTGGTTATAATGGAAACTGTAACGATCCCTGTGGGTCTTTACTGGTAACTTGTTGCCTTTTATTGGTGGTATGTTATGTCTAGTGGATACCATTAAGGACCAATAATGGTAATGGTTTTAATGGTTAGCTGAAGGTTTGTAATGGTATTTGTAGTGGAAACCATTTTTTCAGCAGGGATAACAGAATAATGGAAGAAATAAAAAAGGAAAATTAGCTAGATGAGGTTTCTTTGATGCTTCAGGTAAATGG
Organism: Cranoglanis bouderius; assembly: GCA_023630585.1. Taxonomy (NCBI): domain Eukaryota; kingdom Metazoa; phylum Chordata; class Actinopteri; order Siluriformes; family Cranoglanididae; genus Cranoglanis; species Cranoglanis bouderius. The sequence continues at coordinate 1,656,894 of CM042555.1, forward strand.
CTGGTTTGACAGTAATGTTACTGTATGTTAATATGTATATTAGTATAGTACGGTGTTACTGAGACACCTCTTGAGGTGAGTGTGTGATGATTTAGATGCTAAATCTTACTGGTTAGCTACATTATCCTCAAAGCTCCAGTGCTAAACCAAAGCAGCAAACTGAGCACGTCGTGTCTGATCGACTACGTCTGGGATGCTGTATACGTTCCTTTCTTTTTTTTTCGTCCTTTAATTGTCCTACAAGAATCTGATTAGCAAGAATCTGATTAGCATGAACACGAGGCTAAATGAAAATCTACATGTAACCTCAGTGCTACTTTGAACTTTCGAGAAGTTTACATTGGTTTCACGATTTTCTTCACCGTGTGTTCGTACGTCACGTTTGTTCCGTCTTCACCTTTATTCTTTTTTTTTTTTTTTCCCCCTCACCGTTTTGAAGAACTTCCACAAACCAGCACGAACAAAACCCTCAACCTTCCCTGCACATTTCTGCATTTTATTTTTGGTTCGTCTGAACTTTTCAAAGCCGTACACCTCCTGCGGATCGCGCGATCAGACTGAAAACATTGCGCTTGCATTACGAGGATGAAAAGTTATGTCAGATGTGTTTGCGTGTACACGACGAGACGTATTTCTGTCGAGACGTGATCTTTGTCGGCGTCTTCATTTAGAGCGACTGCCGTGACTCTCGGGCGCTCCGGCGTTATTTTTCCCGTCCGTCTCCCAGATTCACGGATTCATCCGGCTCTTTTGATCAGACGAAGCGAGAGAAGGGCATCGTGCGGTTCACTCCGCAGCCGACGTGAGGATTCCCGCTGGTGTCTGATAGCGTGTGTGCTTATCGTATCGCTGCACTTTCCTACCCCTCGATCGTCTGAACCTTTCCCTCCCTCTACCTTTCATTCCTCCTTATTTGAAATTCAGGATGTGAGCTTTGAATTTTATTAGAGGGTGTTATTATTATTAAAGGTACGTGTTTAAGTGAGACAGAAAAGTAGGACATTAAATTCATTGTCTGAGAAAATGCACGACGTGATGAAAAGACAGAAGAGAGCAGGAAGGAGCCTCATTGTGTCAGCGCTTGGACGTAATTACTAATCAAAATTCAGGCTTCTGTCTTTTTTTTTTTTTTAATCCTCCTCACTCCCACGCACTTCCTCCCTCCTCGTACAGATATGTCAATCTCTCGGGTTCCCCGGCGACGTTTCCCCAGACGCCTCACGGAGACGTTTAACTCTGGACGTCCACGCCGCATTAGCATACAGCCTGTCAGCGAAAAGAGAAGAGCTGGGGAAAGTAGGCTAATCTGCAGTTAGCATACAACACCGAGGTGTTGATTAATTTTCTATAACAGCGGCTCTGACAGTAATGCAGCTGCAAATCACAGGGACAGAGTTTTACAAAAGCTTTGATATGGTGAAGTTTTCTGTAAGGAGAAATGTGTTTATTTAATGTTTATGGGAGGAGTCTCCAATGTCAGGGGTTTTGTAAAAGCCTCTTGTTGGGTAAGCGTGATGTACAGAACTGTGCAAAAGTTTTAGTCACATGCAAAGAAATGCTGTAGAGTAAAGATGCCTTCAAAATAATTAAATTAAGTGTTTCTACATTTTAAAAACAATACAGTAAAGAGCTGTAAACAGTAGTAAATGAAACAAAGTCAATATTTTGTGTGATATAAAAATAAAAATAAAAACAGTAGTCTCCGGTACAACGTGTGCAGTTTTATAAGGAAATGAGCTGGTAAGTTTTATTGAGCATCTTGCAGAACCAGACACAGTTCTTCTGGACACTTTGACTTTCGCACTCGCTTCTTATTTTTGCAGCGAAACCCAGCAGGAAAAATGTGTTTCCCTGAACTTTTTGGGCTCAATTCAAGTCTTTCTGAGCAGGTTTTGAGTTGGGAATTTCGCTGAAACTAGAAAAAAAACAGAAAAAAATAGCATCCCTCCTGTTAATATCTGAATATTCATATCTATTCATTTAGACCACATTATCTTTTCAATCCAAATAACGTATTTGTTCTTCGTATTTGTTTACATCCCTACTGTAAACACACATTGTAATATGAACATTAATTAGTAACGACCCCCAACTTCCAGAATAACCATAAAGTTACACCGCCATTTTTTTTTTTTTTACAAAAGTAGGTTTTTGGCTAAAAAGACGATCGTGAAGATATCATCATGGCTTCCGACTGACTTTGTCGTGTTGTCTTCATCAAAAAGTCAATCACGAACACAATGAGAATCCACCCTGCGTGTGTTTACTCGGAGAGATGAACTCCAGGCTGATGAAATCTAGCTCTCATTTGTTCAGAACCTCTTTGGGATTACGCGGCACTGCGAGAGTTAACGCGAGGTATCCAGCCTAATAACGAAGCCCGCTATCGCTCGCCGCAATTCGATTAAACCTGTGATTTATTTACTTGTTTAGCAGTCGAGGCCCTGCTGTGATTATTTTTTTATTGTAAATAATTGAATAAAAACGTCAGCCCGAACCCGTGTGTCATTACGACGATGTACACCTGATGGAGATGTTCTGCGCGTGGTATTCCCACGACGAGCCGCGACACGACCTGCGCACGTACGGAAAATAAAAGGTGAACGTGTTCTGAACTTCTGGACCTTCATCTTCTCACTCGTCCATACACACCTCCGTCCATTGTCCCTTCTGTGTAGGAGGAGACGGCAGCTGGTTCGCTCTTTGACAAGCCCGGGTCGCCGGGAGCTGACTCTAATCTTCTACTCCACATGAGTTTGTGTGTTTGTGTGTATAAGTGAGTGTGTGTGTGTGTGTGTGTGTGTGTGTGTGTGTGTGTGTGTGTGTGTGTGTGTGTCTATGAAAGGGGGGTTTGTCTGCTTATAAAAAATGGATTGCCACTCAGGGGAGCCTTTCTCAGCAAGAAGTGCCTGGGAGACAATAATTGCAGGCAGGCGGGTAGGTGAGGGGGAATATGACAATCCGAGATGGCAAATTGATTTTTGCTCTGCATGGAGAGCAAAAAAAAAAAAAAAAAAAAAAAAATGGTGGGAAAGAAATAAATTAGCGAAATATGGGGAAGGAATTTGGTACTCGATCGCACAGGGTGGCATCACATCAATTCCCATTCATGCCGAAATATCGCACGCTGTCGTTCCCGGCCCTTCTATTTTGCCAACGAATCGTAAATCGTAAATCCAAACGGCATCCCGCTAACGCCGCTGTAAACTCGAGGGAACGTTACACGAATAGAGATGGACATACTGTATATTTGCATCTAGAGATCCATTAGTGTAGAAAGGCCAGGATGACTAGTGCAGCGCGATTACATAAGCCCCGCCCCCTCAGTAAAATCGCTTTGTTGGTTAAGAAGTAACGTATCTCCTCATTCACTCAAACATCAGCTTGATCTCCTAAGACAGGAAATAACTTTCCAGGGGCGTCTCCAAGACGGCTGCCAAGTGGACAGAATTTGCTAGAAGGTCTTTAACAGCGACATGGATTCCTAAGGAAATTTGTGCTACTGACCGTGAAAATTTGATACTAATCCAATTTTAGTTTTCAGATGTACAGCAATAGTCACCAACCCCGTTCCTGGAGATCTACCTTAATGAAGACTTTAATTAAGGCTATAACCTATCATCAATACTACTAGAATCATGCGCACCTGACCATCTAATCATTGCAATAAGAAGTTCTTGATCGGTTAAAACAGGTGTGTTAGATTCTGGTTGGAGATGAAACCTGCAAGAAGGTAAATCTCAGGGAAGACGGTTGATGACCACTGATGTATCACAAAATTTCCACTGGCCCAATAAGGAAAAGAACGTTGTGTGTTGTGCTGTTATAGGAAAACAATCAAAATGAGGTGGAGTTACTGTTCCCTCACCAAAGTTTGTTATCTTCCTAAAAGTCCTATGCCTCTTATACCACAGCAATTTCTCGTGATTACGGTTTGTTATTTATTAAATAAAAACATCTTACTTTTTATCCGTTTATAGTTACATACAGCGGAATGCCAGTGAAACAAGTCGGTTCCTGTTGTCGCTTACGTTACAGCAGCTATAAACAGTCGTTCCCTCACCAGCCCTCTCTTTATTCTCTATCTGGGAAAGAGTTGTTACCGAGAAATCACAAACCGTAAACTCATCTGTCCTGAAGATGTCGGAAAACTTAGTTACCTCTGACCGTTACAAAGCGCTGACACTGGAGACTCCTTCCATAAAAATGACAGAGGAACGTTCATTTTGCGTTAAGTAAGGAATAATTCACTCTGTGTGGTGCTGGTGTGGGAAAATAATCAACATCAGGCTGGTAACAGTGAACCGACATCGCACCTCAACGTTGTTGATTGTTTTCCTATGCCAGCACCACACAGAGTGATTTATTCCTTACTTTAATGCAAAATGAACGTTCCTCTGTCATTTTTATGAGGCAGTAAAAACGCGAAACTACTTCCTGTTCAACATATTTTATTTTAATGGTTTAAGACGATACGCTCAGCGCTGCTTTAACCTTTCATAACTCACCACACACCAGTGTGATTTCTTACCAATTTGCATTCCTGAGACCACGCTGCTTTTCCCAGCGGCGCTCGGGAAACAAACGGAAGACCCCTGACCTCCAGCTTTTTGTTAAGAGGCCACTCTTGAATTATTAAAATGAGCTCTTTTTTTTTCCACGCTGATGTTTTGTTTTGTTTTGAAAAGGCACTCGTGATGAGAAGATCACAGCCTCGACCTCGATCCAGAAATATATTTCTTTTACACTGCTGTGAAAAAAAAGAAAAGAAAAAAAAAACACACACAGCGTCTCTGTTCTATAGGACTTATACAGGAAGCTGATTTGCAGCACCGTGTTTTCTCGGCACGATGGGACCTACGCTGGCTTTGTCACAGGGATCTAGAGCGTGACGGGACTATTTTGAGAAAGAACATGAGCGGGGAATAAAAAAGCATCTCGTATTTGATGTTTGTGAGGCTTTGAAAGACGTCTTAGCCGTGATTCATCGCAACATGACATAATTACTCCCTTTTGATTTTAATAAGGAACTGAGCGTAATATCAGTTTAATGTTGCTTTCTTACAAACACTTTCCTTTCCGACGATGATGATAATAATGGTAATTGCTAAGATTAGCCACTAATTGCTATGGACCCCTAAACTGCATTTCTTTTCTTTTTTTTTTTTTTTTTTTTTTTTTTTTCATCTAACCAAATGAGGCCTTCGCTTTGTGTCGTCTTGCAAAACATTGCATCAGACGGTAAATGTATATTTGAACATGCGTGCTGGACATCTCACCACAGAAATAACACATTTTTCGATTCCTCGGATGATCAGTCGAGACGCATGCACTTTGTAGTGGAGACTTTTCCGACCTGTGACTGATATTCTGAGACGTCTGATCGGATTTATCATATTAAGCGCCCTGATTTTTTTTTTTTCTTCTTTAAAACACCCGTAATAATTCTTTGGACATTCTTTCAGCACTTAAGTTACTAAAGCATGTACTTTCATTTTTTATACACATCCTACAATCCGATAAAATCCGTCCGATTTGATGAAAGTCAGTATAACATCAACGTGGATGAAGAATCGCTAACAAACACGCTCATATTTAAGATTTATTTTCTGAGGGCTGCACAGACCAAATGACTAAAGCTCCGCTGCATCACTCTCTTTAGATGTGAAGCGAGGGCTGAATAAAGGGCCACTGCACCACTATTAGCAGGTAGTCGAGCGGGATCGTGGGTAATGTACAAAACCGTTAACAGAAGTGACAACAGATTAACTCAGAATTTCATGACAGTGTTGACGTTTTCCTTTAAGGTCTGTACAGGAAATTAACGAGGTATTTACGTACGCACATTTATATGAAGGACGCATCCTGAGGAAGGTTTCGGCTTAAAGGAGGTTATACGTCACGTGTCTATGGAGGAGTGATCTTTCATCCTGAGCGGGGAAAAAGTCTTGGCACCCCTCCATACTGATATGAACTATTTCAGGCTCGATAGATTCCCAATAACGCGGAAAGAGCGATCCTTGCTACTGTAGCTTGCACGTCACTGCCTTTCTCCTTCTCCATTCCACACTTCACATCACGCTGTACGTTTCTCCTTGGTTTTAAGAGCGAGCTCATCAAAATAATTGCAGGATGATGAAGAGGAAGTATGCGATGCATAATAAAGGGGAAATAAGAATAGCACTCGAGTTAGCTTTAATTGCAGTCTTTTGGCTCGACTCCTGCTGCATCAATCACCAGCAGCGTGAACCCGCAGATGAGATCATGAACCGAGGATCAGGGGCCAACTGAAGATTTAACGATTAATGTTCAGCTATAAAATGGTCTCTAATAGGTGTGTTATATAACTCACTCAGGAAACAGTACAGTAGCGCTGTCAGGGGAAATGAACTGTTCCGATACTGGTCCATAATCGGTTAGTTTATTACATAACGTAGAAATGTTCTCAGGTATACCACAGAGAGAGAGAGAGAGAGAGGGAGATAGAGAGGGAGAGAGAGAGAGAGAGAGGGAGAGAGTTAAAGTTAAAGTCAAAACATTAACATGAACATTTCTGGTGGCCGGAATATTTTGGTGTATTTATATACAAATATAACTTTATAAACGAGAACAAGAACTTGTTTCACAGACATTGCACAGCATTAACTGTAACTATAAATGGATAAAAAAATATAACACGGTGTTCTTTAATGAATAAAACATTGTGTTTGTTAGATAACTGCTGTGGTATAAGAGGAATAAAACAGTTTGGGATGTGCTCTTATAGGAAAATAATCAGCTTCTGCGTGGTAACAGTAACTCCGCCCACATCACACCACCCTGTCGCTGATTATTTCACTATAACAGCATGACACAGAGTGTTTTAATCCTTGATCACAGGCGAGTACATGGAAATGGTGGAATCACTCCTGGAAAATGAATCCCGTCCAAATAGGGCTTGTGGAGTGAATCAAGAGTCAGAGTCGATTCACGAGTCATAAGCTTTGAAAGTTGAATTGCTAGTCAGCACTGGATGTTATACGGTAGGTTACAGAATATCACAACACATGAGGTTGAATTCAAACAAACAAATAGATAAATAAATAAATAAATAAATCAAGAAGCAACACCAGGGAAATGGTACAGATTATCTTGAACGGCTCGAGCCTAACTCTTTTGATTTACACGTTAAACCAAGCTGATCCATTAAACATCGCTCGCTTCATTATGCTCCCTGCTTGAGCCGATTTTCGAGCCGCAGATCTAAAAAATGAGAGAAAGAGCCGTGCACTTAATCCTTTGGAAATTTAGCATTGCTGAAAGCGTGCTGAGTTAATGAGTCAGAGAACGCTGTCTCAATCACTTATAAATCTCTGAATGCAGGGGGAAAAGGGGGCCGTGTTATCAAAATCTGAGTCATAATTCAAACAGAAAAAGATGATTATAGCAATACGGGCATGAATTCAAGCGTTTATTCAAGTTCTGCTTTAACGGTAAATAACATACAGGTATCAGGAAATTCAGTCGATGTAAATATACCATTTCACAGACTTTTCCCCATATGGACCAGGTTCTGTTTAAATCATTGATGATATTCTGATTTGGCGACTTAAGTCAAAAAAGTGGGGAAAGTTCTGCGTATTCAGAGTCGGGTTACACGCTTTTTCTGAGCTCCACATTCAAATCATTCAAATCACAACTAGAAATCTGCCTTTAAACATAATAAAAAATTAGGGGTATAAAATATAACGCGATGTCAAACCTAATGCGGCGTAAGATAAAATCAACTTAGAAATGACAAATAAAAAGCGAGCGTTGAAATAAATCTAATAGGAGTCTTGTGTATCAGCAACATATCGCTGCATGAGTAGCCCTAGTCGTAATTCTCGCATTAATCACTGGTTTAATTGAACAAAATGGCTTCCACACTCATTATTCAGCAGCACATACAGTAGAATAGCACTTGATGCAGCGCATCTTGTTATGTCGCATTTTATTTATTTTTTTTAAATATTGTGCTCCAAGAGATACTCGTGCACAACGTAATGAAGCTCAATGAGACAATAAATCGAAGGTCATGAAATCGTAAGGTATGCAGGATGTAGGAGATTTTATCGCGGCTTTAATAATGCTAATGTTTTTGTGCATTGGCTGCGCTCTCCTGGAGAGGAACTGTGTCCAAGTTTAACCTGACCAGCATTTCTAGTTACCTTGTGTTACCTTACCTTGTTTTTTTTTTTGTTTGTTTGTTTTTGCATTTGCATGTAGTTTCCTCATACTTCATTGTTTCACAGTTCATTTTAAATGATTTAATCTTTCACTAATTATTGGTATACATCATTGCGTACATAGCAGCTGACTCGCACTAACGCCTCTAATTTAAATCTGTTTATTTTGCGATGTGCTATTTGTGATGCATGTCTCACTCTGCAAACGATTTTGCAAGATTAACGACCCTGTTTTGGTACTAAAGGTGTAAATTGGGGAGTAAAACATATATCAGGGAGTGACAGAGCGAATCTAAGACGTGATCTATGGTTTTTCGATCAGACGAACTCAACAGCACACATGTGCAGTGGGCTTTAAATAAAAAGGCGTGGCCATTAATTAGTTCATTAATCTTCGAGGCCGATCTGTTATGACGGTAAGACGTACTGTATGTGTCTTGTTATTCCTCACAGCTGTGAAAAATGAGTGGCGGAGTCAGATGAGGAGATTTATCCCTCCCTCGTCTCCTCCTGCTCTACCTCAGGTAAGTTCGTTATGACTCATTTCATCGCTTCATGTTGGCTCTAATTAAACGAGTTAGTGAGCTATATCATAAAGCGCGTAATCAGATCAATCCACCACTGAGCAGGAGCGCAACAGATCATTATAAAGGATGTTATTGCACAACTCGCGTGCAGCATGATTTTTCGAGTTCGGATGATGAGATGTTGTGCTTGGTTTAGACGTGATTAATATTCACAAAATTACCGACACATCACCTTCGGCTGCTTAACTTTTCGGCGGAACTCCTCTTTCGATGCTTTAATTGAATCTGCACAAAATAGGCACAAAATTATCTCCAAATGACCTGAAGTGTTCCTCTGACCTTCAAATGACCTTTAATATAACTTAAGTGAAACTCAAACAAAGCTCAAAGCGAATGTGAAACTCCTAATTATTGGTGACATGCAAATGACTTGAAATTTGACCACCAGTGGTATTCAAATGACATTCAAATGACCTCATATGACCTTCAAATGACCCAAAACGAAATCCAAATTATATGAAATTACAGGTGACATATAAAAGACTATAAATGAGCTTCAGATGACCTCATATAACATTTGAATATCACTTAGGTCATATGTAGCTCATTTCAGATCATTTAAATGACCACAAATGACCTGAAATTACATTGAAATGACCTGAAATGACTTAATTCACATATTATTCACATAATATTCAAACGACCTAGCATAAAACTCTTACGTGTGACACAAATTACCTAAAATGACCTTCATGAACTTTAAATGACCTGAAATGAAAGTCAAGTAATCTGAAATGACCTGTGACATGCTCATTTCCTCAACATACAAACACTGACCTGACATTCTAATGACCTTAAATGATATTTAAACAACCTGAAATGACTTAAATCTACTGGCAAGACCTTAGGATGATCTGAGATGACATTTCAATGATATGAAATGAAACTTGCACGATCTAAAATTACATGGGACATACCATTGACCTTCAAATGACCTCAAATGGCATTTATTTGACATGAAATTGCATGGTGGTGGACTCGGATATCTGTGATATTCCAATGATCTGCGTGATGGCAAGAAATGAGTTAGAAATGACCACAAATAGACCTCCAAATGACCTAAAGTGACCTTTAATGACATTTAAATGACCTCAAATGTCTTTTAAATGACTTAAAATGACCTGACGGTGGAATCACATGTATGTGTGAGCTTTATACATGGTGTTTGATTTTTTTATGTGCAATCTTAAATTCATTTTCGCACGTCGGTGATGACGTACTTTGCGGCCCACATTAAACACAGTGTTGCGTGTGTTAGCATGTTGCATGTTGGCAGATTCTGATCAGCATAATCCTAGCGATATTAGCATGGCTAACTGCTATGTACAGCTTTATTGGTGTTTTTGTGTATTTGGTTTAACTTCTTGAAGATCTCCTTGTGCTTCACTCACAAAGCACTACGTCTTCTTTCTCGTCTTTATCTTTTCCATCCAGCCTCCACTCAGGAATTATCAGCGTGAACACGATATCCAGCTGCACCGCAGGCGAAACATGAAGTTTTTTTTTTTTTTCTTTGTTTTTACGTTTGCCCTTCAAACAGCGTGTTTTTGATGTAATTAAGCAGAAACCCTGCAGCTGCTGTGGACCTGCGCTGCCACACGGAGAACACCAGACCTTCCTTCCTCTTGCTCTTTGAGTCCATTTTTTTCATATTCGTTTTTGAATCTTAAAGAGATACTCAGCTGTAAATTGCTAATGTTGCTAATAATGTAGGAAAGACAGTCAGGGGCAAATTAGCATTATGAAAATGAGCTCATACAGACCGGTTTCCAGTTAGCCTCCATTCATCACTACACACGTTTTATTATTTTATTGTAATTTTATATGTTTTATACGGAAGTCTTGGCTTTGATGTCAAATCTCAACATTTTTTCCAACGTTTAACAGTGTTGTAGACCTCGAGTAAACACACCTACACAGATACAGCTGCTCATGAATTCTTACAGTGTTGAATTAATGAACTCTTACAGGGTTAAATTGTTTCATATAATCTTAGCATTAACATCTACAGCATTAATGACACATGAAGCGTCGAATTTACACCTCGACGAACTTTAATTAAATTATCCAGCATTCATTGAACACGTTGAAATAACTTTCCAAGTGTTTTATTTACTCTTATCGCATTACCTATAATTTCCAGTGTCATTTTGTGTCAATTTCTGCTGATAAATACAACATCGTAAGAGTTCATTAAATATCTGCGTGTTAATTCAATGTTATAAGACTTAATTCTACAGTGTAGAAGTTAATTTAATCCGATAGATGAAGAATTCCTTGGAATTAGCAAGTTGGAAAAAAGGATTGACGACGAATTTGCATGATTGTGAAAATCAGCAGGGTTCTTAAGAATGAATTGGATTAAACCACCGTGTGTCATGCAGTTATGAGGAAATAATCAACAACAGGGTGGTGTGATGAAGCAGAGTGACTGTTACCACTCCAAAGTTGATTATTTTCCTACAACGGCACGTCCCCGAGTGTTTTATTCCTCTTGGACCGCAGCTATCATATATTCCAATGATAACAACTTACAAAGACATCGTACTTTTTATCCATTTATAGTTACATACTGTATATTGTACACGAAACAAGTTCCCACGTCGGTTATGGCATAATGTAATAAACAGTCGTTCCTTCTCTTAAAATTAATACGACAAAAAAAAAGCGCACCAAGAAACGTCGAAGCGTAAAAACTCCTCTGTCCTTAAGATGTTGGAAAACGTAACGTTACAGCTTTACCTCTGACGGTTACAAAGCGCTGACACCGGAGACTCCTTCCAGCCACGTTAAATAAAAAGTCTTCTCACAAAATATCAACGATTACACGTTTTATAATCCGTTTACGTGGAGCGTCCACCGTACGCGGGTTCCTGTGAGTGAACGTGTCAGAACGAGCGCATCGATTATAAATAAACCTGTGACGTGCAGCTGCACTACTGCCAGGGCTGCTGTTAAAGAAAATTAATCAACACCTTCTGACCAATCACAATCCAGAATTCTGCAGCGCCGTGGCGTAAAAGGATATAAATGAATTGGAAAACTTGTTGTATAAGAGCTCTAGACTGAAGACACGGTGAAATGTGAGATTATACAAAGATCGCCAGGTGTCTAATGGTCCAAAACTTTATCAATTATAATTATAAGTTTTATAAATATAAATATATATATTGAGCCCAAATAGGGGATCATTTCCTCTAGTAACTCTTCACCGTGGTGGAAGATTAGCTTCTGAGATTAGCGGGCTTTAGCGACAGCATGGTGCAAAAAGCATCAAATAGTAAACAGCTAGTAGGATTATCTACAGTGTGTGTGTGTGTGTGTGTGTGTGTGTGTGTGTGTGTGTGTGTGTGTGTGTGTAGTATATGATTAGGCAGCCTGCTGACACAGCAGAGAAGAAACTCGTGACAGGTCGGGGGGTCAAAATAATCAACAACTGGTGGTGTGATGAAGTGGCGTTACTGTCACCACCTTGAAGTTGATTCCTATGATTTTCCTATAACACCACGTCCTGGAGAGTTTTCTTCCTCCTTACACAAGAGCAATTTGTCAACAGTTACAATTTTTTATTTATTAATGAGCAGAACATTGTGATTTTTTTTTATCCATTTATAGTTACGTAGCTAGCCAGTCAGAACACTTACTTTGAGTTAGCTAATATTAACAAAGTTAGCTAGCGTGCTAAGTTTCGACACACACTGACACACACTACGACCGACACATGACACAGCAATAAGATTCTCACTCACACACACTCATTATAAACCAGTGCCATACTTTCTTCCTTTCTTCTTCCCTTCCATCCTTTATATATATATATATATATAACCTAAATACACAAATCAGATGTGGACTACTGCACATTCTTATTTGAATCTCTTCGTACAAACTCCGCCCTCAGAGTTTAGGCCACGCCCTCTGTCTGAGACTGATGTTGGAGTGGATTTAAATGCTCGAGCTCTTTCAAGCAGGATGGATCCTGATTGGCTGTCAATGTTTTTCATCGTCCGATGTTCATCAGCTGGGAAAAAATCGTTTCTCTGTGCCGTTATCGTTATCGTTGTGGTGTGGATTCTGCTATTCTTTTATAATTAGAACAATTTTTAGAGCTATATCTTTATCATTATCGTCATGGTTATCGTCCTTGGTGTGGACGGGCCTTAACACTAAACGCTGTGCTGGGGAAGAAAAGGAATGATGGAGCTGCGTTATTTATTTATTTATTTATTTTTATCTCTGCCATTTTTGTTTCCTTTTGTCCATGTTTATGGATATCGGAGTGTGTGAGAATCTAAACACCTTCCATCTATTCGTTAGCTAAATTAGCCTCGTACAGTAGCTGCAGCGCACAAAATAAAGACGCAGGTTTCATAGAGGAAACACGATTCGGCTGATTCCCCGTAAAGGGAACATTGTGTACATTTTTGAGCATTTTTTATCTTTTTTTATGCTCGTGTGTAATTTAAATAATAAAATTCAGACAGCTGTCCGAGTAAAAAAGAAAGAAAGAAAGAAAGAACAGCTGGAGTTTGCCGTGTGTCTGAAATGAATCACAGACTCATTTCTTTTTTTTTTGCTCTGTATCATTCAGGACATGAGAAAATGACCAAAAAAATACAAATTACACAACTGAATGACCTTCAGCCTTCAAGCGTCCATATTTTTTTTTTCCTTGACTATCATCCTGAACGTATATTTAGCTCCGGGAGTGAGCTGTCTCTTCACTCGCAGTCGGTATCTCTTATTGTCACCCGTTACACACTGCATTCCCTCAATTACTATTGGAAAGCTGAAGGCAATTGGTTTCGGGTGTGTAATCTGGGAAGCGACGGCGCCTCCAGCCAGCTGCTTTTTGTATTCCGGAGGCGAACAGGAGCAATTAACAGCGCTGTCTCTTCTCCCGAAGCGCTCGGGTTGGCGTGGTTTATTTTTCCCCTTTGTTCGCCTTTTTGTGCCATTAGGCTCGGGGTAGCACCTGTCAGTGGCCGTCCTCTCTCTTTTTTGTGGCCTCTCTGGAGTCCGGCGTGATTGATGACAGGTCGGGAGCGTACGGCCTCGCCGCCTTTTCGATCCTTCCACAGGGAAATTGCTCATTTCTCGAAGTCCATTTCCATTTTTGCAACAAGACAAGCGCGCCGAGTTTATATATTACTCCAGGCTCGGACACTGAATCGTGATGAATTGTGCCACACATTGGACAAGAAAAATATTCATTTGCAAGGACTTTATTGCTTGCCTTTTTTTTTTCTTCCCTTACCCTCCTCACCCCACCACTCGCCGTCGTTGGCTTGTCAGCGTAGCGGGTTACAGCCGAATGTAAATTTAAGTGGCCGTGACATTCTTATTCAGATAAGTGAACCGTGAACCCTTTCGCTTCATAGCTGTAGAGTTAAGACTGTCACTTTGACATTGTTCGCGGTCGCTTTCTGGATTTAAGGTGGGCAACACCTTTTTAAAACCCAAACCTTGTATCCTATCCGATACGGCATTGACTTCAAAGGAGGCCATTTGTCATCATGCAGATTTGTGCCGCCACTCAGAGACATTTATATCACTTTAAGCTGCATGGGTGTTCTTCTTTGAGGAGACGGAAAAGACGGATGCGTCATGCTAGCGCCGGAAAAAAATGCCGTGATTAGCGTAAAGGCATGCAGGAAGGAAAAAGCCGTGACTGACTCAAATATACCATCAGACAGCAGAGTAACCCTTTAAAATAACCCCATGATTTGATTCTGTAAGTTGTCGTATTTCCTTTTGAAACAGGAAGTCAGAATGTTGAAGTGCTCGATTGATTAATACAACAACCAATAGCGTTTGAGAGACTGAGAGCCATGCCCCACCCTCACCCAATCGAAACTATCCTGACAGTAGCTTAGTGAAGTAGCTACATATGGAGTGATGAGTTTAATGAGTTTGAATCTGTATTTTTTTTTTTGTTTGTTTAGCTCTGGAGGATTTCTCACCTCCGCCTTCACCCACTCCTGTCCACTATAACCAGGACCATATCCTAAACCAGTGGCTCTCAAAGTAAAGTCTGAGGACCCCGGGGGTTCAGGAAACACTTATTATTATTCAGTGTATTTTTTTTATTGTTATTACAGCGTTGGAAATCACAACACACATTGTTAAAGTTATTATATTTAGGGGTCCAAGCACCTTAAGTCTACTTAGACCTGATGTGTTCTGGACCTGATGTATATCCGGGAATAAAAAGCTCCACGGTTCCAAATAATATGATTTGACAAATGAAATAAACCCATACCGAAGGGCTCCGTGGGATTTATCTCAAGAAGGCAACGCGATACGTTAAGAGCCGTTATTGTTTTGTTAAAAGATCTTCTTTTTTCTTCCATTTAGGACTGCCCTTCAGAAGCTACATAAGATATTTACGTTTACACAATTTACACCGATCATCCTGTTCAAAAGTATCTTAATGTATCGTGTTGCCTTCTTAAGCATCAGTGAATGTTTGCACCTTTTGTAATAGTTTTAAAAGATGGATTTCAGCATCATATAGTCTGCTGGAAATCGGTCAAAGATGCAGAAGATGCTGGAAAAGTAAAGAATGTGCAGGACCTGGAGGCTTTTTTCTGAAGAACAGTGGGCAGTTAAACTGCTCAGGACAAACGAGGGACTCATGAACATCTGTCACAGAACATAAACACAGTCGTCGATCGTCCAGGTAACGACACACGGTATTAAGAATCGAGCGTGTGTAAACTTTTGAACCGGTTCATTTGTGTAAATTCAGTTAGTATTGTGTCTTGTGGTACTGTGTGTAAACATCTGTTATGTGAAATAGTTTATTCAGGGCAGAACTAATAAAAAACAACATGCAATTTTATGATCCCTCTTATACGACTGATGGAGAAGCCCTGACTGTGAATAGAGACGTAATCAATCTCCATCAATCTAAGGCGATATTCTGGCAAACACTCCTCCGAAAAGTCACGTAACCTCCACGTGACGCGAACTCCACCCTCTTCCAAATGAATAAACTCTAAACGTTTTATTCTGCACCAAGCGCTTGGAAAAGGGAATGGTGTGTGGAAAGACCCACAGCCAATAACTCACCAACAAACCAGGTTTACTGCTAACAAACTGCTACTGCAGAGCAAGACACGCCCCGGGGGCGGGATGTATACATTCTAGAGAGCATTTAATTGGACAAACACGAGACTAATTAATGATGAATCCAAACATTTTGTATTGTTTTCCTGGAAGTGTAGAATTACAAAAATTTGAATGAGAATATCTCCAAAACTTTTTTTTTTTTTCCCCTCCTAGATAATATACTACCATACTGGTGTCCATAACACTTTTCATTGTTTCTGTATTTATTTTTTTATCCGTTTATAGTTACCTTTAATGATTTGGAACGTTCATGAAACAAGTTGGTTGTTTCCGACTCTTACAAATAAACATCTCCTTACAGAAACTTCACCATATCAACGATTTTTTATTTATTTATTTTTTTTAAATCTGATTATGTGGAGCGTCCGCCATACAAGCCCCTGTGAGTGAGCTGTTGCTATAGAAACGATGACATTAAAACGAGTGCATTAATATAAGCGTGTGATTTGCGGCTGCACTACTGTCAGAGCTGCTGTTATAGGAAATTAATCAACACCTTCCGACCAATCACAATCCAGAATCCTGAAGCGCTGTGGGATTAAATTATTTAATGACTTTTAATGAAAGTGTCAAGCTGGCATTCTTCAAAGATTTAATGATGATTAATATAATGATAGCTAAATTAAATATAGTTGTAATATGAAAGAAAGGAAATGTTAAATATGCTTGTTATTACATTTGATTGATTGGATTAATTAGTTGTTCCATCACTGAGGCTGAAGTGGCTCAAGTGACAAAAAAAAGAAATAAATTAAACAGCGTAGAGTTCTCAGAAATGAAAAATGCTCTTCTGTAAATATTAATCTGAAGTCATGTACATATATGAATATGCATATTACAGAGGCGTGTCTTGAACGTAAAGTAAACAAAGCGACTAGTTTAAAATCACCTCCACAGTGTAGAGTCGAAACCCCGCTTCCCACTTCTGCTGCGAAAGCCCAGAGACCACGGGGGTTAATTAAAAGCTTAATTGCCGTTATTAAATCCATCTTGCTCTCCCCTCATCCCCGCCCGCTCACGTCGCTTTGCCGAGGTTTCGCTTTTTGGCATGCGCTGTGCTCCATTAACAGATGTGGATTCGTTCGTCCTCCAGATGTTCCCTCTAATCGTCAGTCCAAAAAAGATACACGATTTATTCAGCAGAGATGAAATCAATTCTGCTAATCCTGATCCGGGATCAAACCAACTCTCTAAAAGCTCTCATAGTTCGGGAATGCTGGGAAAAAAAATCCGAAGTGTATCTGATTCTCCGGTCCACACACTGTTTGCTGTCTATGTTTTCACTGTAAAGTGCATCATTCATTCAAATGCTAACACTAGCAGACCAGTCGCTGATGTCACTTCCTGTTTGTTGTTTGGAAAAAGAATTGTAATGAATCTACTGTATAACTGATCGTTGATTATAATAGGGATTATAATAGCGCATGATGGGCCACGATGTTTATTCATTACGTCTTATCCATCTATAAACTCCTTTGTACTGAAGATGTCGGAAAACATAAAGTTACAGTGTTACCTCTGACCGTTACAAAGCACTGACACTGGAGACTCCTTCCGTGAAACGATTACACAGTTTTTAATCTGTTTACGTTACTATAGAAACGAACGAGCGCATTACTATATGGTAAACCTGTGAATTGTGGTACAGCTGCTGTTCTAGAAAATTAACCAACTGAACATTAACTAAACTAAACCAGAGAGACACTGGACAAAACATGGGATTGTCCTCTGTGTGTGTGTGTGTGTGTGTGTGTGTGTGTGTGTGTGTGTGTGTGTGTGTACGAGAAGCTCACCTCCACCCGAGGTACAGAGAAACATCCAAAGCCGTAAAAGCGAGTATGTAAACAGAACTAAATTACAGCTGGACTGTGAGATGTGCTTTGTTGGCGGTTTGGTCGTGTAAATTGACCGTTTCTTCATTACGACGTTGGAGCTCTGCACGGTTTCTCGTCCTCAGAGTCCCGATGGACTCCAGCTGCTGGCAGAAGTGTTAGAAACACATTTTCCTCCATCAGAGAGCTGAACATCACGCGCAGAATCTGTCACACTTCACTTCATATTAGGTCTGGATAATTAAGCTGGGGAAAAAACGGGAGAAGATTTCAGGGAGTGTTAGAAACACACACACACACACACACACACACACACACACACACACACACACACACACACACACACACTTTCTGTTCACTTAGTAGCAATGTTCTGCCCCACTGGCCCACTCAACCTCTTTACATTTCATTATATCTTTATTATTTTATTTCCAAAAAAAAAAAAAACCCAAACTCTCAGATCTCCATTTTAACAATGAGTAATATCGAAACCTTATTTCATATTTCCTTATTGTCATGAACTCAGAGGCAGGCGGATGTAGTCGCGAGTAAAATCTTTAGAAAAGAGAACGAGTTCGAAGCCAGAAAGACAAACAGCGACTACCAAAAAAAATAAATAAATAAAAAACGCTCACAATTGTGAAATCTAAACGAAGTTCCAAAACTTCAGGAAGATCTGTGTATCAGAGCGCTCTTAAATACCCCCAAAAAAACTCTCAAGAAAACAGGAAGCAGGTGTGTGAGAGATCAGGTGAGTGAGAAGCGTGTAAGCGTCTCGACGGATCGACGTTTTGTGAGTACGGATACGAAATCGCGAACTAAAAATTCAGACGATGGCATCAGGTGCTAACTGGTGCTTCGTGACGGCTGTAGGGCGTTCACGGTGTCGCCGTGGAAACCAGAGTCACTCGGCAACAACTCTAACACCGATATACGATGTAACGGAGTGTTTGACAGGTCTTTAAAACACTCTGTAAGGAGACGGAAAAACAACAAAGGCTGTGTCTAGTTGGCTTTCAGTGAAGGACGAAGCCTGATTCAGACTCTGTTTATTTCTTTTGAACGTGTCTGTGCTTATAAAATAATCATTATTGGACTCACTGTGATGGCTTTGGGTTTCTGGTGTCATTTCAAGCAGAAGGTGAAATTTCTTCAGAAAAATGGACTCAGTTGATACAGTTGCAATCAAAATCATTCAACCCCCATTGCAAATCAGGTTTATTGTCAAAATTTACAGACTTTCAGCTGTTTGCGATGAACAAATCAAACAAAAGCAATTGAAATAGTTCGACACAGCGAATGCTTCAAGTGGTTTCCCCAAATTCAACTGAAAATGCAACTTATAATGACGTCTCCAGTCTCAAAATTATTCAACCCCCTGAATAGAATCCCTCACAACAGCACAAATATGCAAAACAGGTGTTGTCTCAAGCACAATTGATGTAACTAATCAAGGGCTTCATTAGTTGCACCAGATGTGCTTGAGCTGGAACACATGAAATACCTGAACTGGCTAGAGGCAGAAAATACATGAAATACCTGGACGGGTCAGAAAAAGGAAGCTATCAACGGCTGCAACCAGATTTCTGAGAAGGCAGGTTGTGAAAAACCCTCGAGTGACTGCAAAAGACCTGCAGCAAGACTTGGTGGGAACAGACACTGAGGTTTCAGTGAGCACAGTATGGCGCGTACTAAACGCAGAAGGTTTCCATGCCAGAACTCCAAGACGTTCACCACTACTGACCCAAAAGCACAAGAAAAGTCGACTCAAAATCATATAAATAAGCCACAGAAGTTTTGGGATTCTGTTCTGTGGAGCGATGAAACAAAACTGGAACTTTTCGGCATGATGGATCAGCGGTATGTCTGGAGAAAGAAGAATGAAGAAAGAACGCTCTGTCCACAGTCAAGCATGGTGGTGGCTCGGTGATGCTCTGGGGCTGCTTTGCATTCTCTGGCACTGGAAACCTGCAGCATGTGGAAGGCAAGATGGATTCATCTCAAACATATCTCAAACATACCTCAAATTCCACCAAGACTCGGTTGCAGAAGAAGTCCTGGAAGATTCTACAGGGCCATCACAGTCACCTGACTTGAACCCCATAGAAAATCTCAGGTGGGGTTTGAAGAAGGCGGTTGCTGCACGCAAACCCAAGAATATTACTGAACTGGAGGCCATTGCTCATGAGGAACGGACTAAGATTCCTCAGGAACTCTGCCAGAAGCTGGTGTCTGGCTCTGCATCTCATTGGCAGCAGGTCATAACAGCAAAAGGTGTACTAAAGTACAAGTACTAAAGTAAAGTACTAAAGATGCTGCCATGAAGGTGTTGAATAATTTTGAGACTGGAGAAGTCATTATAAGTTGCATTTTCAGTTGAATTTGGGGAAACCACTTGAAGCGTTCATTGTGTCGAACTATTTCAATTGCTTTTGTTTGATTTGTTCATCGCAAACAGCTGAAAGTCTGTAAATTTTGACAATAAACCTGATTTGAAATGGGGGTTGAATAATTTCGATTGCAACTGTAAAATAACTAAAAGTTCTCAAATAACTAGACACTGTATTTATCGTCATTTATTCCTAAATTAATTCTGAATAAAAATTATTGAAATTGAATAGAAATTAATAGAATTTTTTGTCTTTGAAAACAAATAGGATCAAATCAAGAACAGCTCTCTGGAGTGCTCTCTGACTTTCAGACTGTATTTGTATCGAAGAGAACACACACACACACACACACACACACACACACACACACACACACACACACACACAGATTCCCACGGGCCGTTCCCACAAGCCCTTGCAACGCTTTCTGTCAGGACATTTTAGTGTTTTCTGGCCACAGAAGGCCACAACGCTTTGTCACCTGAAGAAATAAGAGTCAGCCTTGATTTAGCTGATGAGAGCGGCCGTGTGTTCGCTCTCACCTTGACCGTGAAGCCGTACTGGACCCTCGACTCGTTTCATTCAAAGGCCACTCTGGGTTTGGGCACCGATTCAAACCGACGCTGCTCAATCCTATTAAAAGGAGGATGTCCGTTTCAAAGTGAACTGATTTTTTTTTTTTTCGAAGGCAGTAGACGCACGTGTTCTCAAGGTCGTCTGTCTGGTTTTGAGGAGAAAGATGGCACCATGAAGACTTGGTTAATAATAATGATGATGATAATAATAATAATAATAATAATAATAATAATAATAATAATAATAATAATAGTAATAATAATTAATGGCACATAATCCTCACCGGTTGTGTCTCAGCTGCGTTTCCGTACACAGAACAACAGCGCAGTTTGATTTTAATCTGTTTTAATAGCAACATTTGAGGAGGTGAATTTCTGCCCCTTTTAGATTTTGTTTTGTTTGGAGAGAGATATTAACTGTTTAACGTCTGATAACTAATGGAATAAGCCTGGTCTGAGAGCTAGTAAAATCCCTTGCCTGGTAAATCTTAGCCACACCCCCTCTCAGTCACACCCCTCTTAGTCACACCTCCCTCTCAGTCACACCCCTCTTAGTCACACCTCCCTCTCAGTCACACCCCTCTTAGTCATACCCCTCTCAATCACACCCCCTCTCAGTCCCATCCCCTGTCACGCCCTCTCTCAGTCACGCTCCATCTTATTCATGGCAACCCATGAGTAGCATTAGCAACTTGCTAGCTGGCTAACATTTGTGATAACTCTAATGTTGATTACCTTCTCACGGCAGTGATTAGTATGGTCACTGTTATATGACGTCGGACTACTGATCGGAAGGTCGTGAGTTCAAACCCCAGCACCGCCAAGCTGCCACTGTTGGGCCCTTGAGCGAGGCCCTTAATCCTCAACTGCTCAGATGTATAAATGAAATAAATGTAAGTCACTCTGGATAAGGGCGTCTGCCAAATGCCGTAAATGTATTAACTGATCCAAAGCCAGTACTGCAATAAACTCATTTTAAAGTTAGAAGAGAAGTCGTCCTTTACACTGTTCACAGTCTGAGCGGCCATATTGAAACAGGGAAGGAACCGGTTAGTTGAGGAGAAGACTAATCTAATTTGACGAGTAGAAATTTCAAGTTGAGAGGGTGTTTTCGGTGTTTTTTTTTTTACCAGTTGTAGTTTGGGAATTACAAGGTGCACAGCGTAATTATCGTTTGCTCTCAGGCTTGTTTTGTCCGCAGCAGTCATTACAAAACCTTTCAGCTAAAACCGTGACATCAGACAGTCGGACAGTGAATAACTGGTGTGTATTTGTGTTTATTCCGTTGGTGTAAAATGAATATCGCTGCATACAAACGCTTGTTGCTAACTCTACTTGTGGGGTGCCATGAATGAGAGTGGGCGTGGCTGCAAGGGGCATGGCTGAGATGGGGTGTGGTTGATTGGGCACATGGTCGGCAGGCGAGGGATTTTGCTAGCTCTGGAACTAGGTTCGTGACATTTATAAGTTTATGCTTCACTGACGTGTGCACGTACAGCGAAATAAAAATACAGACGAAACGTAAAACAAGGACGGCGCAATGCACAAGTTCGAGTTTGCTGAAATGAAATTTCACGACATCTCGCGTAATGTGTACAGTGGCAGTTTAGAGAAATGTCCTGTTAGCTGTGGTTCTATACGATCTCTATTAATGCATCACACATAACTGGGCCATATCCTTTTCCACTAAGTTCCATTTGTCCAGATAACTGAAACCAATGTTAGATTTCCTGTGTAATTAGTTTCACTAGTAAGCATTCTTGGCTAATTGCTCATTCATATGAGAGCTAGTTATATTTAAAAAGAGCTGCTGCTTTATATCTGTGGTCAGATTGTGGTGTTTCATAATCCATAATAGGAAACTTTGGAATTAGGAAACAGTAGGAAAAGCACTTGGACTTCTTCTCCTGGCTGTAATTGTGATAAAGTGTGTGTAATAATTGTGTGAGAGAGTGTTACTGCGCTTTTAATGACAGTCAGGACACAGTTCAGTCCAGCGGACATTATTATGCTTTCTCCGAACTTCTAAAATAACTCACCATGCCCCCATCCTGTCTCATCTAATTGATTTATTTTCGCCCCGGACACCTGGATGTGGTGCTAAATGGCAACAGGCGGATTTAACCGAATAAATATTGCAATAAAAAAATCGTTCGAGACGTCTATTAGGCGGCGAGTCTGACTTTCAGAAGTTGATCCCCCTCTGTGATATTTTATTGATGTAAGCAGCAGGACGGATACTGTGGCCTCCGTGATAATGACACATTTTCAGCAGAGACAACACCTTTAAATCTGTAAGTCTGGATATTACTATTAACTCTTTTTTTTTTTTTTTTAAAGATATTTCTTAAACAATCTCCAAGGGATGCTTTGATGAGGATATTTTGACCAGGAAACATACACTCGGTAGTGGACGTACATTTGAAAGACATGGCGAGGCGTTTAGTGTGCCTTGTGTCTTATTGTGTGGTTCAATCAGCGCTGTGGAAATAATAATAGCCACCAGAAAATGCTGAAGTCACTCTCTATATCTCTCTGACATGAATGAAAGGCATTCTGGGAAAAAAAGAGGCTGCATAATAATTAAAGCAGCCAACAAAGGAGCTGTCCCCTACCATTGGATATGAATTAAACAGTCATTCTCTATCTCATCTTCCTTTCTCTCTTCTCCTTTATCAGGCTTTCATGCCGTTGAGGACTTCATGCGAATCCCTGAACAGAAAAATGTGCTTTTTTTCAGAACCAAGCGTAGACGGTGTGGTCAGTCTGGAGTAAGCAGTGCTTTCCACACTGACACACGCTCCTTTAACATCACGGTAACATCAAGGTATTATTTTAAAAACAGCAGACTTCTCTTACACAAAAAAGGATACTGGAGTTAGAGAGAGGTTAGTTGCCCCAAATGGAGCAACTAGAGTCAGCCGAGGCAAACCGTTCTCCTCTGATTCTCTCACGAATGCGTCACCATGGAATACACACACATTCTGAGGCTGTCTGAAAGGATATCCTCATACCCTCCACACCAGAAGGGGGCAATAATCGAAAAAGAGGAAAAGCTAATGATGTGGAAATATATTCACATTACCTTAACCATAATTTTCATGGCATTGGGAATCTGTTTGAACTGACATCCATTATATCATAACCGAAACCCCTCCCAATACATTACATCATAACTGAAACCCCTCCCAATACATTACATCATAACCGAAACCCCTCCCAATACATTACATCATAACCGAAACCCCTCCCAATACATTACATCATAACCGAAACCCCTCCCAATACATTACATCATAACCGAAACCCCTCCCAATACATTACATCATAACCGAAACCCCTCCCAATACATTACATCATAACCGAAACCCCTCCCAATACATTACATCATAACCGAAACCCCTCCCAATACATTACATCATAACCGAAACCCCTCCCAATACATTACATCATAACCGAAACCCTTCCCAATACATTACATCATAACCGAAACCCCTCCCAATACATTACATCATAACCGAAACCCCTCCCAATACATTACATCATAACCGAAACCCCTCCCAATACATTACATCATAACCGAAACCCCTCCCAATGCATTACATCATAACCGAAACCCCTCCCAATACATTACATTATAACCGAAACCCCTCCCAATACATTACATCATAACCGAAACCCTTCCCAATACATTACATCATAACCGAAACCCCTCCCAATACATTACATCATAACCGAAACCCCTCCCAATACATTACATCATAACCGAAACCCTTCCCAATACATTACATCATAACCGAAACCCCTCCCAATACATTACATCATAACCGAAACCCCTCCCAATACATTACATCATAACCGAAACCCCTCCCAATACATTACATCATAACCGAAACCCCTCCCAATACATTACATCATAACCGAAACCCCTCCCAATACATTACATCATAACCGAAACCCCTCCCAATACATTACATCATAACCGAAACCCCTCCCAATACATTACATCATAACCGAAACCCCTCCCAATACATTACATCATAACCGAAACCTCTCCCAATACATTACATCATAACCGAAACCCCTCCCAATACATTACATCATAACCGAAACCCCTCCCGATACATTACATCATAACTGAAACCCCTCTCAATACATTACATCATAACCGAAACCCCTCCCAATACATTACATCATAACCGAAACCCCTCCCAATACATTACATCATAACCGAAACCCCTCCCAATACATTACATCATAACCGAAACCCCTCTCAATACATTACATCATAACTGAAACCTCTCCGGAGGGGGCAGTAATCGAAAAAGAGGATTCTCCAGCATGACCACAAATCAGTGAGAAATATCACTTTAGTTTGTTTATTTTTAATCTTTAAAATATCATAAAGTACTGAAGTAATTAAGTTGATGCCACAGTTAAATATACTTTCATTTAATTGTGTGTCAACGTGTGAAGAAATACTTAGTGTGCTTTGTAAATTGTATTAAATCATACTTAAAAGGTATTTCTTTAAAATATCATTTTTAAATAATACATTTAAAATGACAGGGCAGTGAAGTGTACTTTTGTTTAAGTTCGCTTCAGTATGTGAAGAAATACATTCACTTAAATGTCCTTCCTAAGTTGTACTAAAGCATACTTTAAAGGAATTTCTAATAAATATACTTTTATGAAAAATCCGCTTAAGTTACATTGACAATTAAATATATATTTATTTAAGCGTGCTTTGGTATGTGAAGAAATGCATTTATTAAACTGTATTTCCGTAAAGCAATTAACCAATGTTAGTTAGCTGATATTAGCTAGGATTGGTAAGAGTGTTGCTATGGTTACAGTGAGCTGCTTTTTTTTCCACATCAGCACAAATAAACACTCTGGTATTTTTCGGGAGAGAAATTAATAATTAAATAAAGTGTGAAAGCAGTTTAATGACAGTTTAAATAACAAAATAAATGTTTGCACTCTAATGCTAAGCAGTTTCCAACACTGTCTACACAATTAGCCTCCACATGATAATGCACACACACACACACACACACACACACACACACACACACACACACACACACACACACACACACACACACACACACACACATAGATGTGTGCTAATCATGAGTGATCATGGGTAACAGTTACAGCTCCCTGACTCCAGAACCTCCCCTTTCATTATAGTCCTGATAAAATATCCTTTGTGCTCTCTGTAAAATCATATTTCAGCTCGTATCTTGTTGTTGGGGACAGAAGAGGGAGAGGGGGCCGTTATTTATTCTCACCAGTAAATGAGATTGTCCCGTGGAGTGCCCTGGGGTCTGCCGCGGTGCAGTTCAGGGGGGAAATTTGGTGTTGCGGCATAAATTAACACCTGAGCGCTGAGAATTCGGCCGAACCGCAGGCCTTTGGGGTCTCGCAGCGTCTGTGCGCTCTCCAGGTCTTTCCATTATCACAGGAACAGGGCTCCAATTAGGCATTTCACACACACACACACACACACACACACAAACACACACACACACACACACACACACTGAAGGTACAAGGCTAACGTAGCTAACAAGTAATAGAAGCTTATAGCCTCCAGTTTATCAGTGGGCTTTGTGGAGGTGTTCAGTGTCTCGGACAGATTTACCGGTGTGGTTTCTGTCTATAAACAGTTTATAACACACTTTTAAAAAATCAGGGGCGGAGTTTGTGCGTTAGAATCGACTTGGCTGAGAATAAAGTTCACATTTAAAAAGAAAGAAAGGAGGAAAGAAAAGTCAGATGAAGAAAATGAAAAAAAAATGAGAGTATGGATGGATGAAGGTAAGAAAAAAATAAATAGTGGGGAAAAAAGAAAAAAAGATAGAGCTATGAAAAAATGATTGTGGATGGATTGTGAAAGAAAGAAAGAAAGAAAGAAAGAAAGAAAGAAAGAAGAAAGAAAAAAAGAAAGAAAGAAAGAAAGAAAGAAAGAAAGAAAGAAGAAAGAAAAAAGAAAGAAAGAAGAAAGAAAGAAAGAAAGAGGTCAGATGAAGAAAATGAAAAGATAATGGGATCATGAAAGTGATGGAGAGAGAAATAATAAAAAGTACAAAAAAAAATGTAAAGAAAGAAAGAAAGAAAGAAAGAAAGAAAGAAAGAAAAAGTACGGATGGATGAAGGTAAGAAAAAATAAATAGTGGGGGGGAAAAAGAAAAAGGATAGAGGTATGAAAAAGAAAATGGCAATGGATTGTGAAAGAAAGAAAGAAAGAAAGAAAGAAACAAACAAACAAACAAACAAACAAACAAACAAACAAACACAAACAAAGAAGAAAGAAAGGAAAAATAAAGAAAGAAAGAAGGGTTGAGGAAATGGGGAAAATTGGATAAGGAAAAAGAAAGTATCGATGGATGAAGGTAAGAAAAAAGAAATAGAGGGCTGACGATAAATAAAAGAAAGGATAGCGGTATGAAAGAAATCATTGTTGTCAGAACAGAGTCAGATGTTTTCTTTATAGCTCTGTGCAGGTCAAATGGATCGGATGCCATTTTAAGATTCCTCGCGCCAGTGGCAGCCATTTTAGACAAAATCTACCAAATTCAGAAGAGTTTCTTCAGCGTTTAAACGTTCTGCTGCTAAATGATTCCACCATCCACGAACTCGCTCCTCATTAAGTCGATTACGGTTTCTTTTTTCCGCGCTCCGGTCTCTAAGCGCTCCTCTCGGGGAGACGGAGTCGTTTCTCTCGTTCCTCACCGATCACAACGTTCCCACCGTCCGCCTCGCACACGTAATGATGCAAAAGATGTTGATCAGCTTCGGTGTGATTGAGGAATCCGAGGGGGCCATAAAGCATTGATTCATGTCATATCATTATCCGTAGTGTTACACTGGGGCCCGCTCACTCTCCGCCCGGAATATTGGAGACGGGGAGGCGGATAATAGAGTGCGGAAGTTTTGTGCTAGCGGAGCAGCGTACTACGTTTTCCTTCTGTCGTTATGGAGAGGTTCATATTGCTAAGAGTTAAGTGTTGTTGAAGCTAATAGAGCCGGAGTTGCTACGGCTCCCCCGAGGCACCGAGGAACTAATAATCAAACAAAGCGGAGAACTCCAGCCACTCGGTCTGCGTGGGGATGCTGAGCAAACGAATTTATGAGTAATTAGCCGCTGCGTTTAGTGAACTCCTCTCATCTTCAGCTATCTCTTAAATGAGTCCCACATCTGCAGTCAAAGCACAAGCGGAACACGACGGCAGCTATTTAAAGAGCCGACAATGTCACACACATGCACGCACACACACACACACACACACACACACACACACACACACACACACACACACACACACACACACACACACACACTAAACGAAACAACAGCTTCACTTCTGCTGCCGGATTTCTGACATCACGAACAGCTTTATTCTGCCCAAACTACTGCTTTAACTCTTACCAGAAGGAAGGAAGGAAGGAAGGAAGGAAGGAAGGAAGGAAGGATGCGTTATGTTCTGCCCTCAACTGCAAAACCATGACATATCTTCATTATATTCAAATGTATCTTAGATTTTCTATTCTAAGATTACAATACACCAAATATAAGATTATTAAACTTATTTCTAGACATTGGGTTTTTTTTTTTACTCGTTTTGAGCTTGAAATATTCTGCTGTTCTGTTGGTAATTTTAATTATTTATTTCTGCAAATAGAAAAAGAAAATTTAAAGCTTGGAAATGAGTAAAAATGTAAATAATAATAATAATAATAATAATAATAATAATAATAATAATAAATAATAATTAATTTATTTATTAATTAATTGATACATAAAATAAAAGGAAATGGAAAAATGGGATAATTAAAGAGAAAAAATGGAGAGATAAACTGAATCTAAAAGAAGAAAGAAAGAAAGAAAGAAAGAAAGAAAGAAAGGTTGAGGAAATGGGGGAAATGGATAAAAATGGATAAAGAAAAAAACAAAGGTTGAATAAAGAAAATTAAAAATTAATGGGCTGAAAGAAAGAAAGAAAGAAATGTCAGATAAAGGAAATGGAAAAATGGGATAATTAAAGAGAAAAGACTGATAGATAAACAGAATAGCTGAAAGAAAGAAAGAAACAAACAAACAAACAAATTGAATAAAGCAAATTAATAAAATAATGGTCTAAAAGAATGAAAGAAAGAAAGAAAGAAAGAAAGGTTGAATAGAGGGGGGGGGGAAATGGGTAATAATAATTAAATCAATGGCTGAAAGAAAGTAAAAAAAAAAAAAAGGATAATGAAAAAGAAAAGATGAAGGGATAAAACAGGAACATAATCAAAGGAAGAAAGAATGATCTGTTGCAGTGGATGTGTTAGGTGGGCAGAAGTCAGCAGAGGTGGGCAGAAGTGGGTGGGGCTTGTCAGAGTCATAGGTCATGTGATAAGTAAGGGATAATCCAGGGCTAGGTGTGTGTTACACGATTTTAACGCACGACAACCTGGTTTCCTCCACAGAGTGCATTAAAATGGTGTAACGCACCTAGCCGTGGATTTTCCCGCTTACACCACGGTCACTCGCCGGCGTTGACAAGTGAAATCTGTCACTGATGATGATTTATAGGCAGCGCATTAATTTACAACAGTAATTAAACTGACCGGAACTACCTGTGTTACATACGGTTTTAACACACACCTTCCAGCCAATCAGGATCGAGTATTCTGACAGAGCGTGGAATAAAAGTGAGTAAAGCTCAGTAATAAACGTGCACTCATCAGGGACGTGGTGAAGCCTGGCAGCTGGAGTTCCTGCCATTTACGTGAAATGATTGAGCATGTTGTCCTTTAAGCGGAATGTCAGAGCGCTGGAGCGGCCGTACTGAATCCTCATCCTCCTGCCAGCTCTGCTTGTGTGTGTACAAACGCTGGTGTGATGGATTGGAGTGTGTGAGTTTGTGGCAGAGAGCATGCAGCAGCCGTGCGCTAAACACATGTACAGCTGCGTTCCTGCTTTCTCATAATCAGGACTGAAGCGCTGGAGCAAAATAACACAGGAATGTACCAGCTGAGGAAAACGTTTACACCCTGGGAGGGAGGGAGGGAGGAACAAGGGAAGGAAGTGGAAGGTAGGAAGGAAGGAAGTGAGGGAGGAAGGAAGGGACAGAGGAAGGAAGAAAGGAAGGAAAGAATGGAGGGAGGGAGGAACAAGGGAAAGAAGTGGAAGGTAGGAAGGAAGGAAGTGAGGGAGGGAGGAAGGGAGGAACAAGGGAAGGAAGTGGAAGGTAGGAAGGAAGGAAGTGAGGGAGGGAGGAAGGGAGGAACAAGGGAAGGAAGTGGAAGGTAGGAAGGAAGGAAGTGAGGGAGGAAGGAAGGGACAGAGGAAGGAAGGAAGGAAGGGTGTGAGGAAGGAAGAAAGGGACAGAGGGAGGGAGGAAGGAAGGGAGGAAGGAAGGGACGGAGGAAGGAAGGGACGAAGGAAGGAAGGAAGGGTGTGAGGAAGGGAGGGAGGAAGGGAGGGAGGAAGGAAGAAAGGAAGGGAGGAAGGAAGGAAGGAAGGGAGGGAGAAAGGAAGGGAGGGAGGAAGGAAAGAAGGAAGGAAAGAAGGAAAGGACGGAGGAAGGAAGGAAGAGAGGGCGGAAGGAAGGGAGGGAAGGTTTAAGGGAGGGTGGAAGGAAGAGAGGAAGGAAGGAAGGAAGGGAGGGAGGAAGGAAGGAAGGAAGGGAGGGAGGAAGGAAAGAAGGAAGGAAAGAAGGAAAGGACGGAGGAAGGAAGGAAGAGAGGGCGGAAGGAAGGGAGGGAAGGTTTAAGGGAGGGTGGAAGGAAGAGAGGAAGGAAGGAAGGAAGGGAGGGAGGAAGGAAGGAAAGAAGGAAAGGATGGAGGAAGGAAGGAAGGAAGGGAGGGAGGGTTTAAGGGAGGGCAGAAAGAAGAGAGGATGGAAGGAAGGAAGGAAGGAATTGAGGGAGGGAGGCTATGTTTAATAATGTATTGTGATTTTTTTAGGTCAAAAAGCAGAAATGAAATAATACAATCAAAGAAAACAATTCATGAAAGAAAGAAAGAAAAAATGAAAGTAATGACTAAAACAAAAATAATGGATGACAGAAAGAAAGAAAGAAAGAAAGAAAGAAAGAAAGAAAGAAAGAAAGAAAGAAAGAAAGGTCTGAAGAGAAATATATTTTATTCTATTATAATTCCATAAATCTGACAGTTATCATGTTTGAGAGATTGGTTTGTGATATCACTCGACATGTTGTGTGTTTCAGTGCTAGTTACATGTCCTACACACACTGACTAAAATAAAGTAGGGATATAAGACATGACATTGTGAAGTGGGCGGAGCCTAAAGCCTTCCTCAAATTTGCTAAGTTTCAGATCATTTATTTTTGATGACGACACTTTAAGAGACGACGTGTTATAGATGCAGTTTGACCAAAATCACCATTTCTAGGTGTCTCTCCTTAAGCTCCACCCTAACTACAAATCCATCTTACACACACACACACACACACACACACACACTGTATATATATTAATGTGCATGGACCAGATACTCCCTAAAGACTGAAGGTCCTCGTTACTCTCAGGACTCTCGACTAATCTCTAATCTTCCTGACACCTTTAAATGAATCGTCTGGGTTTGTTTGTAGTGATCGTGTTCCGTCTCAGTCAGTGTTGTTTATTCGCCTGATAGACGCCACCTCATGTCTTATTCATTCCACAATCACCCGACTAAGTGGACACATTATTTGAATTTTTAATGCCGATACGGTCAATAGGGCCGGGAACTTTTCTGGCATGGGAATTAAAAAGACTTGAGTTTTGGAAAGTTTCTGAGAAATTAGGTGAGAAAAACCGATCGCTGGAGAGAAAAGATAAAAGAAGAGAAGAGCTTAATTTCTTTGTCATTAAAGAAACAGTTTAGAAAAAAAATAAAGTTAAATGTACACAACGACCCACCTACCGTAAATGTTCTGTAAATATTCTGTAAATATTCTGTAAATATTCCGTGAAAGTTTCATATATGTTCTGTAAAAGTTTTGTAAATGTTCTGTAAATATTCCATAAATATTCCGTAAATATTCCATAAATGTTCTGTAAATATTCCGTAAATATTCCATAAATGTTCTGTAAATATTCCATAAATATTCCGTAAATATTACATAAATGTTCTGTAAATATTCCGTAAATATTCCATAAATGTTCTGTAAATATTCCGTAAATATTCCATAAATGTTCTGTAAATATTCCATAAATATTCCATAAATGTTCTGTAAATATTCCATAAATATTCCATAAATATTCCATAAATGTTCTGTAAATATTCCATAAATATTCCATAAATATTCCATAAATGTTCTGTAAATATTCCGTAAATATTCCATAAATGTTCTGTAAATATTCCATAAATATTCCGTAAATATTCCATAAATGTTCTGTAAATATTCCATAAATATTCCATAAATGTTCTGTAAATATTCCATAAATATTCCATAAATGTTCTGTAAATATTCCATAAATATTCCGTAAATATTCCATAAATGTTCTGTAAATATTCCATAAATGTGCTGTAAATATTCTGTAAATATTCCATAAATATTCCGTAAATATTCCATAAATGTTCTGTAAATATTCCATAAATGTGCTGTAAATATTCTGTAAATATTCTGTAGATGTTCCGTGAAAGTTTCATATATGTTCTGTAAAAGTTTTGTAAATGTTCTGTAAATATTCCATAAATGTTCTGTAAATATTTTGTAAATGTTCCATAAAAGTTTCGGAAATGTTCTGTAAATATTCCGTAAATATTCCATAAATGTTCTGTAAATATTCCGTAAATGTTCTGTAAATATTTCATAAATGTTCCATAAAAGTTTCGTAAATATTCCGTAAATATTCCATAAATGTTCTGTAAATATTCCGTAAATATTCCATAAATGTTCTGTAAATATTCCGTAAATGTTCTGTAAATATTCCATAAATGTTTTGTAAATATTCCGTAAATATTCCATAAATGTTCTGTAAATATTCCGTAAATGTTCTGTAAATATTTCGTAAATGTTCCATAAAAGTTTCGTAAATATTCCATAAATATTCCATAAATGTTCTGTAAATATTCCGTAAATGTTCTGTAAATATTTCATAAATGTTCCATAAAAGTTTCGTAAATATTCCGTAAATATTCCATAAATGTTCTGTAAATATTCCGTAAATATTCCATAAATGTTCTGTAAATATTTTGTAAATGTTCCATAAAAGTTTCGTAAATGTTCTGTAAATATTCCATAAATGTTCTGTAAATATTCTGTAAATATTCCATAAATGTTCTGTAAATATTCTGTAAATATTCCATAAATGTTCTGTAAATATTCTGTAAATGTTCTGTAAATATTCCATAAATGTTCTGTAAATATTCTGTAAATGTTCTGTAAATATTCCATAAATGTTCTGTAAATATTCCGTAAATATTCCATAAATGTTCTGTAAATATTCTGTAAATGTTCTGTAAATATTCCATAAATGTTCTGTAAATATTCCGTAAATATTCCATAAATGTTCTGTAAATATTCCGTAAATATTCCATAAATGTTCTGTAAATATTCCATAAATATTCCATAAATGTTCTGTAAATATTTCGTAAATGTTCCATAAAAGTTTCGTAAATATTCCGTAAATATTCCATAAATGTTCTGTAAATATTCCGTAAATATTCCGTAAATGTTCTGTAAATATTTCATAAATGTTCCATAAAAGTTTCGTAAATATTCCGTAAATATTCCGTAAATATTCCATAAATGTTCTGTAAATATTCCTAAATATTTCCATAAATGTTCTGTAAATATTTTGTAAATGTTCCATAATTAACGTTTGATTACAATTTATAATTAACAGTTAAGATGTTTTTACATCACATGCTAATTTATAGCTATGTGTCCTCTAATTAGCACTCTTTCCCCTTACTTTCACATTTTGTGCTATCCTCTCTCAAATGCTTATGTATGAGACAGCATAGCTTATTAGCATGAGCGCTGCGTTTAAATTGTGTGTTTTGGCTCGTACGCTTCCGTAATTTCTTTACTACAAACTGAGAGTATTCAGAGTTGAGTTACGTCCATGCAGCGAGGATTTAATACCGACATTGTGCACATCGGTATTTAGACCTCAGACGTAACTAAACACGTCAGCACTATTCAGAAGTTACAACGCGAAAACTGCGTTTTCAAATGTATCCACCTGGGAGAGCGTTTTCAATGGAAGGCTCCGTTTTCGCTGGACAAAAAAACACCAAGGAAGGCCAAAACGTAGAGAAGAAGAAGCGATTTGAAATGTATCTGGATTAATGTGGCGTAGCTTTAAGTGTGTGCGTAACCCGACTCTGAATACAAGGAACTTTCCCCGCGTATATATTGGACGTAAATCTTCACATTTAAGAGCTAAACGTGTATCAATTACATGTTGTTGTTTTTTTTAAGTTCTATTTTACAGACTGGAAGGTTGTGAGTTTAAATCCCAGCACTGAGCAAGACTCAGTTCCCTGAGCAAGACTCTGTAGATAAAAGCATATCTCAGATGAATGTTGTTAAATGTTGTAAAAGAGGCATAAAAGAATAATGAAATTTCTTCCCCTGGATGTATTTTCTGTCTCAGGACACACACACACACACACACACACACACACACACACACACACACACGTTACTGCAATTCTCGAGATGCTTGTGATGTTATGTTTTAATGTACGAGCTAAATCCGATTTGTCCGTTCGTATCTCGTAGCCGGGAGGCCTCAGCGTAAAGCACAGCTGTATATTATTAGCGTAGCGGATCGGTAGAAAACCGGTAACACACCAGCAGCTCGCCGAGTGTATAAAGAGGATCGTCGGAAAAAAAAAATAAAGTGTGACCCCAGGACATATGTTTCCGAATCATTACACAAGAAGTGTTTATTGTTCTCCGGCAGCCGTTGCTGTTTTTTTTTTTTTTTTCAAACATCTAGGGACCTTCTTGCTGAATGGACACCGGAGTCGTCTTCCTCTCCAATTACCTGCTGGAGATTCCTTTAAAAAAGAAAAAGAAGAAGAAGAAGAAAAAGGTGTTACTGCAAAAACAAACGTTGACATCCTGTGTTCATTTAGCACGTGTCAACACGTTGCAAGAACAACATTTTATTTTTTATTTTTTTTTTTGCCGACAAACTAATATTATCCAGCCCTGATCCCAGGACACACCCGCTGTAACCTTGTGATTATTATGTCTAGCGTGTTCTCTACTGGGATTTGAGCGAGGAAGAATCTTACGTGTTTAATGACCTTAACCTTAACCGCAGTGTGTTTTGCATAATGTGACCATTTCCTTGGCAACAAAACCACTGTGCATCTATACAGTATGGAAAGAAAATTAAAGACACGTTGAGTTAAATTAGCAGCATTTGCACGTACGGCTAAGATCGTAGACATACGTAAAACTTCACGTTACGTTTTAATATGCGTATGATATTATCATAGAGAAACAGAAATATGAAGTGAGATACGGGGAACACACACACACACACACACACACACACACACACACACACACACACACGTTTTAAGTCAGTGTTGCATCAGCCATTTTTAATCGAGGAAACACACAGAACTTTTTTTTTTTTTCTACACGACGGATTATTATATCTGCTTCCCCCGACTGCCGAGCGCATTAATCACTTATTAATCTCTCCTCTATCCAAAATCCACACTCTGATTCGCAGCCGCCGGTGAAAATCGCACGGATTTATTCTTCAAATAAGCATCGTCACGTTCACAGACGTGACTAAACGCAGATAATGACGGACAACTCAGGAGCAAAACAGACAAACTGTAGCCGTAACGGCTTTGTTCAACAGAGTTACTGTTCTGAGTCCATATGGAAACGGGGGCGTGGCCTAAAACTGATCCAATGGTCAATTAAACGAGTCTCAAACTCGAAATCTACAACAAACTTCAAAGCATACATTTTTCAAAGTAGTAACATTACCAATATTCATTTATTTTTATTATAATTTTTTTCATCATATCTTAAAATGGTCTTTGATTTTTATTTAATATTTATAACATGAATAACAGTAAAACATTCATATATTTAATATATCAGATACATGCAAAACATTGCAAAACCCAAAAAGCAAAAAGTTTTTTAAAAAAATAAAATAAAAAATGACTCCAGCAGAACCTTTATATAATTTATTAAATATATGGAAATCATTCAAAGCATGGACAATAAATTTAAATTAAATAAAACTAATGAATCTAATTCATCAAATACAGCACTGTGCAAAAGTTTTAGGCCCCCGATTTTTTTTTTTTTTAGTACAAACTTTTTTTTTATTTTATGACGTCTACATGATCAAGTCAGTCCAAAAACACATCTTAGATTCCCAAACATTAGTTTTCTAGCACAAAATGTAATGTTACAGAAAAATGTTTGTGTGTCATTAAAGAAAGCAGCGTATTACAGTAAGAGACACTTTTCAGACAGTAAACACAATGAAGGCTGCTGGGTTTCACTGCAGAAATAAGAAGCGAGTGCGAAAGTCAAAGTGTCCAGAAGAACTGTGTCTGGTTCTGCAAGATGCTCAATAAAACTTACCAGCTCATTTCCTTATAAAACTGTACACGTTGTACCGGAGACTACTATTTTTATTTTTATTTTTAATTTTATTTTTTTTTCAAACCAAATATTGACTTTGTAGAAACATTTAATTTCATTATCTTTTTGGGCATCTTTGCTCTACAGCATTTCTTTGCAAGCAAACAAAATAGCAACAAAACATTAATAAAATACATTTAATATTTGCAAAACATTCAACCCTTAACCCACTGACACTAAAATAAAATAAAAAATAAATAAAAAATGAGCCTCCAGTAAAACATTAATATAATTAAAGAAATATATGCAAATAAATCTTTACTATTATTAAAGTCTTTTTTAAAGGCATGTCAAATTTCTGAGTCTGCAGTTTCCCCCCCTTTTTCAACAATGTCATGAAGCTAAGCTCTTTTTTATTTATTTTTGTTTTTTTATTTCATCATGAAACCAAAGCAGATCTGAAATCTGATTATTTATTTTATTTTATTTTTTATTTTTTTTAGCTCCACAAAAAGCTACACAGCAGTGTTAGCATTGTCTTACCCATTCATTCACCTGTTAACCGATCACATCCATGGGATTAAAGGGTCACGCCCGTCTGCCCCGCCCACAGACACGCCCTCTACCCTGCGTCTGCACGCTACTGACTCTCCTCACACAGCCGGGGAGGAACGTGAGAACATTAAAGGGCTGTATTTGACCGACTCATGAAACCCTGCGCTCGTGTCTTCTTCTGCTAAATTATTTCCTGATCAAAAGGAATAATGTAATATAAAAGGTGCAGGTTAAACACACCGCTCTAAATCGAGTGGTTTAACGGGAATCCATTACAACCTTTCAACAGCCTCACTGAACTAAACTGGCATTTATTAACGGAACCGAGAAAAGAACGGAAAAATGTAACGTGCTTTATTAAATCGCAAACCTCATCACTTCCAAGAGTGTAAATGATCTCTGAATCAAAAGGAAGAGTGAGATATAATTACAGTAAAACTCAGGGTAATTACATTTCTTGAGTTTGTGTAATGTAAGGAGAGATTTGCGGTAAACCTCGTAGCCTGGATTAGCACAGTTACCACGGAAACAAATTAAGCATTCACTCTTTCACAGAACTCATTAACGAAACGGTTAAACCCAGACGATTCGCAGCTTGATTCTGTACGTGGTCTGTCGTTTCAAGCGTACAGACGAGTGTGAAGGTTTGCATCCAGGCCCTGATTTACTGAGATCCAAAATAATCTGCCTCATTTTACAAACCGGATGCGAAAGAGTTTATTCGTAAATCGTTCGCAGGAGCATCTACGCAAGAAATGTGGTGTTTGTGAAAAGCCAGTTACCTAAATTTCGCTCCTGACTTTACGTATAATGAGACTCGCTAATGTGAACCTCGATCGATCGGCTTCGAACTGTAAAACTGTCGATGAGTTCCTGCGACTCTTTATTCGATTACGCTCAAGTTATTTATTTCAGTTACACAGCAGTTTAATGAACATTTTGTGAAGCTCATATTTTGTCGTTTCGTATTAATGACTTGAAACCGATTCCAAAACCGATCCATAAGTTAAGACAAATAAGACTAGTCAATTAGGACAAAAGTAATGGCGCCCTATTAAAGGAGGAGGAGGAGTTAGTGCGTGTCTGTGGTAGCTGCAGTGGCTGAGCTGCGTTACTGGAATGTTTTCAGCTCTCTGTGAGCTTTGCCTTTTGTGGAGTTTCAGGGGGTGTTTCATGCCTTTTATGGAGTTTCATGGGTGTTTCATGCCTTTTAGGGGGTTTCATGGGTGTGGCTAAATGTAAACGCTATGAACGTGTTTGGTAATTTAAGGCTGATGAAGAAAGTGACTGAAATTTTTGTAAATCTGGTGGGATTTTTTAAGTTTGGTAATATTAAGTCATTATTTTACTTTCATTAAGATTATATAATGTATAAATTTGTCTTATTAATTAAGCCATTAATTATTATTTGTCTTATAAATTAAGCCAAACATGCAAAACAGACGTGTTATTTAGACATCACGTTAAAGACACAATCCTCCTATAATAATTTGTACATCTAGATTTTGCCTTTATAGGTGTTTCCAACCTCTTTTACATCCTTGAAGCATTTTTTTGGACCTTCTCACTTGTCATTTTCAACCCTGGGAGGGGTTTGTGTTTCAGGAGAAGTATGTTTTCCTTATTTTCTCAACAACAACAAAAAAAAGTTGGAGGATGCAAACTTTTGTCTCATTTGTATTTGCAAGAAAAGAAGTGGCTCTAAGAAGTTTGTTGATGAATTCATCCACAACATCTTTAACGTCGTGGATGTGTAATAAATCGTTTGTTCATATTGAGCTTTGCAATTGTTTTTTGATTTCTCAGAAGTTGGTGTTTCTTTATTTATTTATTTATTTATTTATTTATTTTCCCATAAATAGACCGCACTAACACAAGCTAATGTTTAACCCTGAAACAACACAACTTCCCAAATATAATGTGAGGTATATAACCATTGCAGCGTCAAGCAATAATCAAAACATTCACGTACACTTCCATACTGTTCCACTGATCCATATGAGACCAATAATATTTACCCCCACACACAAAAGTTAGCAAATTTGAAGATTGTTTTAGAGTCCAGTTGTTATCCGGTCATTAAATATTCATAGATAAACCTATCCTACAGATGGCGCATTGATGCCTATAACATAACATTCAGCAACAACAACAACAACCTATCAAGCTCCTCAGCGCCTGGTTGGGACCCAAACAATCCTCAGCAGCATCTGGCACCTCGGACTCAGAGATGTCACCCCACCCTAGACGGCGTCCCTTTGCTGGCCTGGGCCCTGTGCAAATGATCACCGCAGGCCTAGTGTACGCTTCTTTCAGATGCAGGAGGCACTAATGAGACGGTCTCTCGCGTGTATCCGTGTGTAAACACTGATTTAGAGTGAACTCTGGCACTGCACGGTCCCATCTGGCTCAATTACGGCTGAAACCGAGAGCATCGGTGGCGTTAACCTTTATGTCTCCTCGCCTGTTGGCAACGGCATCACGCTCTCCAGACAAAACAGAAGATAATCAAACGTCCATAATTATTCGGCCGGTGAGGGACGATGGTGGGCTTTCGGTTGGGCTTGGGAAGTGGGTGCAGTCAGTGTAGGAGAAGAAAAACTGAAAGTTGATGCTCTCTGGATGTCAAGCTTTCGGATGTTTATGACGGCCTGATGTAAACATTTCACAAGAACTTTGTATGAGGAGTCCGGCGGGAGATAATCAACTGCCAAGAACTTGGGTTTCCTTCAACCAGGACCAAGATTTCAGATGATTTGAGATGATGTCAAAAGGGTCTGGCAACCAACTTTCACCCAATCCTCCCTCCATACCAGCTCATATTTCC
The DNA here is from genome assembly GCA_023630585.1 of Cranoglanis bouderius. Lineage (NCBI taxonomy): Eukaryota > Metazoa > Chordata > Actinopteri > Siluriformes > Cranoglanididae > Cranoglanis > Cranoglanis bouderius. The sequence goes on from CM042555.1 coordinate 1,696,583, forward strand.
CATGAAGACGACATTGCCAAATTTAGGGTATAGTTACACAAGCCCAGATCAGTATTCAGACCTCAGACTTTAGCGCTATTCAGAAGTTACGTCAGAGTTACTGTACATATGAGGGGCGGAGTTTGCCGAATACAGAGGCGGTTACGTGTGATTCCGACTTTGAACTTAAGCGTATTTTTGAGGAGCAGTGTTAAGTCACACAATCTGAAAAAAAAAAAAAGCAAAATAACAGGATGCGCTGGCTCAAGTGCTATTCTATTCTATGTGCTGCTGAATAATGAGTATGGAAGCCATGTTGTTAAATTACACCAGTGATTAATGTGAAAATTACAACAATATATCGATGATATACGAGACTCCTGTTAGATTTATTTCAATTCTCGCCATCTATCCGTTTAGTTTGTGTTTAATGGTCTAGACACCATTGAAAGAGTCTGTCTTGGATGCTTCTATGCTAAAAAAAAATCTTTTGTAGCCTCAGAGGTGTGAACTACACGCAGGTGATGTTAATAATCTGAATGAGTCTTAAGTAGGTGACTCCGAATGCAAGGAACTTATAACTTAAACACGAATAAGAATAAATCATGTTGACTTTGACAAGGTGCCGGAATAGCAGGAGAGGACGTAAAGGGGTCAGGACGGTTCTGACTGATGATGAGAGATGATTGCGTAGTCATTGTTCAGAGCCAGAAGAAGGATATGACCACCAGAGAGGACTGGACAAAGATCACAAAAGGCAGACGGGCAGATCAGATCTGGAGCACTTCGGAGCTCTACGGGACGGCGTGTTGACGCAGTGATATTGAAATGTGGGCTGTAATAAAAGTGGACCAGACTTGCATTACAAATGGGAACCTCTCTGTGGATAATGGACTCTCTGTGTGCTGAGCCACGGATGCCTTTGTTTAGCACCAGATGAATAGTAATGGAGCGTGTCTGTCAGCACAACCCTAAAGCCAAATGTAAAGCTTTTTCTTTTCCCGACCAGCATGAGCTATTATAGAGCGCGTGAGTGACTGACATTTCCCTTTATATCCAGTGTGGGGGAGTGTGAATTCTCTTTTAATTATGCAGGATGAAAAGATGTAGGATAGAAGAAGTCAGTCTGAAATCCATTAAGCGCCATCTTTTGTTACAACTTTGAGCAAATTACCAATAGTGCACTATGTAATAGACACTTATTACCGATGTTTAACATCTTTATTTAATCGCAATCAATGTAGGCACCACTTTAAATTTTCCTTTTTCAAGAATTAACTTGATATTTAACATCCACCAGTTACGTACAGTACATTTTCATTTAAACGAACCCAAATGGAAATACGATAAATTAAGTACCTAAAATAGAACGAGGCTCAGCTTGGTCACGGTCGATAAGGAGAAGATACGAACGTTTGGAATAAATAATGACGTAACAAGTGGTGTGTTTGGATTGGCGCATTTTGATGACATCATCTTGTTGCTTCTCAGATTTTTCAAGCGACCTTAATGAGTCATGCTATGAAATCTTTGCCGATATTTGGTATAGAGACTTGGTGTGAGTTGTGCTTTGCAGCAGAGACTCGAAACCAAACACTTTGTTATTCAGACTTTTTCTACTGTAATGTATTCCACGTTCAATGCCAACCAGACTTTTTTTTTTTCCCCCGACTCAGACCTATAGGCCAATCAGACCTCTTGTTTATTCAACAGCCACCCTGTTGATGTAAAATCTGCATTGTAAACACACATGGCTCAACTTTTCTCAATCTCGACAGCACTGACCCCGACCCTCTATGTACAGATCTGCGCTTGTTGAGTGCCGTATAGAGAGGCGTACATGAGTGCTTTAAATTTAACCAAATGAAGCTGATGTGGTTGGATTTGAAATAAGAAATTATTTTGGGCGTGCCCGTGTTCAGCATTGACTTTATTTGTGATGTCACACTCCACAGTAGTGGTTAATGGCTCATATGAAAGTAGACACTCACGGATTTAAGAATTTGTAGTTTTTCATAAGTAGGTCTTCTTTTTTTTTTTTTTTTAGTTGTGCTGTCTGTTTTATTTCTGTACCAGTGTTATTGTGGAGAGGTGTGGATTGTTTGCCCAGCAAGGGGCTCAAACCCCTCCCCTTTCCCATATCCCTGCTCACCAGCATCTAAACACAGAGTCACGATACTCTACACACAGAAACCCAACAGTGTCCTGACTAATCTTATAACAGACTTGCGGCGATAAAGTAATTTGTTTGTTTATACTGATTGAAAATGTCAGATGAGTCGATTTCCATTCCGCCGGCAGAATGGAACGCCAGTGTACTGCTAGACTTTCTGAATCGATGAACTCATGCACATTTTTTAAGACGAGAGAAACACGTTTTGAACACTTTTTTTTTTCCCACAACATGACAAATATCTCAGTGAAACACCCAGACCTCTCCCTGGTCTCTCACTTTCTACACAGGGCCCTTGGAATCATCCAGGAAATTTCTCATTTCTCATCTTCTAGGTTCTCCATGACTAGAAATCTTGGTTATAAATATCTACATTTTTCAGGATGCCTAGGAATCCTTCAGATTTCTTTTTCACTTTCTTTCACTTTTTTTTTTTTTTGAGTATCGATACATATTAAAGCACTGACTTGCAGAACCGTGGCAGGGTTTAACATTAATGTTGATTCCCAGCTGGATGGTTAAGATGTTCAGAAGTTGATATCGTTGTGTTTCTTGTAGCAAACCATCTCAAGGACAGTCGTCCCCATCTTACTTAGCCCTTATATAGCAGCATCGACTTCATAACGTCGTTCTTGGTGTCTGCTGATGTCGCTCGATGTTGATGTCACACATACAGTACGTGACCTTTTATTACGGCATGTGTGATATAGGCTGGATGTTCTCCTGTAAGTTCTTCTTTCATGGTCTTGATGGAATATGAAAGTTAAATATGGCTGACTTATAGAAATGGAAAATTTCTTGGAAAATGAAATACTAATGCCAACCAGGTCACATCAGTCCTACGTCATATGGAGGTTTGTTTATGTTCTCTTGCGCCAGATTTCACGGCATAAAACGCTTTATGCTGAATGCAGAAGCTTCGTAGGTGAGATGACTTTGAATACAAAAGTCTTAATTATGTTCCTCCTCTATTGTGTTCATGATTATTAGCACATAAAATGCAAAACTCTGCAATCCCGGTTCTCTCTCTTCATCTCTCCTCTGTTGTTTAAATAATTCAGAGCACTCACCTTGTTTACCGTTGTGTTTCTACACGTTGTCACGTCGATTTGTGGCCTTTTCATCACGTATATTCTCTAAACGCTGTCTTTATTTCACAGAATCCATCACTCCTCTCAATTTTTAATGAATCCTGTCTTCTTCTTTTTCTTTTATTTCCACGGATTCTGTACCCGAGTCACTGCCTGTCATTCGTCGTTCATCAACTTCTCCACATATTCTGCTTTTTGTATTTTATTTTACCTGTCACGCAGTTGAAGTTCTCGGCTCGCTGCAGAGATTCCTCATGGATCGATGGTTATTGCTGTTTGCAATTTTAAATAAGTTTTGATTTTTTTGTGTGTGATACTCTGTGTGTCCCAAATTTTGAGACATGTTGCGGCCATCATATTCAAACTGACCTTATTTTTTCCTTAGAATGGGACATTTCCTCAGTTTAAACATTTGATACGTTTTCTATGTTCGATTGTGAATAACATATGGGTTTATGAGATTTGCAAATCATTGCATTCTGTTTTTATTTACGTTTTACACAGCGTCCCAACTTTTTTGGAATTGGGGTTGTATGTGTTTAACTGAAATTTTATATATGTTTCAGAACAGTCCATAGAAATCAGGCTTGAAAATGTTTTATTTTTTTTAAATTATATTTTCTTCTATACATTAATTCTTTCCACTGTTCAACCCCCGAAATCAGTCTTTACCTCAAATACCTACAGTATATATATGTATGTATTGATTGTATTAATTATTGATTGGGGGAAAAAATGAAATACCTTTAGAAATGTACATGTATTTACTGAAAACATTCCAAAACATTGTTCTAGAAATCATTTAGAGATGTAAAAACATTATTCAAACAAACCCCAAGCTACAGATATTTAAAAAGTGTCACTCTTACTGGAAATATTAAAATAAAAATGAAAATAATTAATAGGAAAATGGAAAAATGCACCTGCAATAACAATGTTTAATAGATTTTAATCATAATAATATAACTAACAGCAGAACTGAAACAAATGCTATTGACAGAATTTCTTGACTTGTATCTCAGCACCATTTTACTGCAGCATTTATTTTATTTTATTATATCTAGTATCTGAGGCAACATTTCTATTCATTTGTTCTTTTTTGCCTTTATTTTAGGCTGCGTTCACGTCATGTCGGAATTACCGTAATTACTAGATGACAACCCGGACGTTCTACTCGGAGGTGTTTACCGTTTACGTCCTCGGACTCAGAATTATGCGATATTAGACACTGGACAACATCAAACTGTATTGTATGTCTTTAGTTTATTTTCAGATTAATCTTGCATCATTAAGACATTAATAATAGTCATTTATACGAATTATTACGCAGAAATATTACGAGATACTACTTAACTACGTTTTACCGCTGAAGCCGCCGCCATTTTGAGTGTTTCCGCAGCAGTCAGGTGGTACAAGTCCGGGCTCTGAAAAAATTCCTAGTTTACAAGTTGTACTTACGAGTTCTACGAGGACGTGAGCACTTTTTACATGTCGGAATCTCGTAATTACGGTAATTATGGTCTTTATACATTTTTTGCTTTTGATTGTTTGTTTGTTTCTTCAGTTTTTTTTTTGCTAGTGTTTAGTCTTGATCCTGGGAACACAGTCGTGTCTTAGTTGCTTTGATCGTGGTTAAATAATCTCTCTGTAACAGTGACGCTCTGCATTTCCTCTCTCCACGCCGAGTTTCCACGCCACCGCTGCGACATCTTTATGTTTATGTTTCTGTTGTGACACGCCACCCCCGTCACCACGTGTCCCCGTGTTCTTTTCATTTAATCGGACTTGCTCTCCTGCGTTTACCGTGCCAGCGCTTCGCTGTCATATCCGCTGGGTGTTTAAAGCAGAGACGTCTCTCCTCCAGGCCTCCTCCTGTTTAACGTGTTCAAAACAGCAGCGATGCCATGCGACAGGCTCCTCACACCCGCGCTGCTGTGAGATTTACAGCATCTGATGCTGTTCTGCTTCACGGACGGAGAAGATGATTCGCGGAGACGGCAGTGTTTTCTCTCTTCTTCCTTCCTTTTTCCCCCCCCTCCTCCTCTTGCAGAGAAAAAATCACTTTATTAGGAACACCTGTACTCCTGCTCACTTGTCCAATCAGCCAACCATGTAGCAACAGCAGCACAATTCATAAAATCATGCAGGTGCAGGTCAAGAGCTTCGGTTAATGTTCACATCAAACATCAGAATGAAGAAATAAATCTCAGTGACTTTGAGCGTAGCGTGGTTTTCGGAAAACCTCGTGGAATTTTCACACACAATAGTCAATAGAGTTTAGACAGGATGGTGCGAAAAAACAAAAAACTTCCAATGTGCGAGGAAACGGCTCGAGAATGGCCGGAGCCGACAGGAAAGGCTACGGTAACTCGAATAAGCACTCTTTACAACCGTGGTGAGCAAAAAAAGCATCTCAGAACCCACAACACGTCTAAATTTGAAGCAGATTTGAAAACAGCAGAACAGCAGAAGACCACATCGGGTTCCACTCCTGTCAGATAAGATTAGGAAGGCTACAGTGGACACGGGTTCGTATTATCAGAGTGCTGATGTTTTTTGTGTTTCGCACCACTCTAGAGAAAATAGTGTTTGAAAATAACTGTTTATCTTTAAGATCTATTTCTGAATGAAATTTGGTGAAATGTAAAGTATACTTGTGAAATACATCTAAGCACATAACCACTTAAAACAAAGTAACTGTAGTAGATTTTTATACGGTACAGTGCTAGCATTTATAAATATACTTTAAAAGTAGTACAGTATGTATATATTTGAGCGTACTCAGGTTTATTTATTTACTGTCCATGTGAAATTCTTTATTAAATGACGAATATGTAAATTTTAAAGCCGGTATTTCTACAATATGTTTAGAATACTTTTTTTTTTTTTTATCAAATATTTAAAATTGTATGTGGAGAAGAATTTTGCAGTTCAACTTAAGTACAACTGCGTCACCTGTTTCACCTAATTTGATCAAAATCTAACATACTGAAAAAGCTAGCTAATGTTAGCAGAGAAAAGTGGCTAGCTGATTTAGACAAGATAGCATCGGCGCCTCTCGCAACTCCAGATAATCACACATGAAATATTGAAACGTGGAAGAAAAAAAAATAACGTCACGATTCTGCGGTATGTATGAAAATGTTTACATTCCATCCACAGCACCAATCCGGCAGGCAAGGGCAGAAAGACGTCGTTACAAATCTCAGGTTCTGATATTAAACCCTGCTCTGAATTCTTGTCCGTGATTATTAAACGACACTTCAGATCAATCCTTCTCCACCTCCCTCCTGTATGATCTCCAACATCCACTGTTAAAACCTTATCAAATCCTGTAAATAATCTCACGCCGCTGTCACAATAAAAACCAAAACGAGTGCTGACATTAATTCACAGCTTCTCGTTCGGCGGTGACTTTTCCGAAAGATTACAGGAAGACGCGGGACGAGTCGGCGTCATGCGACTGCTTTTACCTTTTACAAAATGACAGCAGAAAATGAAACCCGGGGTTTGATGGACAGCCGAGGCCACAGCCCTCTATTTCTCCGCATCTGCTGCAAGCGCACAAACAAATCCTGACAAATATTGATTGTAGTTTATGCGTCGGTGACAGTGGTATTTCTATGCATCCAAAAAGAGATATATATATATATATATATATATATATATATGCTGTATATTCATTGGATATTGGGTGGAGGTGAAAAACATACAGTAGCACGACCTGGCAGCGGCGTGGAATAATTTTTGAAAAGTAAATGTTTCAAAGCCGATCTGTTTTCGCACGCCGCCTTCCCAAGAGCAATACCATAACTATAGATCTTCAATATGCTCCACAAGTCGGAATGTGATATAAAATCATCATGGCTTGTTCTGTGAAACTATCCGCCAGTCAGGACGCATGTAAACAGCTTTCTTCTCAAAATCTCTGGAGTTCTCGACGCCGTGTTCTCCATAAAGGTCAGCTATTTGGCATTAACGTATTGATATTGCCTGAGTGGGGCTCCTCAGATTTTTTTACGTGTTTATTTTTTTTCAGCATTTCCAAAAGTTTTTAAAAATTCAACATGTCTTTGATCGTTTTTTTTTGTTTTTTTTTAATCTCCCGCAGCTCCGGGAGCAAGCCAGTTGTTTTTAAGTGAATACATAGAGAAAGAGTTGTCATGGACTCTTCAACTTCGAGATTCAAGTTGACTCCTCCTTACCATAATTAGATAACAGGCTAGTTATCCAGTACTAGCATTGACTCGGTGTAGAGGTGTAGTCAAGAAGGCCATTCTCAAGTCCGAGACCAGGACTACCCAAGATTGGGTCAAAACTGAGTCTTAAGGGGGTTGAAGCCAGACCGAGTCACACAAGATTGAGACAGAAAACCACCAAATCCTTTTTTCGAGACCAAGGCTTCATTCGCGCATTGCTCCACTGATTACACTGTTTATATATAAATAGGCAGCCTATCTAGGGTACTTTATAGCACACTTATGAGTGTGTATCTCATCTGTATAGCTGGGATAATTTCCTGACCCACATTGTGTGTTTGTAGAGCGAGCAGAAAACCCTCGGAAACCAACGCCAGATTCCACTGAGAAGAGATTTGACTTGGAAGGCCGCATTCTCCCGACGTTGGTCTGAGGATTTGGAGGAATCCAGGAAAGAAGCGGATGGATTTTAGGTCAAGCCCTCTGCTTCCCCGTGAGCAGTGGAGGCCAAGAAACTTGCTGCTCCTTTAATGTTCAGATCAATAGCGCCCAAATAGCTCGTGGCGAGCTGAGATATTTGGGGAATGACCAAAAAAAAATCGCAGCAATCCATCTGTGGCAAGGAAAATTCGATATTTTTGCCTCTCGGTGACCAGATCGACTGGATGATAAGAAAAAGGGAGAGGAGAGGAGAGGAGAGGAGAGGAGAGGAGAGGAGAGGAGGCACCTCAACCAGCCATGCATTAAACATGAAAAACAGACCACAATCCAAACATCTGCTTTGATGAAACCTGAAGGCAAAAATGAAAATGACGAATACGCAATAATCTCAGTCTTCCTTTGTCATGATAATAATTCCTCCTGGCTTTTCTTTATTCCTCCTTTATTTTTCCTGAATCGCATTCTTTCACATTGTCCATCATCGCCATTCAGTCGTCTTCTCGCTTTGCTCCACTGCTTTATTAAGCTCATGATCTGAAAATGAGTCGTGTATGATGCTGAGAACACGCTCGGTTTATTAGCTTGCTGGGAAACACAGCTTTGAAAACGCAGGATTAGTTGGTGCCTCTTTTGTCGTGCACAGTTTGAGCTTATTTAAAGACTTGTGAAAGTTAGACCTTTTCACGTAGCTCACATTTGGTGTCTATAAAGATATCTGAAACTAGACTTCCTTTTATGCAAGATGAGAATGCATGTAGCAAATTGTCAATCCATCCATCCATCCATTTTCTGTACCGCTTATCCTACACGGGGTCACAAGAAGGGGTCGGCACCCCGCCCAGGGCACAATCGCACACCCATTTACACACTACGGACAATTTGGAAATGCCAGTCAGCATACGACACGTGTCTTTGGACTGGGGGAGGAAAAGCTGATTTGTTTAATGAAAGAGGACCTCGTTGAACGAGGGAGAAGTGAATCTCGATCTTGACCAAAAGATTCGCTGATTCAAAATTTGACTATCTGAATGAGAAAAGAACGAATCTTGGTCGTGATTGAATGATTCATTGATTCAAACACTGACTCACTGAACAACAGAGGAGTAAATCTCAGCCATGAATAAAGAATCACTCATTCTAACACTGACTCGTTGAATGAAAGAGGAGCGAATCTCGATCAGATTTACTGATTCAAAAAAAAGACTGTTTGAAGTAGTGAGCAGTGAATCTATGCCATGAACAAAGAATCACTGATTCAAACATTGACTCACTGAATGAGCAAGGAGCAAATCATGGTTGCGACAGAAAGATTCAATGATAAAAACAGTTACATTTATGGCATTTGGCAGACGCCCTTATCGAGAGCGACTTACATCTTTATCTCATTTATACATCTGAGCATTAAGGGCCTTGCTCAAGGGCCCAACAATGGCAGTGCTGGGGTTTGAACTCATGACCTTCTAATCAGTAGCCCAATGTCTTAACCACTGTGGTACCACTGACCCCATTAAAGCACTGACTTGCTGAAGGAGAAAGGAGCGAATCTCGATTATGATTAATTGAGTCAAGGGGTGATCAATTAATCTGAACGACAAATGGTTAAAAAAAATAACAACAAAATAACAAAAAAAATCTGTTTTTATAATCAGGTCACGCTGAGTGCATGGAAATGATCGCTAACTGATTCGTTCACCTTAGTGACTCGTCGATCCGTAAACAAATCACGTCATTGGTTATTCCGATCTTATATTAACCTACATTCATGTGTAAAAAGCTCTTAGCAATTCCACAAGAGATTAACTTAATTAAATGCAATAAAGGATTCCCATATCTACAAAGATGTTCAGAGAAAACCTTACGGTGTATCCGAATCTGTTTTATTGCTGGGAAAACGCACATAAAAAAGCAAAGCCGGAGCTTTGCGAGTGCATTAGAAGCCTCAGCACTTGAGCAGTGAACGAGTCCTTCATAGAAATCGACACAGCCAGGTCAATATCACTTTAACAAGATGAAGGATCAGTGCTATTCCCAGCAGAGCCGCTCTGCTGCTGAGAGCTGAACCGAGAGCGCCAGGGTAAAAATGACCACTTTACTGTCAGAAAGGAGACGCATAACACATGGAATTAGGCCAGGTTTGCCATTCGAGCCCCCTCCATTGTCCTGTTTATGTTCTGCAGCGCTGTTTGAGAGAGCTGTGATTCTCCACAGCTCTCTCAAAATACAGGAAAGCTGTGGTTTGGAAAATGGAGCTGGGGATAGCGAGGAGGGAAATATTGTTATTAAAAAATATATCAAATGGATCTAAACATGGTTGGAGCATTAAAGTGTTAGGGAAGCAATGCGTTATGTAGAATTAAGGGCCGGGCTTTTACTGGAAGCTCTGAGAAAGCTTCCATTTAAAGCTTCCAATGTCCATTCAGGGTCATCTTTGATTACAAAAGTTCAAATGTTTGATCCTCTTATCCGTCCGTCGTGTCCTGGACTCCATCGTTAACGAGCAGCGGTGCAGCGGATCCTCAAACACGCGTCTCACGTCACAGCGTTCGCGTTAACAAACAGCTCAGATGCTGAAACGGTGGTTTTCAGCACGGAAGCATAAGGAGTACACTGCAAGAGTAATGGCATTGCATCTACAAAGAAAATGCCTCACATACATTATATGCGAGCCGTCTAAAAGTGTCGACTCAAATCTAATCCCACAGTGCTGCTGGGTTCTGGATTGTGATTGGTCAGAAATGATGATTGATTAATTTCCTACAACAGCAGCTCTGACAGTAGTGCAGCTACAGATCACAGGTTTGTATCGATGCGCTCGTTCTAATACGTTATCGTTTCTATAGCAACAGCTCGTTCACAGGGACGTGTATGGCGGATGCGCCACATGTACGGATTAAAAAATCTTTGATATGGGTTCATAAGTTTTCTGTAATGAGATTATCGTTTTATTTGATGTTTATTTATGGAAGGAGTCTCCAGTGTCAGCGCTTTGTAACAGTCTGAGGTAAAGCTGTAACTTATCAACATGACAGTAACATGACAAGCTGCTTTTTTTTTTTTTTTGTCGTAAATACTTCGAGAGAGAAAACGCAGAGGCTGGTGAGGGAACGACTGTTTATAGCTGCTATAACGTAAGTGAGAACGGGAACTAACTTGTTTTGGGGATGTTCCACAACATTAAATGTAACTATGAATGGATAAAAAGTAACTGATGTTGTATAAGAGGAATAAAACATAAATAATCAGGTTTGGTGTGGTAATATATATCTGCTTCATCACATCACCTTGTGGTTGATTATTTTCCTATAATAGCACAACACTGAGTGTTTTATTCAATATGCAACAGCAGTTTTTATTGCCGTATAAGTCTTGAAAAAATATTTAAAAAAAGCGATTTGTTTAATTGTTATTGGTCCTACTGATAGCGCAGAAGGGGATTTGAACAAAATATTATTGCGTTCTGTAAGAATTTAAACCCCTCAGAGCTTCCAGGGAAGTGACACCGTAGCCACAATGTGCAGCAATATAATCTCTATATGCTATTTTCCCCCAAATAGAAGACATTACGCGGCTGTGTACACAGGTCGATTTACCTTTTTGTCCTTTAAGAGCTCGGGAAAGACAAAGCAAGCGTGTTGAGCTGAATGAAGTGACTCCAACATAATGGATGTTGAATCAGTGGATGAAAACGGAGTGTGTTGCCAACAAACCGGCACACAGCAACCTGCCGCACAACCACTCTAACACCACAAACGCTGCAGGTCGAGGGGGGGGCTATTCACTTTCGCTCCTCACTGGAGGGTGTATTGTCTTACAAACGCGCGGGCCGTACGAGGACACCGTCTCGGCGAGTTCCTCTCCGACTCAAAGAGACAACGATGCCATTTACTTAACAAACAGCGCTGTTAAAAGCATCCACGGCTCTCACCTTACCTCTCGGCTGAAACACCCATATACCGACTACAAGATCTTTCCGAAGGGATCAAATTCTCTTCCGATGAGAGGCACTTTATTTTAGTGGGCAATTAAAAGTGTGCCCTTGTGTAGCTTTTTAAACCCCTTTGGACACCTTGGGCAATGTGATGCTAAACGTAAAAGGCCTTCTATCACTTCATCCAATCCATCCACCAATTTAGATCCAATTCTATAAAACACTCCATGTTGTGCTGATATAAAAAACTAAAGAAGAGTCACCGTTACCACCGGGAGGTTGGGTATTTTCCAAATGTTAAAATGTTTAGTTATTAGAGAGTGACACATTGCGCTTCTTATCCGTTTATAGTTATGTTTAATGTCACTGAAAAACATTCCTGTTCTCACTTACGTTACAGCAGCTATCAACAGACCTCTGAAGACGTCGAAAAAACCTAAAGCTTTCCCTCTGACTGTTACAAAGCACTGACACTGGAGACTCCTTCCATAAACGCTAAATAAACGTCTCCTTACAGCAAACCATATCAATAGTTATACATATATATATACGCTCATGTGGAGCGTCTGCCGTACGAGTCCCTACGAGTGAGCTGTTACTATAGAAACGATAACGTTTAAATGGCTCACGGCGGCAAAATAATGTCTAAAGTCATAACTGTGATACGAAATAAATCGTGATTATTATCGATTGTTCTACTAGTTAAGGAAGAAATAGACATCGTTTTATAATAAGTCAAATAGCTGCTTGTTTTATAATCGACGCTGTAAGCCTGTATTTCTTCACCTCATGATTTAATGCGCCAAAAGATAAAGAAAAAAGTTTTAAAAAATGTTATTTGTGCAGCTGTACTTTTAAAATTCTTCCGATTCCTTTAAAAATCATATGGAAGTGATTGTTTACGTCCAAACATTAACGATCGATCAATCAATTATCATGTTCCGGCTTCATGTCACACAAACGATTGATCTTTGTTAATATCTTTGGAAGCTCAGGTAGTGTGTCGAATGAAACCCTGTTCATCTTAGACATCTTCTTTCACCTATCTTAACAGAACGTCATGATCTAAATCCTGCAGCGTGCCTCGTCCTGGCGAGTACCGAGGCGATACACTGCCATCTTGTGTCCGGACGCGAAGCTTCCTCAGGAATTTCCTCCCTCGACTGCAGAGAGGTCTAACCACGAAAAAGATCCAGCCCTTCAAAAACCCATTAGCTGCGATGACAGTTTAAAACCAGATATGCGAAGAGCTCAGCTCTTAAGTTTCTCTCCTCCTTTTTTACGAGATGGAGAAACATTTTAGGAGCGTATCGTATCACGGCACTTGTTTAAAGTGGAGGAATATGGATTTGTCTTAATGAGCGCGGAGGCTCAAAGGCGCTCCGTAATGGCCTCCACTCTCAGAGCGGCGAAGATAAGCGTCGAGCTCTCGCGCGTATCTCAGTAATTACGTTCACCTTTTGTTCCCCGCCGTCCTCTGGAGACGCCGCTGCCCATCCATTGTGCTAAAACACACAAGCGTGGAGATAAACAAGGCAGGCCGAGCTTTTCCTGTAAAACTGAATAAAGCGCATTGACGGAGAGGTGGGAGGGCGGGAAGAGAATAAGACGGAACCGGATCGTCGCTTATCAGGTTCAAAATGTGGAAACGCCATCCTGGGTTTCTCCATCTCTTCATCCTTTGCTCCATCTCTTCATCCTTTGCTTTGTTCTTTCTCGGTTCTCTGTGTTGAGGTGTTCCATAAATCAGCAGTTAAGTGCTACGTTTCTGATGGCTGCTGCGAGAATCTTATCATGGCGTTGCACACACACACACACACACACACACACACACACACTCGCTATTTTAGCCTACATCACTCTGCTTGAGGTCATATTCACAACACTAATATTTACAGACACACACGCGCGAGTGTACGGGGCTGAAAGGTGATCAAATCTGCGTAATTACAAACTTTTTTTAAAAGTAATATTCACGATAATGTTGTTTTCTTTCCATCCCTAATCAACAAAGAAGGAAGCGTGAACAGAAAACATCACGTCAAGGTTAATGTGTAGATGCCAGGGAGGAGATCAGGCCGCACTCCGAATACGAACGCTCCGATGCCTTTTCATTCCCGGTGATGATCTTGTTATCTGTAATTGTCGAGGGACGGAGCGACGACGACGCGCGGGCCGAGGCGGGGAAACAATAACCACCTGTGTGACAGGAAGGCAAATTGATGCTTATGGTTCAGTACTGAAATACGCAATCGCGAAAACGATCCACTTCATAAACACTGACTCATCACACACACACACACACACACACACAAAGGCACAGCCTGCTGGGAATTGAGACCATTCGCCTGTGAGAACCTAAATGTCCATATAAAATAAAGTTTACACACACACACACACACACACACACACACACACACACACACACACATACACACACACAGAGCGCTTTAAAGAATGAAAGAACTCCACGTACTCAATAAGCACCAGCAATAATGTTTTATTCATCTGAAATATTAAAATCATTTACAGTATAGAAACCGGTTTGGACTCGTTGCACAGTTTCGAGTCTGTCTTGCAGAAAAAAAAACAAAATGCTACACACAGGGTCAGGCAAACAAAACAAGACGGGCTCTAGTGAATGAAAATCAAGTGAATTTTTTGACAGCAGGGTCCTAAAGTCAGCTAGAAAGCAGAGTTTTTTATTTTTCTTCAGAGAAAAAAAAAAGGGTACATTATTTCAGCAGAATAATGTGTTTGATTCAAAGCGATGAAGTGAAGCAGAATCGTCACTCAGTGTACGGCTCGCTGGCAGGGCTGGGATTTGAACACACAACCTTCTTAACATTGTGCTAGCATTACTCATGCTTGAAGGTTCTCATATCGAGTTTAAACCTGTTGAAAAATCCGTCATTTCATCATTTTTCATCGTTTTATTCAGACGGTGACCCTCAGGGCTCGATGTTAGGCCCAGTGCCGTTCCTAATATTTCTTACTCTATAAGGCATTTTGTGATATAAGTATTAACAATATTGTAATTCCATGCCTAGTTGGGATTTCATTCATGTTAAACCAGCATGAGGTTATTTTTCCGCTGTTCATCATTAAAGAAGTGTTTAATGATTTAGTGTGTTGTAGATTTATTCGTCAGAAAAGCCTAAATAAATGTAACTAGACCAAGAAGAGAGAGGGGAATAAAAAACCCACCAAACAATCACACAAAAATACTTGCATAAAAGATGAAAGTGAAAGATGAAAATTATTTTTGAGTGTATAATCTTTGAAGAGTTAATATTTATAATATTTATGCTACGTCCTTTCAATTAGCTCTGAGGTTTCAGAGAGAGACATTTTTTTTTCTTCTTTTCTGTTACTTGAATCGTTTGAGTCAGTTCAATCCCTACTGAAAAAAACAATAGAAACCATTACAGAAATTCTAATGGTTTTAATGGTTACAAAGGGAATTATATTGGTTTTAATGGAAACTGTAATGGTCCTTGTGGGTCTCTGGTACTGGTAATGTGTTGGGTTCTATTGGTGGCATGTTTATGTCTAGTGGAAACCAATACAAACCATTAAATCCTAATAGAATATTGCCCAAAACACATTACATATGTTAATGGTTTTAATGGTATCTGTAGTGTAAACCATTATAATTTCTGTAATGGTTTCTATTGGGGGTTTTTTAAGCAGGGATGATTCACTCGGTTCACAGTTTGCCCAAATGCAGCCGTCTAAAGCAGACAACTTGTAATAATATGACTGTATTTCCGTGTTTAGAAGAATTATTTTTCACACCCAGCCCAACACACATTACTACTGTATGCTCTGAAAAGCCAGAAATTCCCAGCTCGGAACAAATGAACCCAAACGGTAGTCACTAAACTCAACCGATTCACTCACGAAACGACAGAGGAGCGAATCTCAGCCTTGATGTAAACCTACATAAAATTTCTGTTTGATAATAAAGAAATCAGTTGTATAGAAATGTAGCATTGAATGTTCTGGTTAGAAATAACCAGCGACGTGACCGATACCAATTCAATTCTTTAACCTTAGTGACTCGTGACGAATAGTGACAAATAGACCAATGAAACATTGAAATTTCAATCGAAGTCTCATGAACCCCATCGTACCACCTCGGAAAGCTGTTAGTAAGCTGGGTAGCAAAATAACTGGAACTTCATTGCAAAATATTCCATCTTAGCAAGTGTAAATATCTTGAATATAGTTGAATTTATCAGTATTTCTTATTATAAGATTACAATAAACTAAAAATAAGATTATTGACCCTTTTTCAAGACATTAGTACTTATTTCAAGCTTGTATGTTTCTTATTCTACTGGCAGATCATGTTGCTTCTTTCTAGAAATAAATGCTTAAATAAATAAATTATCTTCCATGAGAACTAGACTATTTCAAGCTTGAAATGAGTACATATGGCTTTTCTTTATGTTCTGTTATTTATTTTCTTTTACACCCTAATGTGTCATGTGTCTTTCTTACTGCACACAGGTATCACTATTACTGTATATACATATTATATATATATATATATATATATATATATATATATATATATAAATTTTAGGTCAAGACTTTCTCTCACCTAAAAACCATTCTCCAATTTCTCCAATCACCGTTCCTGATTTTTTTTCCTAAAGGTTCATTAAAAAACATCCTACGTCTCTCAGTAACCTGACCTTTTGAGGTTTTTACTCCATCCTGAACGCTCTTTCATCACCCTCGGTAAACACTGTGCTCCAGACGTACACACACGTGTATCCCTTGTTTAATGAATCCTCTCACCCTGAGCCCGCAGCACAGCGAGAACTCGCACCGTGCACAAATCAACCGTAACACGAGACGAGACAAATCTCCGAGCTGCAGGAAATTACTGGAGTCGGTTTGTTTAAAACGAGTCCAAATCGAAGTGTTTCAGCACGGAGGCTGTGATTATAAACTTCTCAGAGCACCCGAGTGTTCTCTTCTCATTGACCCAGACCATTTCTGTAGATTTTATAGAAATACCCCAGAGTTACGGCTTACGCTTATCACTTTCATCTGACTCACATACCACCATCAGACCGCACTGAATCATGAATCACGAATCATGATTCACATGATTGAGCCTTGATGAGTCTGTAGCTCAGCCATGATATTAACTAAACTTAAAATTAAATTAAAATATGGCTCTTTTGGAACCAAATTCCATTTATGAACCAATTTTTGCCATGAATTAACCAATAGCAGAAATATACGAACCAATTTCATCCATTTTTTTAAACAATTTGGCCATTTTAAACCCATTTTGCCCATTAATGAACCAATTTCAGCCATTGTTTAACCCCTTTTTAAGCAATACTAGCCATTTTAAACCAACTTCAACCATCTTGAATGAATGGAAATTTGCCCAGTTCTCACCTATTTTGACCACATATAAACCAATTTTGTCAGATTTTAACAAATTTTGGCAATTCATGAACTAATTTTGACCATTTTAACCAAATTCAGACATTTTTAAAACCAATTTCTGCAATTTACGAACCACTTCTAGCTATTTCTTAGCTAATTTCAGCTCATTCACAGAGACTTCTATGGCAGACCAAAGAAACAGATTAAAAAACATGTGTAATCATTGATATAATGAAGCTTTCTGGAAGGAGAAATGTGTTTATTTAACATTTATGGAAGGAGTCTCCAGTGTCAGTGCTTTGTAACAGGACTAAAAATTTTAATTCATGGAAAATCGCTGTGGTATTAAAGCTGTGGTATTAATTAAGAGGAATTAAACACTTCAAGGTGGTAACGGTAACTCTGCTTCAATATAACACCCCATTGTTGATTATTTTACTATAACAGCATAACATAGTGCGTTTTATTCCTTACTGGTTATGAACAGAGCTGAGATTTCCAAAAGCATCTCAGCACAATGATCATCACTAAATGGTAGAACAAGCACCATGTTGAACTCTCTCTCTCTCTCTCTCTATCTCTCTCTCTCTCTCTCTCTCTCTCTCTAGGAGTCAGACTGATCTTATATACATTTTTTAATATATGTAAATACAGTGCCTATAGAAAATCATCATACCCTGTCAAAATCCTTACCTTTTGTCACATTACACCCCGGTAATTAAAATAAACTTTTGCCGGCTGTATTTACACATTATAACCCTCGACATCTAAGTGGAAATAACATTTTTTAAAATTCTGAACAATTATTAAAATTTAATTAGTGAAATACCTGGTTTGGATAAGTGATCAGCCCCTTAGAGTAACTATTATAAACTTGCCCAGTCACTTCCCAGATCACACACCATGCTAATTGCCCCCCACCTGACATCAGTTGCAGTAGTTTTGATTACTTCATAAGAAAACCATCTGATCCATGATGATTCCATTACTAGTAGTGCATGGCAATGCAAAGAATACACCATGTTTGGAAAGGTGCTTTCAAAAGGGCTCCAGGACAAAGTTGTGGAGAGGCCCAAGTTAGGAGAAGGAGACAAAAAGATTTCAAAGGCTTTAACTATCCCTCTGAGTACCGTTCAGATCATTATTAAGAAGTGAAAAGTGTATGGCACCACCAACACCTTGCCAGATCAAG